>OY757920.1:34276251-34468751 GCA_963585895.1 Sepioteuthis lessoniana
TTTAATACAGTGTCACCTGTAAGAACTTTTTTGAATAAAATGTTAGTTTCCTTCTAAACCAAGTGTACCAGGATTATATCATTTCTCGGAGAATATTATACAATCATCATTCATTACAAAAATATTTATTTCTGTAACGGAGTTTTAATAATAAATATAATCTAATAATATCATCTTTGGACTGACTATTATTCCACGAGAAATGATAAAATAATTATATCTCATGACATTCGACAGACCTATTCCCGCGAAATTGTCTGAGCACTTTTTAAAGTCTTCTTTAAATGAAGCAGCGAAGTCGTATTTTTTAAAATGTCTTCAACATCCTTAAATTTTTATCTCTGAGACCAATTTTCAATTTAGAAAATAAGAGTCGTACGTATGGCAGGTGTTGCACTTGCACTATCCTGTGTTTCATAAAGAACATTTCGTTCCAGATTCTTCGAGATTAGTTTCACACGTAGTTGAAATTTGTATCGGCTCTTTTATTTAGTCCACTACAACGCTACGGGTAGGTTATGACACACAGGTTAATTTGTTAACAAATGGTTTGAATTCCGTTTTTATTCTCCGAGATTGGTTGCCTAACCAAGGCAAAAAATCTAGTCTGCCCTACCATTTACCCATATATGTGGAGAGAACAGATGGATTCATGCCACCCCCAAGGGCATTCGCGTCAAATAAAATGCAAACAGCCTCGCATAGAACGTGAATTCGGGTATTAGCTTGTCTAAACGAAGTTCAGGTGTCTAGAAATAGTTTGTACAAGGCAAATTAAAATCAGTTCATTTTGGATGTCATCGAGTATCAATGAGATCCCATTTCATCTTAAATTTTAAATGCTAAATCTAAAATTAAAAAAAAATTAAAGCTTAAGTTTTGATTTATTTTTACTTCACCATATGTAACAAAAAGCACTTGTAGCGTAACGGTTTTTGCCGTAAAAAGCAGACTCAGCTACTCAAATTCAAATCCTGAACGAGTGTGTTTGCATTTCATTGAGCGGTAAAGTCCTTGGGGGAGGTACGAATGCAACTATTTTCTCTTCAGCTAGGGGTAAATTGTTGGGTAGACTGGGCTCGGTACCTTTGGTATGGCAACCGGTCAAGAAGAATAATTCTGAATGGCAAAACACATGTAAGGAAGGATTATGCTTGCACGAGACACACTACCCGAGTTGCACCTCCACGATCAAACCAGGTTACAGGAACGGTGAGAGATCTTTAAAAAATTATTACACAGGAATTGCATCGAGGTGTTTCATTAATCAAACATTAATACAATTTTTGAGTACTTAGTTTGGTAATATTACAAGGTAAATTAAAATCAGTTCATTTTGGCTGTCATCGAGTATCGATGAGATCCCATACTGTAAAAATGTTTTCTTGACTTTCCTTTAAAGTTTAAGATTACCAAAATAAGCCAATGGCAGAAATAATATTCTCTGAGTGTAATTTTCTCACAGATATTCTCATATATTTTGAGTTGCTTGCTACAATATCCTATAGGTGCTTTCTTAGATAAATATATGAATTTTCAAAGACTTGAGTTTTAAACTGTCTAATTTATCAATCGATTGGGATTCAACCATGTAACTCAAACTATTCTGTTATTCTTATTTCCCAGTTTTTATCGCTCAAACTCAGACAGAAAACGGAACACTGCTCGATGACACATTGTAATTTTACATTTCAAACTTGTGCGTTGTTTGCCGTATTTTGACTAATATAAATAGTTATTTGGCTTCGCTTCTGATAATTTCCTCAGTTTATTTTTTCTTTTCTATTTTTGTTTTATCTCAGCCTCGTTTATCAATAATATCCACGCTTTCAATCTGAGAAAAGAAATCGAACAAAAGAAAAACGTTGCTATTGTAGTAACTACTCTTAATAACAACTATTTCACTCTATTGGCGGAGTTTAAAATACGTTGACAGTATCTCCTACAGGAGGGTAAGACCACACCACCCGCAAAAAAAGGTGTGTCCTGAGTATGAAACTAAACTGTATTTGATAGTGAGGATACAGTTCTACAGATCTGAAGAGTGTGGAGCACCTCTTCAATGTCATTATTATGAGTAAATAATAGGACAGACTGACTCAGTAACTTTGGTATGGCAACTGGTCTAGAAGAAGAAAAACTTTGAATTGGAAATCACTTATAGACCTGGATAGGGACTTTAACTTGGAGGGGTAATGCCTGTTAGGGTCCCATCTATGGGCCAAATAGATTTGTTTAAAAACCATTCATATTCATTAGGATTGCATGCCAAAAACTATCAAGAAACAACAAAGAAAATGGAAATATAAACGTATAACGAACAGGATTTCATAACCTCTATCTATGAAATAACACTAGATAAGTTGTCTTGTTGTTAAAACTAATTAATCAATCATAACTACTATCTCATTCAAAAAAGCTCATTCTTTATAATTAAATAAGAAAATTCGACTTAACTAGTACAGTAATCATTAGTCTTCATTTATTACCGTCTACTGCAATGAAATTCTGCAACGAAAAATATGTTGCCCAGTCGACTGGGGCTGTAGAATACACCAACTGCATCTCTGCGGAAGGGTAAGACTCCCCCAACGAGTGTCCTAGATATGACGTTAAACAATCTGATGGTGAGATTCCAGTAATGCAGGAGTTCTGGGGGATGTGGAGCACCCCTCCATTGACATCGCTCCCAGGTCCACTTTGGCCCGGGTTAAATATGGGTTAAATAGAACGAAACTGTGTACTTATGCTAAACTGAATTGTTTGAAATAGAACAGCTTTGGCATTTAACTGTGTGTAAACAAAACTATACTTATACTAAATTGTTTGAATTAGAACTGTTTGACTAAACTGAATCGCTAAAAATAGAAATGTTTTTAACAATTAAACTGTGTACTTGTACTAAACTGAATTGTTTGAAATAGAAGTGTTTATTTGTATAAAATGGATTTGGCATTAAATTACTGACAAAGATATGCCATAATACCCAAATAAACAAACAAACGAAAAATATGAATATGAAGCAATCCAAAAATAACTGTCAGGTGGTGTTTTATGGTATATCAAACCTTGTTAGTTATTTAATATAAATTCTTATACAAATAGTCATCCATAGACAGATTATTTCGTTGTATCACAGCTCCTTGGCGTGAGCAGGCACGCAAGACGCTTCAAGCTGGAATTGAAACGCTGCTGATTTTATTTCAGTCGGATGTCTTAACTCTGAGCTATCGTCATCTCAGCGGAAATGAAGGAATTTTAAAGGTATATATTCATATACGCTTATCGGCTACCGGAGTGCTCAATTCATGAAAAGAGCTTCGCATTTACGCATATGTGCCACCCGGTAATTCTTCATTCGAATAGTTTGTTGCGAATTCTTTTTAAACGAGTTTTGTTATCTAACATTTGTAATTCTATTTACCGAGTATTCCAATCTAATACGAACATTCTCACTCCAACTACTCTTAAATCTAAGTAAGTGATTGAACATGGGAATCTAACAAGCACAACTACTCAAAAATTGCATATCGTTCTTCGAAAGTGTCCGGACGTCCAGATTGCATTTTTGAAATTCACCAGCTGTGACAATTAGGCTTTAGTAGGGTGTATTCCAATTGCTACTGTAGTTGTTTATTTGAACGTGAAATCATAAAAATTGTTCAGTCATTTCATAAGATGTATAGCAATGTCATAGTGAATTTTCAAGTTTCTACGACAATTTTAAATGCCTGTACAAAAAAGTCTGGAAACCTATTGAATACACCAAGTATATTTAGGCAATATGGGTTACAGAGTTTCAATACAGTAGAATTTTGTGATAAATATTATCTAATAATATATGTTTTGATTGGATAATGTTCCACTTGGAATGATAAAATCCTAGCATCTTTGGTTTACAAGAACATTGCATTTTTATTAAAAAATTGGTTGGCGTGTACTTCTTTGTTGGCGATACTGTATTTATTTGGATGAAATGAAGTGACTTTTACAAAAATATAATATACATTCAGTTCTTTCCAGTTCGGTATGTCCACGTAGTGTAATGGCTAAAGTGCCGGACAATAGTTTCGAAGTGAGTTCGAACTGCAATTACATTTACTTTCGGCGTAATACCCTTGGAAAAGGTCCCTTTTTCCTCCAGCAATGAGTTAAATAGTATCCCTGCTGTTCTTCTACTAAAACGGCTTTGGAATACATAACCCATGAAGGTTAATATGCTATTAAACAAAGAAACCAACCCAGTTCTTGATATACTGTCAACAAGACATTATATATATATATATATATATATTCTGTTTCCCGAACTGGAGAAGGGTTTGGGTAAATACATACTGTCTATTATACAACTTTGAAGATTCCTGTAGTATTAGGTTTTTCTGAAAATAATGTTTGGTTTCCGAATAAACTTCTATTTCTGATTTAATGAATTTAAACCGTCAAAAGCTGATCCCTGAACATCTATGCATTTCTGCCATTGATTAACAAGGTTATTATTTCTGCATGTACGATAAAATTCTAAATGCTTTGATGCCTAGAAATCTTTAATGTAGTTTTTTCTCTGGAACTGAATGTCTTTTAGCGATAAGAAAGAAGTTTCCAGCTGCTTGAAAAAATGGTAATCGGCGAGTGAGATATTATGGATGGGCGAAGTGTCATAACCTAAGTCTGTGGGATTTTGCTGTCCTCCTGGCAATATATGTCAGAGCATTGTCAATAAACAAAATTAGACCCTGCCTGTTAACCGGTGTCGATAGCATTTTGTTTAATTGAATATTCATTTCTACCCTCTTGATCTTCAAGATTCGTATCCCCACAACGGAACTTCTGAAACCAGCGTCGTACTGTTCAATTACCAGCTGATTCTTCACCCAATGTTCTGTTGATTTTGGCATCTATTAGAGAGGCTTTATGATCTATTCTGAAATCCCCACCCCAAAATGAAAATGCATCACTTCTATTTTATGTTCATGATTCGGGGCCTATAACCTTCAAAACCAATTTCTGAAATTTAACAAAGTGCACACTTTAATCATTAGGAATGTAAGTTTTTGATGCAACTAAAATGATGGTTGGTTAGGTTTATGGCATACTAACCCTTATAAGTTATTCCAAGCTAAATTCTATTTGCACATGTGTGTGTGTGTGCGCGCGCACGCGCGCGTGTGTTGTATCGTAGTAAGGAAAAGATACACAGTGAAATAAAGTTAATTGTTAATTAAATCAAGTAGTACAGTCCGACTAGTATTATAAGTCTCGCGCTGTTGGTGTCACGCGCGAAGTTGGTTTTACTACTGACTGACGTCCTTCAGAGCTATCTCTTTTCTGCTTCGCTTCTGCTTCCTTAGAGACACGGCATCTTTTATATTTCCTCGATACCGGATGTCACGTGGTACGAGCCACGATACAACAATATGTATAAATGATTTGTGAACGAATAGTTTGTAGGAAACAATTTTAACAAGCCAGAGCTCACTTGTTTGCATACAGTTAAATGTTTTCACGTATTGCTATGTAACACTAACAATGTAAGTCAACATCAGTCATTTGTTTGCATAGTTAAATGATTATAGACATGATCTGTAAGTGAGCAGTTTACTGGTAATTTTATTTTTAAATGAGTTAGAGCTAATTTGTTTGCACTCAATTAAGTATTGCAATTGTTTCCTCACAGTTAAATGATGTCAAGTATTGCGATCTGATAATTCTTTTTAATATTAAATATTTATTTGCCCACAGTGAAGTGGTTTCAAGTATTTTCTTTTTGACACCATTCATTTTAACTCTGTCAAATGTATCCAAATATTGTTATATAATACCAATAATTCAATTTTTGCACACAGTTAAACGGTTTCAACCATTTGTTTGAACGCGCTTTGATAACTTAAAGTATTGCTCTCTAACACCAATAGTTTTATTTGCACTCAGTTAAATGATTTCAAGTATTACTATGTAACACTAACAATTCAATTTAACAGGAGTCATTTGTTTGCACACAGTCAAATAGTTAAACAGTTTTATTTGACACATCCTAACAGGTACTACCACTCAGAATGGAACTGGGAGTAATGGCAATGAAGGAGCACTCCACATTCTCCAGAGCTCCAAAACTGGAACCTCACCATCAGATGGAGTTTTTGTCATATCCAAAATACTCATTGTGGGGGTTTTACCCCTCTGTCGAGATGCAGTCGGCGTATTCTACAGCCCCAGCCAACTGAGCTGAATTAAAATAATATCAAAACAAAATTTAAATATTTTATAATAAAATCGGACGGTATTTTCCGAACAGCCTAATATTTTATGTAATTTACACAGTAATAGATATTCTCAAAATAATAAAATAGATTATGCTTATGAATTCTAATGTCTCGTGGGAGATTGTATTTCCAACTGCAATGATAGAAATAATTCTGAATTCTTTTTTTGGTCAAAAGATTGTCACCATGTCACGTAGACTAATATGCCTCTTATCAAATCGTTATTTATCAATTTATTAAGATCACAATGCCCTTAATAGTATATTAACGAATGATATATATATATACATATATATATATATATATATGTGTGTGTGTGTGTGTGTGTGTGTGTGTGTCGTGTACGTATGTGTGTCTGCATCTCAAGTTGATCTGCCTTTAAACAAAAATACCATACCATCTGTGTAAGCGCGCACGAGCCTATATTCGCTATATACATCGATAAATTATTGCATTTGTCAGTCATTTATCAGGAAATATGAGTCTTGTCACTTAAGCCCCAACCCGCTGGCAGCCGCACGTGTGCCTCTTTTCAAGGGTGACCTGGCTCAATGAACATTCCTATGTAGATAAAGATCAACGGTGAGAACGAAAAAGCAATCCGCCTTCAAGAGTGTCGATGATAGAAACAATAATATCTATCTATCTATCTATCTATCTATCACTTACTTTTCAAACATTATCTATATACAAAGGATGTCCGAAAAGTAAGGCATAAATCGTCAGGAATGAAAGCCTTGTGGCAACTATAAACAAAAATCGGCAGTGGACGTGTAATAATAATAACAATAATAATGATAATTCGAAAAAAGAAAACGAAAAAGAGAGATAAGTTCCCTAACCTTTCAAGAGAACTGAAAAAACTATGGAACATGAAAGTAACGGTGATACCAATTGCAATTGTCTGTACAGTACAGTCACCAAAGGTTTGGTACAGGGCCTTGAAGACTTGGAAATAAGAGGATGAGTGGAGACAATCCAAAAAACAGCATTATTAAGATCGGACAGAATAGTGGGAAGAGTCTTGAAGACTTGAGGAGACTTGCTGTCATTCAAACTTCAGTGAAAAACCATCAGCTAATACTAGTGTGAAAATCTCTCAAAAGAGTAAACTTATAATAATCATGGAAATAAAGATGAAATGCTAATTAGAATCCTTTGCTTTTTCTTAAACAAAACCACCAATATCGTCGTGAACTACTGTTACGACGGGAACTCAACGGTATCGCCGAAATCTACTATAGAGTTCTCATCAATTGAACACTCCGGCAGTCGATAAGCGTATATGTATATATACGTAAAAATTCCTTCGCTTACGCCGACGATGGCTCAGCGGTAAGATTTCCGTCTGGCGTAAAGTTAGTCGAGTTTTGCTTCAAGCGTCTCGCCACACTGAAGGATTGTCTGTCTGTGGATGACAATATATAGTAATTTACAAAGCGCTTTGCTTCGATGTGGCACAAGGCCGAATGAATGGGGCGCCCAATGAGACTCGAACTCACTCGTGTAGGTTTGCTAGTCTAGTTTGCTAACCGTTACACCACCAGAGGTGCCCTGGATGACAATATATATTTAAACGTATATGTTTGTGTGTGTTCAGACAGGTTTCATTTAAAACAACAAATTCTGTTATATTTCTTTTTTTTTTCAAATTTCTTGTGTGTATATAAGAACTATTCAAAGTTATTTTTACTTTCAATCGAATAATTTTGGGTAACATTATCCAATATAAAGACCACCACCACCAATAATAATAATTACAAGTCCTAATACAAGCAATTAGAGTATACCCAAATACAAACTAAACAGCCAGGATATGGGAATGGAATTTGGGAATGAAAAATGTTCCAAGCTGATAATGAAAAAGGGGAAAAGAGAAATAGCAAAAGGAATGGAACTACCAAATAAGGAAAGCATTAGAAGACCTGAAGAAAATAAAATAATAACCCATTTGAAATATTTGAGATGGACACAATAAAACAAATAGAGACAAAAGAAAAAGTAAGAAAATACCTCAGATGAATTAAAAAAAAATTCTTGAAACTAAGCTCTGCAGCAGATATCTCATTAAATACATAAACACCGGAGCAGTGCTTCTTATAAGATACTTTGCTTGGTTGGTTGGTTGGTTGGTTGGGTTTTAAAGCATATCAACCTTTGTAGGTTATTTAACGCCAAATCCATTTTTATGTAAAAAATTTGTTCTATTTCAAACAATTCAGTTTAGCATGAGTACACAGTTTAATTGTGAAAAACATTTCTATTTCAAGCTATTCAGTTTAGACAAGCAGTTCTAATTCAGCTAATTCAGTTTAGTAAAAGTACAGATTTTGTTTACACACAGTTAAATGTCAAAAGAGTTCTATGTTAAACAATTAAATTTGATGTAAATTCAGTTTCAATGTAAAAAAACAATTCTATTTCAAATAATTCAGTTTAGCATAAGCACGCAGTTTAAATGTAAGTACGGTTTTAGTTTAGCACAAGTATATCGTTAGTTCTATTTAACCCATAGATAGGGCCCTATCAGGTGCTACCACTCCGGGTCAGAGTGGACCTGGGAGCGATGGCAATAAAGGAGTACTCCGCATTCCCCAAAGCTCCAGCATTACTGGAACCTCACCATCAGATTGTTTAGTGTCATAAACAGGACACTCGTTGGGAGGGGGGGCTTACCCCTCTGCAGAGGTGCAATCGGTGTATTCTTCAGCCCTAATCGACTGGGCAAAAGATACTTTGGACATGGAAGAACTCAAACAAATCGATTGAAGGGCAAGGAAATTGATGACTATACACAAGACCTTGTGTCTGAGAGATGGCATAGGCAAAATATACGTGTTAAAAAGGGAGGAATAATAGTTACCATTGTTAGGGACTGTGTTGATGCAACAATTCAAGGACTTGAGAAATATAATAAAAAGAGTTAAACGCGTTAGTCACTGGACTACGGAGTCTCCCCCTCATATTCAAAACAGTAAGAACAATATCAAAACATGTGGAGTGGTTTTCTTCGTCAATGAAAGAAAGAATTGTCTATCTTTATAAATCGCCTTCGATTGAGGAAAGGGATCGTTTCGTAGAGTCTCGAAATATACAACTTAATCTTACCCTGTGTCGATATAAACTGCCACTTTTTGAATCTACTCAAGTCTCAAGTGACTGCTTCGAAGGTTTACTTAATCGACAATCTGACCTCTCCCTATCGATCACATCCCCCCATAGCCATTCTATGTTACATATATGTCAGCCTATAAAACGCAATGTTAAAATGTGAAAGTTGATATGCCATTGAACAAAGAAACCCAAGCAAACCAAGTATTGCAAGAAAACTTTGATAAAATCGACTGTACGTTATTTATCTTTTTAATAATAACCATCTTACAATTCATATGAGGTGAATCTCCGCGGCGTAGAGGTTAACGTACTGGACTGCGAGTTCGAACCGTAGTCGCGCAATTATCTACACTCTCGGACTAATACTCTTGGAAAAGGTATAAACCTCCTCTCCCCTAGCTATGAGTTAAATTGTACTACTACTGTTTTTCAACATGGACAACTTTAGCATCAAATAAAATTGGAAGGTTGATATGCCATTAAACAAAGAAGTCAAAACAAGAACAACCAATATATAATAAGGGTAAGTACTGCTAGTAAACTTTAATAAAATCGTCTGTACATTTTTTTTATCTTTATCATAATGACTATCTAACAACCCATATTGTGATATAAGTAAGTACTTCTGGATAATATAATGTTTCATTTGCTCATAAAAATATTTTTATGAAAACTAAGCGTATATTTTTGCTTAGTTTTATTGAAAGTTGATTGATTGGTTTTTAATAACTAGTTGTCAATCAACGTCTCTGTAATATTCTTTATTCCTAAATATTTCGGAAATTATAGTCCCCATCCATCTTTAAAATATATCTTATATCTATTGAATATATGTCATGTATCTATTAAATTATTATAAAATAAGTACACAATTCCACTGAGTCACTGTTTATTAATATTATTTTACTTTCTTTGAGCACATGCCAAGATAAAAATTCTAGTTTCAGGATTCCAAATCTAGTCGTCAAAATAATGTACCGTTTCTTTTTGCATTCTTTTTATTCTCTTTATTCTTGCCGAATAACGTCCATCCATCCTATCTTGTCTCTATTTCTTGTGTGTGTTTTTTTCTTCTCTTCTATTGTGATCTGCTTTTTTTCGCGATGTGTCCGTGCGAAACATGGATTTATTACGTGATCGAGTGCAGATGCATTCTATTCACTGTGTAATGTAATACAATTGGAGGTATCACAAAGGTTGGGTTGTCACTTGATCTCGATGGCAAGAAAGAACGACAAGCATGTTAGCCACAAAAAAAAAAAAAATAAAAGAAAAGAAAAAATACCCCCGCCCAGAAAACCCTAAAAAAAACGAACAAAAAATAAAACAAAAACACTCCCGTTTATTTCCCAATGTTACATTTTCTTCTTCTGAATGGTCTTAAAAAGAAGATGTCGAATGGTTCTGCGCTGTCATTGAAAGAATGGGGACAATTTCTTATTCGTAAGGTGTTTCTCTTTTCGCAATGTTTGTCCCAAACAATTCAACTTTGCTGAGCCCGGAGGGTGTGCAAGATAATTGCCTAGAATTCTTATCTCTCGAAGTCTCACCTGACTGCCTCTATTCAATGATCGAATGTCCCAGCGATTTCTCGGCTTAGTTCGGAAATTGTGGCCTCTGATTTATCACATGTAAATCATGTCTCCACAAATAACCGACACATCCACCATCTAGAGAACAGAGGGTGGTGGAGGTACTGCGTCCCAATAGCCTCATAAAAGCTTATTGGCTGTTTTCTTAGCGATGTTCCCCTCGTCATTGATATACATATATATATATGTATGTATATAATTATTTATATTGTTTGTATAAAATAAATTCATACAATGCTGTGCAAATAGCAGTGTTGCTCCCAAGAAAGCATTCGGGGTGTCCTTATGGTGTAATGGTAAAAGCGAGGGACTACAGAATCGTAGTCAGCGAGTTCGTACTCCAGTCGCGCTATCACGTTCACTTTCGGGCAAATACCCTTGGGAAAGCTATGAAACCCCTTATCATTCCAGCTATGGGTTAGATAGTACCACTACTGTTCTAGGCGAATGGCTTTGGCATTAAATAACCTACAAAGGTTGATATGCCATTAAAAACAAAGAAACCAACCAATCCAAGAAAGCATTCATCAGATGATGATCCTGGGTTCAGGCATGGTTTCCGAGCTGAAAGGCGCCCCAGTAGTACCTCACAATACCATCAGGCTTTGTTGGTTGGTCGTCATTCTGTGGGAATGCCATATTCACGTGGATGTAGTTAAGGCCTTATTATGGATTTTTTTCTTTTTTTCTTTTTTAAATAAATTACCTAATGTTACCTAATGGTGACTCTCCAAAATTAATCATGTATGGGGAGGTTGAGTTGGTTATAAAACCTCATCATCCAACCATGATAAAAATCATTTACTATCCTGTCATTTCAAACTCATCGTTCTCGTAGATCTTCATATTTTTTTTCTACTTACGATGACGCGCCCAGTCGAAATTTTCCACAAAATGACCGTTAATTCGACTACGAAAACTTTCATTTAATTAACGTCCTCTCTTCTATAATTTAAAAATTCTTAAAGAAAGCCCTAACAGTTTAGAAGAAAAAGTAAAAGCCTAAAACACCCAATGCTACCACAGCACCCCCCCCAAAAAAAAGAGAAAGAAAAAAAAATGATGAATATAGTATCCCTCCCCACCCCCTGACTCGAACAGTAGACCGTCTCCAAACATACCTAAAATTCAGTAGTAAATAAACGCTAAAAGGGAGAGGAATGATTTGAACTCACGTGCCAACAGAAAAAAAATGTTTCAATATTGGTCAGTATGTCTTTAAGTCCTATTAATTTAAAATGCTGAATTTTACAAAATGTTATGCTGTATTTTTGTTTATAAAATGATGCTTAAACTGTGCGTTTTAAATGTAAAGACACGCTTACTTTACTATAAACCCAAATTGAATATATGACTCTGTCAAAATGTCAGCGAACACGGCAAAACGTTTTTGAATCTCTTCAATAATTTGAAAAATTCTTAAAGAAAGCCCTAACAGTAGTTTAGAAGAAAAAGTAAAAGCCTAAAACACCCAATGCTACCACACACACACAAAAAAAAAAAATTGTCATTTGTAAAAGCTCTATAATTCCTGAAGCCTCCTCGGTTCCCAACGGTAGTATAGAAGAAAAACTAAAAAGCCTAGGAAAATGTCCCAATACCCCCCCCCCCAAAAAAAAATTCAGTACCAGTGAAAGTCTGACGAAAGTACCTTAATCTTGGACTTTAACTAAGTTAAAACTTAAGAAAATTCCCCCCCCATTTTTTTTTTACGTACACATGGGAAGCAGCACGATGTACGTAAAGGTATTTGAATAAACCCATGGACGACCAAACTCAATACCTAAACAGGTCCTGGACGTGAGTTTGACGACTTTACGCTCAGGATCGTTAGTTCGATCGGGGAACTACTGCTGCTCCTCTATAAGAGTGGCTTCTATAGAAGAGAATAAAACAGCCATCGAAAGATAAGCATGACCCACACTCAAACCACATACACAAACCGCATCGATCTTCGCGCGGGTAAAAAAGGGGCGTGTCCTGCTGAGGTTGGAGCCCTGGCCTCAGTGTTCGAAAAATCAGCTACAGAACTCAAACGATCAAAACTACTAAAATGCAAGCAAACACTACAAATAGCCACATTTAACGTAAGAACCTTAAATAGAATAGGACAACTACCAGAGCTAATCGCATCGGCCGTAGAACATAAGATTGACATAAATGCATTCAAGAACACAGATACACGCACACCGAAGATATCAAATATCACGAAACTGGCAATGGATGGTCGCTCGTCACTGTATCCGCATGGAAAAACTCTGTCAGCGCCGCAGTAGGAGGGGTAGGATTACTTATAGGACCTAGAGCATTAAAAACGCTAAATAGCATTGAGAAAATACAACCTAGAATGATGGCAGCTACTTTTAACAGCAACCCCAGAGCAACAATCATCTCCTGCTACAGCCCTACCAATGTTAGTGAAGAAACTGAACTAGTCACCTTCTACGATGAGTTATCCTCATTAGTGCGTAGCATCCCGAAACACAACATGTTAGTCATTGGCGGAGACATGAATGCCCAAATCGGGAAAAACGGAAACAACAAATACAGCCTCCACAACACGTCAAATAGGAATGGGCAACATCTAACAGATTTTATGATAGAAAATAGATTAGCATGCCTCAATACAAACTACCAAAAAAGGAAGGGCAAACTATGGACATACACATACGCAAACAATATTAAAGCTCAGATAGACTACGTCCTTATAAACAAGAAATGGAAAAATAGTGCAATGAATTGCGAGGCATACTCCTCTTTCGAGGGTGTGTCCACCGATCACCGAATAGTCACGGCGAAAATACGGTCAAGTCTACGAAAAAACGCCAAACGAACAGCGACCACCAAACACTATGACTGGGCCCTATTGAACAACAGAGATATAAGAGATAAATACGTATTAGAATTAAGAAACAGATTCGAAACACTACAAGAAAAGACGGAAAAAAGTACACCAAACGACGAATATGAAAATTTCGTCAATGCGCACCTCGAGGTAGCAGAGAAAGGCATTCCAACAAAACTCAAAACTAAATATAGAGTCCCATGGGAAACTTTAGCGGTGAGAGAAAAACGTGCACTAGTGCAAACAGCCTCCAAAAACTATCGAAAAAACCCAACAAACACAAATGCCTTAAAACTAAAAACGGCACAATATCAATTAGCAGGCATATATATAAAGGAACAGACAGAATACATTCAAAATCAGATAGATAAGATTAGAGACTCGGTGGAAGATAGATAATCTAGGATAGCCTGGCAAACAATAAACGAAGTGAGTAGAAGAAAGAACACAGCCAAAGCAAAACTGAAAGCAGCAAACCAACAAGAAAGAATAAAACTGTGGAAACAGCACTTCGAAAACCTACTAGGAAACCCACCGAAAATAACACATGAACCAATCACCAGAATAATTAGTAAACAATTAGACGTTAAACTACGACCGTTCACACAAGAAGAACTCGAATCGGTTCTCAGAAAAATCAAAAATAGGAAAGCTGCAGGGCTGGACGAAATTCCCCCAGAAGTATGGAAGACCAGACAATTCGACGACATACTGCTCCGACACTGCAACGCAGTATACAGTCAAAATCCGATAGATAGATGGATGAAGGGATGCATACTCCCCTTCCCTAAAAAGGGGGACCACGGATTAGCCAGAAACTACCGAGGTATAACACTTACATCCATAGCAGCCAAAATCTACAATGCCCTACTACGAAACCGCATAGAACCCAAAATCGACAATATACTTAGGAAAAACCAAAATGGCTTCCGAAGAAATAGATCCACGACCTCACAAATATTAACCATCCGTAGAATCCTTGAAGGTGTACGGACAAAAAACCTACAAGCGACATTAATATTTGTTGACTTTACCAAGGCTTTCGATTCCATTCACAGAGGAAAGATGGAACAAATCCTACTAGCGTACAGCATACCTAAAGAAACCGTAGCGGCAATAACGATTCTCTATAGAAACACCAAAGTAAAAGTACGATCACCAGATGGAGACACAGAATACTTCGACATTGTAACAGGAGTACTTCAAGGGGACACGCTGGCCCCGTACCTCTTCATCATTTGTCTAGACTACGTACTTAGAACATCGATTGACAAAATCAGAGAGAACGGCTTCGAGCTAACGAAGAAAAGAAGCAGAAGGTACCCCACAAAAACAATTACCGACGCCGACTACGCCGATGACATAGCGATACTGGCAAATACACCCGACCAAGCCGAAACACTACTGCATAGTTTGGAACGAGCAGGCGCAGGCATAGGCCTCTATGTTAATGCACACAAAACGGAATATATATGCTATAATCAAACGGGGAACATCTCCACTCTAGAAGGAACCCCTCTTAAACTAGTAGACAAATTCACTTACCTAGGAAGCAGCGTCGAATCAACCGAAAAGGACACCGACAAGAGGTTAACGAAAGCATGGACAGCTATCAATAGGCTATCGATTATATGGAAATCAGACCTAACCGATAAAATGAAACGCAGTTTCTTCCAGGCAGCGGTCACATCGATACTGCTATATGGCTGCACAACATGGACGCTAACAAAACGGCTGGAGAAGAAGCTAGACGGCAATTACACAAGAATGCTGCGTGCAATCTTGAACAAGTCCTGGCGGCAACACCTCACAAGACACCAGCTGTACGGCCACCTGCCCCCTATCACGAAAACTATTCAAGTTAGACGAACCAGACATGCAGGACACTGCTGGAGAAGCAGGGACGAACTCATAAGAGATGTACTCTTATGGACCCCCACACATGGCCGTGCAAAAGCAGGACGACCAGCACGAACATACATTCAGCAGCTATGTGAGGATGCGGGATGTTGTCCTGAAGACCTACCTAGGGCGACGAACGATAGGGAGGAGTGGCGAGAGAGGGTCAGGGATATCCGTGCTACCAGCGCGACATGATGATGATGATGATGATGAACGTCCTAAATGTCGATATCTGGACGCTGGGTGATTAACGTTATTTCAGTTGGAAATACAAGTTGATGTACCAAATCAGTAACCACGGGCCAGTCCGAGCTATCATCAATGATTATCTTTACTTCGAGTTGCATTTTCATTCACATTGACGAACAAAAGGACTTTGTGTACTGTTCTAGTTCTGACGTTGGTTCCCTTCGATGGCCAACTCCAGTACGTTAGCCACTACGCCACGGGAATTATTCTTCATTTATATTAAAAAGAATTTGACACTTCCCGTCCCCCCAACCCCAAAAAAAGAGAGAAAAATATACAAAATTGGCATAATCTGTTAATAAGAAATTGTGTTTTTTTTAGATTTACGGTCACATGAAGTTGATAGTTAAGCAGCACTAAACATATTCAGTATCTAGATGGGTGACAATTAAGTAATAAAATGTACTGTAAGTAATCGCAAATATTAAGAAGGTACTGTAAACTTGTACAGATATTTTCCCATTAGATGTCATGATAATCCAATAAAACTCGCAGGTCCACGCATTAATGTCACGACAGTATCTACTTATTTTTAACAATTAAACTTAATAACCGTCTCAAAGAAATGGTAAGTATAGGGTCAACTTTTAGTACAGTAAATTATAGATTCGTTGCAGACATTGTTCAGTCATATAAACTAAAGACACTAAGACAGTAACAATTCTTTAGCTTTATAGTAACTGGAAATACTTCATATATATATATATATATATATATATATATATATATATATATATATATATATATATATATATATCACGTCGTACCCGTAAAAATTATAAGATTATTCATATATGTATCGGCACTTCTACCAAGGATAGGAAGGTAGTATCAGAAGTACCTGAGCGCTCTCTGTTATTTCAATTAGATCCAGAGGGTCTAACCATGAAAATACATCTAAACATGGGGGTCATTTAATGAATAAATGACTTTTTTTAAAAGGAGAATTATTTTTTTCTGAATTTTCCCCATAAATGTAGATTTTACATTGTTTAGAATTGGTTTATAGCAAAAATCATTTAATATCGCAAAAATATTTGTTTTCAGGCTCTTCAAAATAACGACAAATCAGGGTTCTTCAGCCTTGAACAGAGGTCTGTCATGAAATTTTGTGTGCCTGAGAAGTGCACTCTATGTGAAATTTATAGAAGAATGAGTGATGTATATGGAGAAGCATGTTTTAGTCTCCCCAATAAAAGTGTTTAAAAATGGGTTAAACATGGGTTTGCCTGAAACGAAAAGACAGTCCATTGAGTGGAAGTTTAGTGACTTTCTGTTAAGAAGAAAGTTCCAGGTGCAGTGGTTAATAAAAAGTTACTTTAATAGTCTTCTGGGACATGAAAGGATCCATCACTATTGCTTTCCTTTAAAAATATGCAAATATAAAAAGTGCTTCCTACTACCAACTGTTTAGGCAATATTTCATCTTATCTATTGTATGGACTTTGTATATTACAAAAAATGAATTAAATTGTGTGCTGAAAACTCTCAAGAAATAACTAAACAAATACAAATATAAATATACTATGAACGCAGTTTCCTTAACTTTAGGCATAAAAAAGTTTTAGACGAGTTGTCATGCCGTTAAAATCAACCAATTAATAAATCACTTGCAGATCGAATGAAGCTTTGCTAAAGTTTTAAAAAACTCTAGCCAGTCTTGTTTGGATTCTTTTTTTTTTCTTTGCTGATAAACCGTCTCGTCAAAGTAAAGTTCATTAACCGGATGATACGTGAAATTCATTTTGAAAATTGCCTAAACAAGCTTAAATCAGGTGATCAGTATTTTGGTCTCCGTTCCCAAGTTTAACAGGTGAACGGAATCTGATTTGCATTTTTGAAAGACATCGAAAGGAACACAGGATTTCCGGATCGAATTAATATACACGAAAACCTAATTATCGATGCAAGATACTTTGAGAGTTAAACGCAGAACTTCGAACCTCACCAACCATCTAGATTGAAAATTTAATAGGTTATCACTGAATGTATAATGTCGAAGCTAATGTCCTTTCACCTGTTTTTCTTTTCTTTTGGAGAAAGGCCGAAAGAGAAATTAAGAGGAAATAATAATTTTCAGAGCATGGATTATGACAGAAGAATATAAATCAATGGAATATAATTTGACACTATGAAATAATTCTTATTTATCACAAAAATAACATCAGATGTGTAATTTTCAATAGGTGAACCGATGGAAATTTCACGGTTTAATTAGAGTATACAAATATCATCATCATCATCATCATCATCATCATCAAGCCTTACTGATAGTAAGAAGTTCGCTGACTCTCTCACGGCATCTGTCCCGATCGTCCAACGCTTCTAGCAGGTCTTCCAGACTGCATCCAGGGTTCGCACAGCGCTGATATCTGAGTCTTCGTTGGTCGACCAACCCCGGCTAGTCCATATGCAGAAGTACATAACAGAACGTCACTATCGATCATATGGAAATCTGATCGCTCTGATGAAAGAAATCCTGATTTCTTTCAAGCTGCAGTTGTGTCAGTATTGATGCACTATCTGGAATCTAACGAAACACATTGAGAAAAAGCTAGATGTAAACGATACAAGAATGCGACCTGGTGTTTTGAACAAATACTAGGAGCAGCATCCCACAAATCAGAAACTGTACGGCCACTAATCAACCATTTTAGAAACCATGAAAGTAAGACGAACAAGACATACTGGGGACCGCCGGGAAGCAAAGACAACTGATATAAAATATGTATATACTATTAAAATTCTTATTATATCTAGACATATGCATGCAATCTTAACCCAGTAAAAACGATACTTCATAGAAAGAGTTTTATTTGGGAAATGAACAGGAGAATAGGACAATTTCCTGTTCAAATTGAAATTAATTGACATTTCTCCATATGTCAAAGATAACGATGGACTGCTAACATAAGTTCTTCGCGCAAACTCAAAGAGCTGTTAATATACAATATTTATGTATACTAAGACTTTCAGATTTAGATGTCTTGCGAATGTTTCACGAACACTGGCTCACCTGGGATCGGCAACGTGAAACACGTAGTCATGATTTTTTTTACCCTGTTTTTATTATTATTATTATCCTATTCTATATTTGAAAGATATTTTGATATTTTTCTGTATTTTTGTGCATCGAGTACATTAAATAACGCTTTTAATAACGCTTTCAACGTCAAATTTTAATCTAAACTTTAATCCTAATAATAATAATAATTATATATATATATATATTAAGTAAATATTGTATAATAATTGCATGTACTAATTAAACCTTGGAGTAGCCATAGAATCAGCTACTGAAATAAATAAGTTGGAAAAACATTGAGAATAAAAGTCGCTGAACACGATATACATCTGAGGAAAGTCATAGATATTATCGGTTTAATCGTAGCGATGAAAAAAAGTGAAAATATGAGTTTGAATAATTCAGTGGATGAGGGAATTTAAAATCAGGTGTCTTGTCTTTACCTGGAAGCGAACTAGTTAACACTGAAAACCATTTTTTGAAAAATTCAATCTTGTTTTAAGAGGTCTCTCGTCATAGAGTAATAATTCACTCATATTTCAGATTAATTCCTTGAGTCGTGCGTTCGCTCCTTAATAAGTGCCCCATGATACATTAGTTAGAGAACTAGGCAAGCAGTTTATTGCTACTGTGTCAGATTTTCGCAAGGTTCCCCACATATCTAGCCTTGTGCCAGATTAAGCTAAGTAAATAACCACATGCGATTCATTGAAAAATAAGTTTACAATTTTTTAGATGAGACCAACCTGCTGGCCATTGCGCTGACCATTGCGCAGCGGGGCTATCCACAAAATTGGCACTTCTTCGGCAAATTTCGGTATCCATTTCTAAGCGTGGGAAATTTCCGGTTCATTTCCGGTCCCATTATTTTAAGGGCCATATCCGCTAAGAAGGCCCTTTTTTGAGGGTCGAATGCTAATGACTCTTGAACAAGTTAGGCCGGAAGTGGAGGCCACGCATATTTATCAGCCCCTGTCCCCTCGCAATCCTTTACCGTCAGCCGAGTGGTTGTAATGGAGCTCAGCATGGCCACGTGTATAATAGCCCTAGGGGTCATCAATCATTCTAGGTGGGGCCGGATGTCAGGTTCCTGTGTGTTTATGGAACGTCATGGGTTGCATGAAAATATTGATAAATACAATTGAAATTTTTCACGGACATGAACACACGCGCTCGACAACACACACACACACACACACACACACGCACACGCAAATACACACATATACACATTCGCAAACTCACACTTACACCATTACGCATACATATTGATATAGCTATTAACAAAATTTAGCATAGTTTATCGCAAGACCAGAAGTATAGCGAGTTAGATTCAAACTGGGTGCCCACCCAGTGAGAATTGAACTTACTAACACTGGTCTGCCAGCGAAGCTTGCTAACCATCAGTTATTTACAAAGCTTAGCCCAGTGAGAATCGAACTCACTAAATATGGTCTGCTAATCTAGCCAGCTAACCATTACACTACGCTCGGTGTCGAAGTATACTGATTTAATAATTTGTTCAGTACAGTTTTGTCTGGTACAAGGCCACAGTTGTATGAATATCTATCAAACTTCATTGGCCTGTAAGATGCGTTCGCTAACATTCAGACTATGGCAGGTCGTTTACCCCCACTAAAAAACACTTTCAGTATCTATATTTAATATAATAATTCTATGCAATTAGTTTACATTTCCAGATTGGTAGTCCAAATTAATCAATAAGAAAAAAGTTGGCCGACAGTAGTCGAGGGTGACACGAAGCCTCCTTTTCAATTGGTACTTTCTCAGGATTTCTTCACTTACCCTTGATCCGTATCTTATAATGATGAGTAATAAGCAAGGAGGCATCAAGTACCATTTTTTAAGTTTTTGGTATGACTCGACCTGGGATTGAATTCGGGTCTCGGGGACTATCGGCGAACACTTTAACTATTGCGCAAATTGGCCTGTTATGACTAAGTAATAATACTATGTAATTATTTTATATTCATTTTATATTTCCAGATTGTGATTCTTAACTAAGCAATAATACTATGTAATTATCTTACATCTCTACATTGACTGGTTGGTTGTATTTCATGGCATGGTTATGTAATAATTACATGATAGGTTATGTAATACCAAATATTGTTTATACTAATATATTAAATATATAACTTGTAAACAAATAATTTCTAGGTAACATTATTTTTAAACGAGCCAGAGCTCACTTGTTTGTACACAGTTAAATAGTTTCAAGTATTGCTATCTAACACCAGTATTTTTATTTGCTTACTGTTAAATGGCTTCAAGTATTGCTATTTAACACAAATAAATCTATTCAGTATTGATTATAATTCCAAGTAAAAAATTGAACATTTCTATTCAATGCAAAGATGAGACCATAACAGGTATTATCACTCCTGGGCCCAGAATAGATTGACTGCATCTCTGCGGAGAAGTAAGACTTCCTCAATGAATGTCCTGATATAACACTAAACAATCTGATGGTGAAGCTTCAGTAAAGCTTTGGGAAATGCAGAGTACTCCTTTACTGCCATCGCTCCCTGGTTCACACTGATCCTATCTATGGGTAAAATAGAACTAAACTTTGTACTTATGCTAAACTGAATTGTTTGAAATAGAACTGTTTTACATCCAATTGTATGTAAATAAATTGTACTTATGTTATACTGAATTGTTCGAAATAGAACTGTTTCTGACATTTAAACTGTGTTCTTACCCTAAACTGAATTGTTTGAAATAGAAATGTTTTGAAATATAACTGCGTGTAAACAAAAACTGTACTTATACCAAACTGAATTGTTTGAAACTTTCATAAAAATGACTTAATTCGGCGTTAAATGGCCCGAAAAGTGTTTATACGCCGTAAAACAAACAACAAACCAACCGACCAATTACCATTTCTGGTCAGAGTTTACCAGGGAGTAATGAAGGGGTACTCTACATCCCCCAAACTGCAATAATGGAGCCTCACCATCAGATATAGTTTAATGTCATACCCTGTACACTGAATAGTTTCAAGTTTCGCTATATAATTCAGTTTAATATTAATCATTTGTTTACACACAGTTAAATGGTTTCGAGTTGAGAAAATGATTGAATATTTCTATTTGACCCATAGATGAGACCCTAACAGGTACTACCACTCCTGGTCAGAGTGAAATCGGGAGGAATGGTTATAAAGGTGTACTCCACATTTCCTAAAGCTCTAGAAGCTGAGTCTCACCATCACATAGTTTTGTGTCATATTCAGGACACTCGTTGTGAAGGCTCTTATCCTTGGGGTTATTTCCAGATCGTTAGTTCTAACTTACAAATAATACTATGTAATTATCTCATATTTCCAGATTGTTAGCCCTACCCAAGTAAAAACACTCTGTAATTATATGTTTCCTTATTGTTAATCCTAATAAAACAGTGATTCCAGATTGTTTGGCCTAACAAAGGAACAATACTTTGTAATGATTTTAATTTCCAGATTGTTAATCCTAACTAAGCAATAATAGTATGTTTTTACTCGACTAGCTTGAAAATCTTCCTCTTAACCAAAACAGTCAAATTTAAATTGAATTGAATAATTTCAGGAAGACATGATTCATTTTTTTTTCTTTTGAAGTTTAGAAAAGTTAAATCTTTTCAGATCAGTTATGTATTGAATGTTTAAGGTAAGAATGAATAATGTTTAAAGTAAGAGGTTCATTTTTAATAAATGTCTCCCTTTCTCGGTTAAAACAAAAAAATAACCTGTAAAAAATCTTCTCTTGGATCCAGTAACAAAAATGATTAACTCTCTATAAAAGCATGTGGCTCTCTGCGGAGGAAGAACAAACAGGGGTGGGGGGAGTCTCCATGACGCAGTGGCTAACGTGTTCGATTGCGACATCGTAGTAAGCGAGTTCGAGCTTCAGTTGTATAATCACGTTCACTTTCGGACAAATATCATTGGGAAAGGGCTATGAAACCTCTTATCACTCCCGCTATAAATTGAATAGTACAACTACCTTTTTTTCTACCAGGATGGCTTTGGCATCTAAGGTTGATATGCTATTAAACAAAGTAATCAAAATAAGACAATTTTTTCCCAATTATTCATACTGGTATATATTAACTTAACCCCTTCGCTACGAGCAGGATGTGACACAAGGTTAAATTTTTTAAGCGGTGTCCAACTGAAGTGAGTTTTCCTTCTCTTAGACCGGTTACCATACTAAAGTTAAAGAGCCCAGTCTGCCCATATTTACTCATTGAATTGTGAGATTTACGCCTTTTCTAAGAGCATTAGGGCAATGTGAAAGGGAAACAGCCTCGTTCTGGATTTGAACTCGTGTCGTTGTATCCATTTCCTACGACAATAACTCTTACGCTGCAAGAATCTTCTCGTATTCATATAGGTACTGCTCAAAATAGTTCCATACTCTACATTTATTCTGATTTTAAATTCTCTATAAATTCTATTTTTTGGTCAAATAGATCTGTTTGAAAATTATTAGTATAAGATAGGAATATTTGAAACTCAATCGTTGTGTCTAAATTATTTGTATTAAGAATACTTACTTAAAGCTATATTTGTTTACTGATGATCGTTATTAGTAACTTGAAACGATATAATTGTTTTCAAACAGAAAGTTCTGATTTCAGCATTAAATAACCATAAAACCAACAGTAAAGAGGGAGAAAATATAAATTCACGAGTTTCCCCAGCAGGTATTAACGCTCAATAAAACGTATACAGCCTCGCCTAAAATTTGAACGCGCTTCGCAGAATTCAGTGTCTATAACGATAACGAATGCGCCAGGCACGCCTCTACATCTTTAGTATTATTTATGTAATATTCGATAAATTTTTAACTGGGCCATTGGTCTAATGAGTAGAGTGTTCGCCAATGGTCCGGCAGATCGGATTTCAATCTGATCTCGCTAACTACGATGTCACAGTCGAGTACGTAAGCCACTATACCACGGTATTGAATTGGGGACTTCGCTAAAACATCTTCCACTCCACAAGGCATCCAATTAGGGGATTAAAATCATTTCCATAAATTATTTCTACAAAATACAATGAAAATTTAACTAAAATCCGATAATTGTTGCAATATTATTTAATAAATGTAATATTTTACATCATAAAGAATTATTAAATAAACTACAAATAGTAAGAAAGAAGAGCAGTTTCTAAATATCGGTAGCAATATCTCATCTTCTGAAAGCGATGTCAACATGCCGATACGTAAAGCATGGACTGTTACTGACAATATGGAAATCTGATCTCTCTGATGAAGTGAAAGGGGATTTTTTTCTGGCCGTTGCCGCGTCTGTACTATTGCATAGTCGTAGTACTTGGGCTCTAAAGAAACGTTTGGAGAAAAAGCTACATGAAACCTTCACAAAGATACTGCGTGCTGTTTTGAACAAATCTTCTAAGTAGCACCAGACAAAACAGCAGTTGTATGGCCATTTACCGCCTATCTCACAAGCTATCCAAGAAAAAAATGAGCAAGACATGCTGGGCACTGCTGGAGAAGTAAGGACGAGCTCAGAAGCGATGTTCTCTATGGGCAACTACACATGGACATACCATTTCAAGCCGACCAACAAAAACTTACATCAGCTCTGTGCAGACACTGGATGCACTCAAGAAGAATTGCCAAGAGCGTTGGTCCTTAAGGACAGAGAGAGAGAGAGAGAGAGATGATGATAAGTAAGTTGGCGATCGTAGTCGAGGGCGAGAAGGTTCCCTTTTCAATAGCTACTACACCGAAGTGTAGGTGAGGGCGCTATTCCTTTCCCAGGATTGCTCCATTTTACCCTTAATACGTACCTTAATTACTGAGTATTAAGCAAGGAGGTGTCAGGTACCATTTTTAAAGTCTTTGGTATGACGCGACCTGGGATTGAACCCAGGTTCCCCAGACTATTAGCGAACACTCTACCCACTAGGCTAATGAGCGGTTTGATGATAAGTATTAAATTAATTTAAATGATTTTCTCGCAAAAATTACAAATTGATAGCTAACCCTGTAAGCGAGGCTAAGAATATACCGACAGTGTTTCCAGTAGGAGAATAAAAATACCCCCACCAAAAAAAGAGTGTCAAAGGTATAACACTTAGCAGCATTAGGTGATAAAGCTTCAAAGTTCTGGAAAGTCCAGCACTTTAGCCATTACGCCTCGAGTAGTCTACCATAAAGATTTAGATACAAAATAAGATTAGGAATGGCTACAGTAAAGTAGCGCACAAGCAACCCTTACCCACAGGATGAGGTCATGGAAAAGTGAACTTTAAAGTTATATATTTTAATTTATAGGTACACTTCCCTGAGTTAGAAATCATGGCCAGGTGTTATATTGTTCTAAGTAAAGAATAAAAAAAGTTGTTTTCCCCTATTTTTTCTGGATTAAACCCTGACCCTAAAAGGTTCTCTTGCTCGCCTTTCTCAAGTGGACAGATGTGCGTATAAGATCACCTCTACCTGTACTTTGAGTAGGGAAAGAAGTCGACAATAGTGCAAGGCAGCTTTTGTTGAGAGAGAGAGAGAGAGAGAGAGAGAGAGAGAGAGAGAAATGTGGCGATTTAATCCCAGGTTTTAAAATCGATTTTTTTCTTTAGGAAGAGTGGTGGTGAAATGGCTTGTCAAGAGATTTGATATTGCTCAGAAGTTAATTAATCGCTTGAACAAACATTTATACAACGGACAACAATAAACAAAAAGGTGGTGTTGAAAATACAATCTATCTATCTATCTATCTGTCTTGGACACCTCGGGTAGTGTAATGGTCAGCAATCTAGGCTAGCTAACCTTCACAAGTGAGTTCGATTCTCATTGGTGCTCATTCATACGGCCTTGTACGATATATAAGCAAAAAAAATTGTTTAGTAAATTACAATTTATCAATCGATCCGCACATAATAATAAATTTCGGCTTGCTCGGTGGTTAATTTATGTCTATATTTTGCACCATATCTCTGTATTTGTTCGTTTGCGTTGGTCTATAAAAAATTTATGAGCTGAGACATATAATTTTCCCCTCAACAAAAAACAATAAAAGATACAATAAATTAAAACACTTTTCGTCGATCTCTACCCCATGTCTAATTCCTCATCACCTCCCATATATCACGGTATTTTTTTCTGATGAGACGTGAACGAAACGAAGGGTTCTTTTTTTTTTTTTTTTTTAATTTTAAAGTATTTTAGAATGAACACGTTTTTTAAAACCGTTTTGAAATTTAGCACGTACCACAGAATCTTTAAATAAATTAAAAGAAAAAATAGTTATCTATATATTTCGATAAATGTATTGATGATTAATTTCTTTTCTTTTAAATATTGTGTATATTTATATGTTCATATCTATATCAACATAATATAAATATAAAATGTGAACTCACCTGTGCGAAATACTGACATTAAAAACATAAGCAGGTTCTAAACTTAAAGTAGAGCAGTACAAATAAGAAAATTTCGGGCTGCACTAGAAATTCCACCCATAGTTTAAACTGTCACTTGTTTGCTGCGAGTAAACTCAGGCAAGTGATAATGGTGACTCCATCTAGTTAATGTCTCTTTTATTTTAGATACGATCATGGTTTGGACTGGTGCACACCGTGATTTGCTGTTGAAAAGTTTTCAAAGATAACTTAGTCGGCTGGGACTGTAGAATATCATATTTACCAACACCTCCACTCGGGCAGGATATGACACAAGGTCATTTTTAAGTGGAGTTTAACAGGTTTGAATTCAGAGTTTTCCTTCTCTTAGACTTGTTGCCTCACAAAAGCTGAAGAACCCAGTCTGTCCTACTATTTACTCATAGCTGGAGGGAGAATAATTGGATTCATACCTTTCCCAAGTGTATTAGTGCTATGTGAAATGCTATCAGTCTCGTCCGGGATTTGAACTCGTGTCGCCGTGTCCATTTCCTACGACGATAACCATTACACCACGGGTACCTCCCCTGGGGCTGTAGAATATGCCGACTGAATGTGTCCTGGATATGACAATAAACTGCATCTGATAGTGAGGCTCCAGTCCTGGATTTTGGTGGAATGTTGAGTACCACTTCATTGCCACTTTGACCCGAAGTGTTCGAACCTGATAGGGTCTCATCTTTGGATCAAATAGAGTTGCTTGGTATTTAATCTGTGTGCAAACAAATAAGTAATGTTAAATTGAATTGTTAGAAATCGGTCTCTTTGACCATTAACTGTGTGTAAACAAATTGAATTGTCTAATTGAATTGTTAGTGATACATAGCAATACTTGGAAGCTTTTAACTGTGAGCAAACAAATGAGTAATGTAGTTAAGAATGTCCGGTGGCAAAAGCTGCCTGGTAGCCCCAGGAGTGGCAGTACCGCCTTGGGCTACCCCGGCTGGCGGCTGATGAGGGCAGGGTATCGCACGTGCTTTCACACGTTGTATGATGAAAATTATAACAATACTTCGCTGTCTGCAAAGAAATGATTACTATTGAATAGAATTATTCTTGTTAGATAGAAATACTTAAAACCATTGCAAAATGGCTCGTTTAAAAATGTTATGAAGAAAACGTACTTACAAATCATATATATTTGATATATATGTATAAGAGGATTTGGCATTACAACGGTTGATATCTCATAAAACTAAACCAAATTATAAAAGTTTTCAAAGACTGATGAAAATTGCAATACAGAGAGCTTTTCATGCTCATTCCATGTTACATCGAACTGATGTAATTCCATATAGCAAATCGATATAGCTATGGGTTGAAATTTTCGATTAAAAGAAAGCTAACTGGAAGAATTGAAGAAATACAGCCAAATATGACTCTTGGTCTTTTAGTCAACTTTTAAAAATATGGCCGATTCAAGCCATGATCGTAACTAATCCAAACAGAAAATGGTAAAGACATAAGCTTGATTGAACTACCATTACCACTTGCCTAAATTCAATTTCACTATCCAGGTGACAGTTTAAAATATGAAAGGTCTAAGGAATCACTTCAGACCGGTCAGAAGATTTCTTCCGCATGAAATAACCATAATATTGCAAGAACCATAGTAACCAAAATATTACAATGATTCCTTATAATTTTCTTAGTATCACACACACACACACACACATATATATATATCATCATCATCATCATATCGCGCTGGTAGCACGGATATCCCTGACCCTCTCTCGCCACTCCTCCCTATCGTTCGTCGCCCTAGGTAGGTCTTCAGGACAGCATCCCGCATCCTAACATAGCTGCTGAATGTATGTTCGTGCTGGTCGTCCTGCTTTTGCACGGCCATGTGTGGGGGTCCATAAGAGTACATCTCTTATGAGTTCGTCCCTGCTTCTCCAGCAGTGTCCTGCATGTCTGGTTCGTCTAACTTGAATAGTTTTCGTGATAGGGGGCAGGTGGCCGTACAGTTGGTGTCTTGTGGGGTGTTGCCGCCAGGACTTGTTCAAGATTGCACGCAGCATTCTTGTGTAATTGCCGTCTAGCTTCTTCTCCAGCCGTTTTGTTAGCGTCCATGTTGTGCAGCCATATCGCAGTATCGATGTGACCGCTGCCTGGAAGAAACTGCGTTTCATTTTATCGGTTAGGTCTGATTTCCATATAATCGATAGCCTATTGATAGCTGTCCATGCTTTCGCTAACCTCGTTTTGATGTCCTTTTCGGTTGATTCGATGCTGCTTCCTAGGTAAGTGAATTTGTCTACTAGTTTAAGAGGGGTTCCTTCTAGAGTGGAGATGTCCCCCGTTTGATTATAGCACATATATTCCGTTTTGTGTGCATTAACATAGAGGCCTATGCCTGCTGCTGCTCGTTCCAAACTATGCAGTAGTGTTTCGGCTTGGTCTGTGAAGGGAATCGAAAGCCTTGGTAAAGTCGACAAATATTAATGTCACTTGTAGGTTTTTTGCCCGTACACCTTCAAGGATTCTACGGATGGTTGATATTTGTGAGGTCGTGGATCTATTTCTTCGGAAGCCATTTTGGTTTTTTCTAAGTATGTTGTCGATTTTGGGTTCTATGCGGTTTCGTTGTAGGGCATTGTAGATTTTGGCTGCTATGGATGTAAGTGTTATGCCTCGGTAGTTTTTGGCTAATCCGAGGTCCCCCTTTTTAGGGAAGGGGAGTATGCATCCCTTCATCCATCTGTCTATCGGATTTTGATTATTGACTGCGTTGGAGTGTCGGAGCAGTTTGTCGTCGAATTGTCTGGTCTTCCATACTTCCGGGGGAATTTCGTCCAGCCCTGCAGCTTTCCTATCTTTAATTTTTCTGAGAACCGAGTCGAGTTCTTCTTGTGTGAACGGTCCTAGTTTAATGTCTAATTGTTTGCTAATTATTCTGGTGATTGGTTCATGTGTTATTTTCGGTGGGTTTCCTTGTAAGTTTTCGAAGTGCTGTTTCCACAGCTTTATTCTTTCTTGTTGGTTTGCTGCTTTCAGTTTTACTTTGGCTGTATTCTTTCTTCTACTCACTTCGTTTATTGTTTGCCAGGCTATCCTAGATTGTCTATCTTCCACCGAGTCTCTAATCTTATCTATCTGATTTTGAATGTATTCTGTCTGTTCCTTTATATATATGCCTGCTAATTGATATTGTGCCGTTTTTAGTTTTAAGGCATTTGTGTTTGTTGGGTTTTTTCGATAGTTTTTGGAGGCTGTTTGCACTAGTGCACGTTTTTCTCTCACCGCTAAGTTTCCCATGGGACTCTATATTTAGTTTTGAGTTTTGTTGGAATGCATTTCGCTGCTGCCTCGAGGTGTGCATTGACGAAATTTTCGTATTCGTCATTTGGTGTACTTTTTTCCGTCTTTTCTTGTAGTGTTTCGAATCTGTTTCTTAATTCTAATACGTATTTATCTCTTATATCTCTGTTGTTCAATAGGGCCCAGTCATAGTGTTTGGTGGTAGCTGTTCGTTTGGCGTTTTTTCGTAGGCTTAACCGTATTTTCGCCGTGACTATTCGGTGATCAGTGGACACACCCTCAAAAGAGGAGTATGCCTCGCAATTCATTGCACTATTTTTCAATTTCTTGTTTATAAGGACGTAGTCTATCTGAGCTTTAGTATTGTTTGCGTACGTGTATGTCCATAGTTTGCCCTCCCTTTTTTGGTAGTTTGTATTGAGGCATGCTAATCTATTTTCTATCATAAAATCTGTTAGATGTTGCCCATTCCTATTTGACGTGTTGTGGAGGCTGTATTTGCTGTTTCCGTTATATATATATATATATATATATATATATATATATATATATATATATTCATATATATACGAGTGAAGGCTGATGAAAAGTTCATAGTCTGAAAAGTTTATACGATATCATATTTGTTGTTAATGATTTCAACCAATCGGATCCAAGTACTGCAACATTGATAGAACAAGTATTTAGACCACAGAGATGACTATATCGAAAAATCAACCTCATTTGCTCACAGAGAATTTGGTCAGCAAACTTCGTATATATATATATATATATATGTTTATATATGTATGTGTGTGTGTGTGTGTGTGTGTGTATATTGTCTTTCTATGAATAAATTAATTTTGTCAATTGATTTGGTATTAAGAATCATTGTTTACATTTACACCTTTTCTAGGGAAATTTAGAGTGATGACTCCTTTCATGTTCCAGAAGACTGCCCGTATGACAGCTTTTGCCGACGGCTGCACCCGGAACTTTTTCTTTACCAAAAAGTCATTGTGTTACCTCTTCATGGACTCTCAGGAAAAACATTTTTTAAAACTCAAACACGTTTCTCAGTATAAATATAATATTTTTTAAAAATCCACTTGGCTTACTCTTATCAAGCGCCAAAAGAATTGATGAAAGCTTTTCAAACTTGAAACATTCTCTTTAATTAGCCCCCACATTGAATAGCCTGAAAACAAATATTAGTGAGAAGTTAAAATGATTTTTGGTGTAAATGATAGCCAAGTCGGCTGGGGTTGTAGAATACACTGACTGCATTTCTGCAGAGAGGTAAGACTCCCGAACGAGTGTCTTGGATACGACTTTAAAAAGTTTGATGGTGAGGTTCCAGTAATGCTGGAGTGTTGGGGGATGCAGAGTGCCCCTTCACTGCCATTACTTCCAGGTCCATTTTAGCCTGATGTGGTTGCACTTGATAAGGTCCTATCTAAGGGTTAAATAGAACTAAACTGTGGACTTATGCTAAATTGAATTGCTTGATCTAGGACTGTTTTGACATTTAAACTGTGTACTTATACAAAACCCAATTGTTTGAAATAGAACTGTTCATTTCTATAAAAATGGATTTGGCATTAAATAGCCTACAAAAGTTGATATGCCATAAATTCCAACCAACCAACCAACCAACCAACCAATGAGTTTATATTTCTGTAAAAAATCAGAAAAATATTTCATTTTGCTTTAAAAAATTACCCTTATTTATTCATTAGGTCTCGTGAATATATATATATATATATATATATATATATATATATATATATATATAATATTTTTCAAGTATAAAATACAATAAAATAATCTGACGTTGAATCCTTGGTCACTGGAGAATCGACCACGTGAAACTCTCTCTCTTTCTCTCTCTCTCTGTCTATATATATATATATATATATTACATCTTGCACCTTGATCCTTGACTGAAGTACCGTAGTGTGATACTTTAGTTTTCAGCAGAGGACACAGATACTACACACTGAACATAAGCAGCAATTACGAACTGTCATGCAACGAAAGAAAAAGAAAAAAAAACCCCAAAATAATCGCATTTTCATTATATAAATTGACGCCGCACTTATTATTCTGTACACTTTTTGATAAAATCAACTCTCGCTCACCTGCTTATCACACACACACACACACACACACACACACACACACACACACACACACACACACACACACACACATTCAGTGACAGACAGACACGCACATGTACTGAGACACACACACATACACACAAACACTCACCGACAGATAGCCACGCGCACACTTACACATACACACACACGCACATAAATACACACATAGTCAGACCCTCTCTCTATATGTGTGTGTGTGTGGGTGGGTGCTCTTAGCATAACGATTATCAGCATAGGAAATGGAATCGGTGACCTGAGTTCAAATTCTGGACGAAGCTGTTTGCGTTCAATTTCGTGCTAATGCTCTAGTAAAAGACATGAATCTATCTAATCTCCCTCCTCAGCTCTGGGTAAATAGTAGAGCAGAATGGACAGGCCACCAGTCTAGATGGAAAACTTTAAATTCAGAGCAGGTTTAATGTGTTTAAAAAACTGAAATTGTGTCATATCTTGCTCATAGCGGTGATGCTTGATAAACACACACACACACACACATATATATATATGCATTATTCATAATTTTCAAGTGAAGACGTTCATGCCTCCGTGTTGGTTTTCGTAGATCGGGATCAAGGTGATAGAGAAAGTGACCCATATCTTTTTACCCAAGCGGTTTCAACCATGTCACTGGTCATCCTCTGGGGAATTGTTGGTCGTGGTGATTGTTTGGTTTGAGTTTTATTTTTTCATGGTTGGTCCAGTCAGTTAGGAGAGCTGCTAAGGTTAGTTATTAAATATTTTTAGTATACTGGTGCCAATATATATATATATATATATATATATATATATATATATATATATATATATGATTTTTCTAAAACATTTGGGCAGATATCCTTGGGATACTTCATATAAACGTGAACCTCGGTTCACAATCATATGAAGTATCATAGAAACCTCCAAACAAACATAAAAACCTACAGACTTAAGCATAATCGTAAAGCATAAAGTTCTGTTTGTCTTAGGTCATCAACCAAGTCTTCTTCTCAACTGACTTATTACAATTTATGAATAACAGCCATGCCTACATTTCAGTTCACAAACTGAAGCGAAGATATTATCAACAATTAACAAAGGCGAAATTCAAGTGTATCATTTTTCTTTTCCTTTAAATAAGAGATACTAATCTAACATATTTGAATATATTCTATCTCACTCAGTTCCCATCTATCTATCTATCTATCTATCTATCTATCTATCTATCTATCTATCTATCTATCTATCTTATATATATATATATATATATATATATATATATATATATATGTATGTGTGTGTGTGTGTGTGTGTGTGACAAGCCATTCAAGTAAGACAAAATTGACATACCGGGCACTGCTGAAGAAATAAGAACGAACTCAGAAATGACTTTAACTCTGTGCAAACAATTGTTTAAATTTATTAGTGTTAAATAGCAATACTTGAACGCATTTGATGTATGAAAAGAACAAATAGCAATACTTGAAAGCATTTAATTGTTTGCAGACAAATGAGCTCTGGCTCGTTTAAAAATAATGTTAACAACAAACTATTCGTTTTCAAAATTTATTTATCTAATATATATATGTATAGATAGGATTTAAGTAACCCACAAAGGTTGATATGCTATAAAACAAAACTAACCAACCAACCAACCAACCATCATAAATGACGTTCCTTTATGGGTTCCCACACATGGACGCCCCAGTGTTGGCCGACTTGCAAAGATTCATATACAACAGCTTTGTGTGGACACAGGGTGTAGTCTAGAATACCTTCCAAGAGCATTGATTGATAGAGAGAGAGAGAGAGAGAGAGAGAGTGAGAGAAAGAGAGAGAGAGAACTCCATTCTATCAATTCAACTTGAATATATATATATATATATATATATATATATATATAAATGTAACCCAGCAAAAATGGCCAAACACAGTGATATTCTTAGTAGATTAGAACGCTAACAATAATCTTTTAGAATAGACAATTTCTACCCCAATTTGTAAATGAATGATAATTTTGCCTTCGAGGTGGATAATGTTTTTTTAATCATTCGAATTCTTGATATAATCAAGATAACTATGAAATGATAATCAGAATCTTTCACTCCTTCCTAAATATAAGCATCAGTATCATCAGGGACCACTGTTACAAAGAAAACACAAGCGTTCATACATCCACATTTTCCTAAATTCTCTTCCCTTTCTTTCTATCTATCTATCTATCTATCACAGCCCAGAAGAATACACCAACTGCATTCCTGCTGATGGGTAAGACCCCACCCCAACGAGTGTCTTGGATATGACATTAAACAATCTAATCGTGAGACTCAGGTAATGCTGGAGTTTTGGGGAATGCGGACTACCCCTTCATTGCCATTCCTCCCAGGTCCACTTTGACCCGGAGTGGTTGCACCTGATCGGGTCAAATAACTGTTTGACATTTAAATTATGTGCAAAAAAGACTTATGCTGAATTGAATTGTTTGAAATAGAACTGTTTGAGCATTTAACTGTGTGTAAGCAAATGATTGATGTTTAATTGAATTGTTAGTGATACATAGCAATACTTGGAAGCTTTTAACTGTGTTGAGTTAAGTTAATAAATCATATATATCTAATGTATATGTAAAAAATGGATTTGGCATTAAATAACTTAAAATGGTTGATAAGACATGAAACCAAACCAAGCCAAACCAAACTAAATGTGTCTATCTATTCACACACACACACACACACACACACACACACACACACACACACACACACACACACACAAACATTTGCCCCGTCGTCTGGGGCTGAAGAATACACTGACTGCATTTCTGCACTCCACAATGAGTGTCCTGTATATGACACTAAACAATCTGATAGTGAGGTTCCAGTGATGCCGAAGCTTTGGGAAATGCGGAGTACCCCTTCATTACCATCAGTCCCAGGTTCACTCTGGCCTAGAGTGGTAGCACTTGATAAGGGTCCTATCTATGGGTTAAACAGAACTAAACCGTGGTTTGAGTTTACTGTTTTTTGCATTTAACTTGAGTATTTATGTTAAATTGAATTGTTTGAAATAGAAATGTGTTGACATGTAAACTGCGTACTTATGCTAAACTGAATGGCTCGAAATAGAACTGTTTTGACCTCTAAACTGTATACTTATGCTAAACCGAATTATCTGAAATAAAACTGTTTTGACATTAACTCTGTGTATTACTCAGTTGGCTGGGGCTGGAGAATACAGCGACTGCACCTATGCACAGGGGTAAGATCCCCCCAATGAGTGTCCCGGATATGACACTAAACAAACTGATGGTGAGGCTCCAGTGATACTAGAGCTTGGGGGAATGCGGAGTACCCCTTCTTTGCTATTACTCCCAGTTCCTCTCTAGCCCGTAATGGTAGCACCTGATAGGGCTCTATCTATGGGTCAGTTGAACTAACTGCATACCTATGCTAAATTGAATTATTTGAAATGCAACTGTTTTTGACATTGAAACTGCACTGACGCTAAACTGAGTTGTTAAATATAGAACTGTTTTGACATTTAACTGTGTGTAAACAAAATCTGTACTTATACTAAACAGAATTAGCTGAATTAGAACAGTTTGAATAAACTGAATAGTTTGAAATAGAAATGCTTTTGACAATTAAAGTGTGTACTCATGCTTAACTGAATTGTTTGAAATAGAACTATTTGCATAAAAATTGATTTGGTCTTAAATATCCTACAAAGGTTGATATGCCATAAAACCCAAATAACTAACCAACACATACACACACACGCACGCGCACGCACGCATATATTTATATATATATATATATAGGTTTGGTTGAAACTTACAAACAGAAGACACGGTAAATTTTGGCAACTTTTACATAAGAGACTGAATAAAAGCAAGAGAAATAAGAAACAATAGAGCTATTCAAAATTGTATCTGTAAGAAAATATCTTTGATTTCCAGATTTTAGTGGATGACTGTAGGCAGATGTGAAAACCGGTAAATTCAAAACCATAAGTTTCGTTTTTGTTACATTATATTACATTTTTTCGAGTCAGCTGTACTGTAACAATGAAACGGAACAGGTCGTAGATTTGCAATCAGATAGTCACAAATGAGTAGGTGAAAATTTGGAGGATTTGCAGGTGCAAGAAATGATATGACTACCTATTACGATCATTGCAAGAAAGTCACTTTTTCAAATACAGTAGTACATTAATCTATCTATCTAGCTAGCTAGCTAGCTATCTAAAATATAGTTCTATCATAAACTGTTTAAATTCTCTCGTTATATATTCTTTTGTCCGCACTAATTTAAAAAGTTCACATTCCTAATGATTAAAGTGTCCTCTTTGTTAATAAACAATCACTTCTTTCAGGATTTCATTTTGAAGGTCATATGAAGGTCATATGAAGGTTATATGGAGGTTTTGAATGAAAAAAAAAGTGATGTGTTTATATTTTTGTATAAGTTCAAACTTGGTCATAAATTTGCTTCGTGACAATGCTCGGCCACATGTTGACATGATGACAATGTTTGGCCACATATTGTCAGGATGACACTGACTTGGAATAAGAGACTTTTCCACATCCACCAAAATCTCCTGATCTTTCACCCACCGACTTCCATTTTTTCAAGCATCTGGATACATTTTTACGCTAAAAAACATTCCGATCGAAAGGAGAAGTAGAAACTGAATTTAAAGATTTCTTAGCATCAAAATCTTTAGAGTTTTATTGTAAGTAAAATTGGCGACCTTAGTCTAGCGTGACTCGAAGGCTCCCTTTTCAATAGCTACTACACAGAGGTGTAAGGGAGGGCACTACTTCATTCCCTATATTGCTCCACTTTACCCTTGATCCTTACCTTATAATGCTAAGTGTTAAGCAAGGCGGTATCAAGTATCATTTTTTGAGTCTTTGGTATGACTTGATCTGGGATTGAATCCAGGTCTCCCGGACCATTGGCGAACACTCTACTCATTTGGCCAAAGGCCGATTTAGAGTTTTATTGTACAGGTATAAATAACATAAATCGATGGCTGAAATGCACAGATGTTCAGGGATCATATTTTGACTGACTTCACGATTTCAAGAATATTAGTTTATTCTAAAATCGCACATTATTTTGTGAACTATCTATCTTCGTAGTTAATGGACATTTTCTACTTCTGTATATTTTAATATTCTAATTAGTCCGTCATTCAATTATCCATTCTATATCTATCGTTCATTCACTCTTCTGTTTGTGGTTATCAATTTAAAAACAATCATTGAAAATCTGAAACATTAGAGCGGTACCTTTACGTACATCTTTAATTGTTTTTTTTATCCATTGAATAAGTCTCAATATTCATATTTCTCCTTTACATTCTGTTTTCCATCTATTTCTAAATTAACTGATATTTCAATTCTTTCTTTCTCTCTTTCTTTCTTTTTAACAGGACATTATTATTACTGAAAAACAACCTGCATTTGTTCTTAACCATTATTATTTCAACTAGTACTTTTCTTTTTCTTCTTAATTTTGGTTTCTTTTTAATCGCAGTTAATGCTGGTCGTTATCTATACGACTGCTTGGTTTTGTTTTGTTTTGTTTTATGGCATATCAACCATTGTTGGTTATTTAATACCAAATCCTTTTTATACATATATATCATTTCTAAGCACTGCTGTAGAAAACATTTTAAATGAGCCAGAGCTCATTCTTTTTCGCACAGTTAAATGATTTCCTTATTTCTATCTAATACGAATAATTCTATTTACTATTAATCATTTGTTTACACATAGTTAAATTTTTTTAGTATTACTATTTGACACTGACAATTCAATTAAACATCAGTCATTTGTTTACATAAAGTTAAATGATCAAACAGTTCTATTTCAAACAATTCAGTTTAGCTTTTGTACACAGTTCTATTTTATTTATTGATAAGATACCATTCCGGGCCCAAGTTGAATTGGGAGTGATAGCAATGAAGGGGTACTCCGCATTCCCTAAAGCTCCAACATTACTGATTGTTTTGTGATATATCAGGACATTTATTGAAGGAGTTTTACCTGACTGCAAAGATGCAGTCAGTGTATTTTGCAGCCCTAGCAGACTGGGCCAGCGACTGAGTGAAACAGGACGTATCGGAAATAACAATAAAGCTTATCCTGCAGAACATTTATGATTCTTAAAAAACAACATTTTGCATTAAAAACATTTGTGTGAAGAAATTAACATTTCGCATGAGGAAAAAAACATTAGGAATTATCAAGGAAACAGTTTGTATGAGAAAAAAAAATTGCGTCAGAAAAAAACTATTTGAAGTTGACAAAAGCATTTTTCATTTAAAAGAAAAGAAACATTTTGCATTTTGATTTAAAAAATGCATCAAAAATGAAGTAAGATTTTGCATTACAAAATTTTAATAATGTGTTATAAGCATTAATTTGACTCTCTGCGACTCCTTCCAAAGAAAAACAAAGCACAAGAAGAAGGCTCAACTTTGTCACTCCGTAGAGGAGGTCCAGTGTTAATCCCATATGGTGCTTGACACTCTTAAAGAGTGGAATTTGCTGGGAGCGCTCTACGCATGGCCGAAATGTTGAAAGTAGTCTATCACTGCACAAGATGGAGTGGAGAACTACTTTGAAGAGGATTGCAGTGAAATTTAAACAAAGTGTAAATAAATTCTACTTCTGAATAAGTGACTGGAGACATTTTGATCGCACTACGTATTTCTTTTGCAAGACGTTTATGGAGTTCACTTTATTCTGACTGATGTCAAAGAAATTAGCCTGAAGCAAGATTTTATTTTACTCTGAAAATCCATAAAAATGTTGTTTCTAGAGAATTTGTCAAAAGAAAAGGAATAAATCGTTACGGCCAATGAAAAGATATAAAACAATAAACTATTCGGTTAACGTAACGGTTATACTCGTTGAAAGTGGAATCAGCGACCCTGGAACAGACTATTTGACCTTTATCTCCCCCTAATGCCAATAGGAAAGGCATGAATCCAACTTTTCTCCTATGGCAAAATAGTGGGGCAAAATCTGTTCTTTAGCCTTTGTTAGACGACCAGTCTAAGAAAAGGAAAACTTTGATTAAAACTAGTTGTACTCCGATAAAAAACTGGCCTTGTGTCACATCCTATCCTCTGGTGGGAGGGTTGGGTAAATGCATAAAACAAAAAAAAATGGCTAAAATAACTAAAAACTAACAAAGAGACAAACAAATAAAAAGAAAGCAAGACAAAAACAAGATATAAAACGAAAAAAAGAAAATGACGATTAAAAGGGGAAAAAAAGAATAAAATATCTTAAAATAAAATGATTGCAATCGAAAAAACTTTTCGAAGGTGAAATTTTGGAACTAACCCCTTCTCGAAGAGACCTAACTGTAATCCCAACCGTATCATAGTAAATTCCCTCCTGATTTTGAAAAACGCGGTAGATGGCAGTCTGCAGTTTGTAAATATAAACGAGAGAAGAAAAGAAAGAAAACTGTCGCCATTTGCGTCTTGAATTTACAAGCAAAGTTTCTTTGTTTTGCAGAAAGCCCTCCCGCCATATTGAGCAAAATCTGCCATTGGTTGTACGTGATATCCAAAGGAATCCTTTTGTTCCCCGGACGTCTACTAATTGTGACCAATCAACACTGTTCCAATCACATTTCCGAAAGACACTCTGATGTTGTGTGTTCATACAAGACACAAGCGGAACAAATCGTTTATCCTTGCTTCCAATACTCTCTGTTCTTTGTATCTCTCTCAGCTTTCCCTTGGGGAGGGGAATGCTGTTTCGGAAATTGGAACAGCAGAACGGTGTAGGACGGTGATCAATAACAAGTAGGCCAGCCAGCTTGAGAGTTCAAACCACTTTAGAAATATGGCCGGCTCCGGAGGAAGTGGAACTGTTGCTAAATTGCGACCAGTGAAGAAAAGACTGAATCGATGTTTTCGATTCAACAAGAGCAAAGGTAGAATGAATTGTATCCTCAGGATCTAAAACACCCAATCAAAAGCTTGATTCTATATTTGAGCAACGACGCTCAGGGATAGTTGAATGGTTTGAATAGTTGGGCAATGGCAATAAGGTGTTAGGTTCAACTTTGAAAGCTGAAGTTTTAGCTGAGAATTTAAGAGGAAACAATATCGAATAATAAAGAACCACGGCTTAAGGTGAATTTGATTCTTCCACGCCAAAGACAAGTGGTTTATATGTTGAATAAATTAGCACTTGATATTTGATTACTGGATTTGCAACTATACATGCTTGTAAAATAGAAATCAATAATCAACAAAAATTATTGTCTCTTGTGTTTATTTGATAGAAAAAATAATAGAAAATATAAATTGTAATATTCAAACGAAATGTTTCAAATTATTCAAAATTAAAAATAGAGGTTACACATTCTCGCCATAAATCGCAGGATGAGCTGAGACCATGCAAACTGCAGCATTGTTAAGAGTCCTGGTGGCCTGAAGAGACTTGTTGTCACTCAAACTCCAGTGAAAGACCACCAACTAACGCTGGCGTGAAAATCTCAGAAAGAACAACAACAACAATAATAATAGTAATACGCCAAGGGCAAAACAATACAGACAAAACAGGACATTCCAAAACTACGAAAGAAAATTCTATCAACAATTGGGAGTGCATGACACAAAAACATACCAACAACCAGACGCCAAAGAAACCGAACAATTTTGGACGAAAATATGGCAACCGCAAAAGTATAACGAAAAGGCTGAATGGATAAACGATATGACAAGAGAACTAGAAGGACTCGAAGAAGGGCCCCAAGCGGAAATACACATTGAACAACTCAAAAAGACACTAAAAAAGATATCAAACTGGAAAAAGCCAGGACATGATGGAATACATGGATTCTGGTTCAAGAAATTCACCTCCATTCACGACAGACTAGCACTAGAAATGATGCCGCAAAGGATCCAGAGGCACATCAGAGTTACTCTACACACCCTAAATGAAATGAAAGCAAGAATAGACGGAAAAATCTAGCTATGGCCTGGATAGACTACAAAAATGCATATGATATGGTTCCACAAAGCTGGATAATAAACTGTCTCAAAATGTACAAAATATCACACGAAACCATAAACTTCATAGAAAAAAAACCATGAAAAACTGGAGAGTTGAATTAACAGCAGGAGGTAAAAGCTTGGCTGAAACAAAGATCCAAAGAGGGATTTTCCAAGGAGATGCACTGTCACCCCTACTATTCATAATTGCCATGATGCCACTAAACCACATACTCAGAAAATGCACAGCCGGATACAAACTTAGTAGATCGCAAGAAAAAAACAACCACCTATACAGTCAAGACATAAGGATGGAATTTGGCATTGAAAAATGCGCTCTGCTTGTCATGAAAAGTGTCAAACGACATCTAACTGACGGAATAGAACTACCAAATCAAGACAAGATCAGAACGCTTGCAGAAAATGAGACCTACAAATACTTAGGAATCTTGGAGGCTGACACCATCAAACAAGTGGAAATGAAAAACAAAATTCAAAAAGAATATCTCAGGAGAACTAGAAAACTACACTAGACAAAGCTCTCTAGCAGAAACCTTAAAAAAGGAATAAATACTTGGGCGGTACCCCTCATTAAGACACTCGAGACCCTTTCTCAAGTGAACCAGAGATGAACTTAGACAAATGGACCAAAGAACTAGAAAACTAGTGACCATGCACAAGGCATTACATCCCAGAGACGACGTGGGCAGACTATATGTACTAAGAAAAGAGGGAGGAAGAGGACTTGCCAGCATCGAAGACAGCGTTGACACATCCATACAACGACTCGAAGACTACATGAAAGAGGACTGATTACGGCCATCAGAAACAATACTGACAACACGATAGATAACAGAATGACAAAAACTAGGAAACAAAAATGGGAAGGAAAACATCTCCATGGGCGTTTTAAACGACTAATAAACAACATCTCACACGAAAAAAATGGTCTTGGATAAGAAAAGGAAACTTTAAGAGAGAAACAGATTCTCTCCTAATAGCAGCACAAAACAGCGCCATAAGAACCAATCATATTAAGGCGAGGATAGATAAGACGCAACAAAATAGCAAATGTAGACAATGCGGTGACAGAGATGAAACCATCAATCACATAATAAGCGAATGCAGCAAATTAGCACAGAAGGAGTACAAAGCTAGACACGACTGGGTGGGTAAAGTGATCTACTGGGAAATGTGCAAGAAATTGAAATTTGACCATGCCAACAAATGGTATATGCACAACCGAGCACCTGTCCTTGAAAATGACACACACAAACTCCTATGGGACTTTGATATACAAACGGATCATCTAATATCGGCCAGAAGACCAGACCTAATAATAATCAACAAAAAAAGAAAAAAAAAAGAAAATCTGCAACATTGTCAACTTTGCTGTCTCGGCTGACTACAGAATAAAACTGAAAGAATGTGAAAAGAGAGATAAGTACCTCGACCTTGCTAGAGAGTTGAAAAAACTATGGAACATAAAGGTGACAATTATACCAATTGGTGCTTTTGGCACGGTAACTAAAGGATTATTAAAGGGCCAGGAGGATTTGGAAGTTGGCGGCTGAGTGGGGACCATCCAAACAACAGCATTATTGAAAACGGCCAGAATACTGAGAAGAGTCCTGGAGACTTGAGGAGACTTGCTGTCACTCAATCTCCAGCGAAAGACCATCAGCTTACGCTGATGTGAAAAACTCTAATGAGTAGTAATGATATTAAATGGTATATGTCCAAGAAAATGAGACCCATAAAATTTTGTGGGACTTTGAGATGCGAACAGAGCATCCAATCCTGGCCAGAAGACGAAAACTATTTTTAATTAACAAGAAGAAAATAACTAGTCATAAATAGGATGTTACTGGACTTCTGGGTGAAAATAAAAGAAAACAGAAAGATAGACAAATACATGGATCTTGCCAGAGAACTGACCCCCCAACCCCCCCCAACCAAACAAAACAAACTATAGAACATTAAGATGCTATTGAATGAATGTCCTGTATATGACTCTAAAAAATCTGGTAACGCTGGAGCTTTGTGGAATGCGGAGTACATCCACATTGCCATCACTCCCAGGTTTACTCTGGTCCGGAGTGGTAGCACCTGATAGGATCCTATCTATGGGTCAGATAGAAGTAAACTGCGTACTTATGCTTTTGACAGATAAACGGTGTAATTATGCTAAACTGAATTGTTTGAAACAGAACGATTTTGGATATTGAAATTGTACAACGCTAAACTGAACTGTTCGAAGTAGAACTGTTTTGATGAGGAAATATGGCACCCTCATACATTCACCGGGTTGTGGGGGAAGGAGGTGTGGCTCAGTCAGCAGACTATTGTAGTAAGCAGAATAGTGGAAGTGGGAGGGTCGTTTCTCTTCACCCCTCTCTATTAGTACAAGGTGACATGGGCAAGGGAGAAAATCACTCTATTAGTCATGTATACGTCAGTGGAGAAGCAGATCTGCAACCATGATTGGTACTGAGGGATAAATCGCCAAAAAGTTAATACGTGGTAATTTTTCAAACTACGGAAACTAGAGAGTTGACGTTTATTCGTCAAAGGATGAAGACACATAAGCAGTTGCCTTTTGTTCGTTGAAAAACTAAGAACATAATTTGGGATATGGAAGAAACCCAAATTCCAAAGTCGTGGCGCGCAGAGAACACTGAGAGAAAAGAAGAAGCTTTCCCTTTGAATGAATTCAAACTCCGAGTTATGGTGAGCCTCATTAAACGAATACCCAAAGAAAAGACTAGTCCACGAGGAAAGAGACAATATTAATCTTGGTCTTATCTGAAATAAGACGTGTGTCCTTCTACCAACGTGTTAGGGAAACCCAATAACGAGAGGAAAAAGAGAAAAGCAGAAACTCCACAGAATCCCAAGTAAATAAACATACAATTTAAGTATATTCAAATTTATCTTGCTGCATTCATGCTGAGGCGAATAAAAGTGGGAGGAAAGAAAGAATAGCTCTGATAAGAGAGGAGAAGAGAAGGAATATTTCCCCAATGATAAACTTGAGATTTGGAGCACGAGCTCTCCCATTAAATCCCAAAGCCCGAAGGAAAGCGGAACGTGTCTACCGCTGTCGAACTAGATTCTCACCACAGATATCAAATGGGGACCTCGTCCGGGATATGAATATTTTAAAAGAGGCTCTTCCGAGATACAGAAAAACTTTCTCGCTCCTGACTTTTACCTGAATTTTTTCTTTGTTTCTTTCTTTTATTCAATAAAAGAATATTGTGATTAATCTTGTTAACCCAAACACGGCAGTTCAGAGTCCTTTTTTTTTGTGGAAGTATTGTATTTGTCGAAAACTTTGTATTTGAGGGGGAAAGCTAACTAGTTAGCTGTGTTGACTTTTAATAATTCGCCTATAACCCACCTGGTGGCTTTAAAATGTGGCTCAGCTAGGGAGTTGGTGATATCTGTAACATTAAATAGCGTCGGCAAACCACAGCCAACGTCTGTGCCCTGTGTTAACTGGTGGATTTGTCGGGAACGAACAGCACCCAGCAAGCCCGCTGGGAACGTAGCGGCGTAACACTGTGTGTAAACAAAAACTATACACTAAACTAAATTGAAAAAAAAGGAAAAAAACTTTTTCTTACATTGAAACTGTACTTACGCTAAACTGAATTGTTTGAAATAGAACTGTTTTGACATTACCTCTGTGTGAACAAAATCTATACCTATACTAAAGTGAAAACCTTTAAGTAGAAATATTTTTGACAATTAAACTGTGTACTCATGCTAAACTGAATTGTTTGAAATAGAACTGATTGTTTGTATAAAAATGGATTTGGCATAAAATAACCTACAAAGGTTGATATGCCATATACACCAACCAACCAACCAACCAACCTGATATATACGCTAATAGAGTTCTTTAAAAGAGCAGCCATATTTGCGTGTCAGCTTTTTCTAATAATGCATCTTGTAAATCCACTGACTTCTGGAAACCTAATCGCAATGTGTTTTGGATATCAAATATAAGTTTCACAGTTTTAAAGTTGTCTTATTACTGAATATGGTTTGTTATCAAATATCATTTGGATATCATAGCAGTTAGTACTGAACGGTCTAATTGATATATATCATTCTGCGAATGGTTTTTGTGTAAGTGCGTCCGTGTTAGGGGAGTGATTAGCTATTTGTACTGAGGATAAAATATGGCTGCTGACAATAGAAAGAAAAAAGTGAATGCAGAGAGAGAGAGAGAGAGAGAGAGAGAGAGAGAGAAAGAGAGAGGGAAGGGGTGGTGGTGGAAGAAACTCGAAGAAAAGAAAGATTGAAAATTGACAAAGAATGATAAAGGGATGGAAAATGCTGAATTCTTACTATCAACATAATCCCATTAATTTATAACTAACCGAATAAAAAAAAGAAAGAAAGAAAAAACATGTCGATAAACTGACCCCTCCCGCTCAGATAATAATAATAATAATAATAATAATAAAATCTCCTAATATACTGATGGGTAATTCCGAAGGGGAAAGTGAAGACTACAATGTTCTAGGATCGCTGAATGCCCGTGAGAATTTGCCGATGTACGTGACTCTTGTTTGTGTGCGTGTATGAAGTTAAAAAGATATTTTTGAATTAGATTACGTGCTTGATAACGCGTGTTTATGGCTGCTTGTCTTTGTAAAATGAAACAATGTAGATAATTTGTGTTCATCTTAGCCTGCCGCTTTTTATTCAGAGAGAGAGAGAGAGAGAGAGAGAGAGAGAGAGAGAAATTACGCAGCGCTCAGAACCCTGCAGGTTGAAATGTGTATAAAGTATTGAATTTTAAAGTTTTATCATATGTATGTTTGCTGTATATAATTAATATTAACCATTGACAGATAGGTTATGTTAAAAAAATACATATGTTTGTGTATGTGTTTGTAGATGCATGCTTGATAATTATGTACGTATATATGCATGTGTTAGAGAGTATGAGTTTGCGTGTATAGGTGTGTAAACATTTGTTTATATAATAATAATAATAATAATAATAATAATAATAGTAATCTCAGCCAGAAGACTAGACCTCGTACTAATCAACTAAAAAGAGAGCTTGCCGAATTGTGGACTTTCCTGTCCCGACTGACACGGGGTAAAATTGAAAGAAAGCGAAAAGAATGATAAGTACCAGGACCTTGCTTAAGAATTGGAAAACTGTGGAACATGAAAGTGACGGTGATACTAATTGTAATTAGTGCTCTTGGTACAGTCACCAAAGATTGGTACAAGGACTGAAGGACTTGGAAATAACAGGACAATTGGAGACCATCCATTACTGAGATCGGCCAGAATACTGAGAAGAGTTCTGGAGACGTGAGGAGACTTGCTGTCACTCAAACTCCAGTGAGAAACCATCAGCTAACGTTGATGTGAAAAACTCGAAAAGGAGTAAATAATAATAATAATAATAATAATACCCTCCCATAAGGCAAGACCTAGCGTTAATTAACAAACAAAACAAAAAACAAACAAAAAACTTGCGATCTTGTGGATTTTGCTGTTCTGGCGGACCACAATAAAAAACAAAAACAAAAAAAACAAAAAACAAAAAAAAAAAAACACGAAAAGATAGACAAATACTTGGACCATTCCTGAGAACTAAAAAAAGCTGTGGAGCATGAGGGTGAGGGTGATATCAATTCTAGTTGGCGTCATTAGAATTGTCCTCAAAGGCCCGTAGATCAGAGAAGAATCAAGACCATCCAGAGGACAGCAATTTTAAGATCAGCTAGGATAGATGAACCTTGGAAACTGAAGGAGGCTTACTGTCACTCAGACTTCAGAGAAAAACAATTTGTAAACTCTGATGTGAAAAACTCGCAAGGAGTAATCTCTCTCTGTCTCTCTTTATATATATATATATATATATATATATATATATATGTGTGTGTGTGTGTATGTGTGTGTGTGTGTGAAAAATTGGAAATAAATGCGACTGTATGAAAATATAAAGTAAAGTTGGCGACCTTAGTTGAGGGCAACCCAAAGGCTCCTTTTTCAATAGCTACTACACCGAGGTGTAGGGAAGGGCGCAACTACATTCCCTAGATTGCTCCACTTTACCATTGGTCCTTACCTTATATAACCGAGTCTTAAGCTAGGCGGCATCATGTACCATTTTTTTAGTCTTTGGTATGACTCGACCTGGGATTGAACGCTAGTCTCCCGCCTCATTGTCGAACACTTAATTCATTAAGCCAATGGCCCGGTACACAAGATCTTCAGAGAATGATTTTATTGTATCAATTGCCAACATTAAATACTTCGGTTTTTAAGACCTTGATCAGGGCATGTAGATTAAAACGAAAAAGATGAGAAAGTTTTCAAATATTCTTTTTCTGTTGGTTTTAAATTTATGTGATGAAATTAGCGTTCCAAAATGTATTTAAAAAAATTTATACTACATCTATCTATCTATCTATGGTTCATATTTACCTATCGTAAACATTCCATAAAATATCTGTTTGTCTTCATCAATATCAGCCTTCTTACTATCTCGGTTTGTTTAATCTATCTATCTATCAACGATGAAGCCAAATTGTTTTATATGAAAGATTTTGTAACTTTTTCGAACCAATCTGAACAAATAAGACAAATTGAAAAACTTCAACATTGTAAATTTAATAAACTTAAATTATAGACACAATGATTCCAATTTCAACAAAGGATTTATACAAAGACTATTCGCTGCAACCATTCATGTTAACACAGATGATCTCGCTTTACCTCGGTGACACATAGCTTGATTGATAGATTGGTTCAGAAATAGCAACATTATCGTCATACCTTCTGATAAAGGCGGTGGTGTTGCCATTATGGATTCCATTTATTATAACAACGAAATAATGCAATTATTAAATGACAAAATCACTTACGAACAAATTTCTCTACAAACCATAAATAAAAATATAGACGTTTTTAATAAGTTCTATAAAAAACTAATCATTAAAGAAGACAGTTTCTCGTCTTCATTAATTGATTATGACCCCACAATTTCTAATATTTATTGTCTTCTTAAAACTCATAAACCTGAAATTCCTCCACAACCAATTATTTTCGGGATGGGATGACATCGTAAAATCTTTAGTCAAAATGATATCCCCTCTATTAGGTATTATTAGCAATTCGCATATTTGATTACTCAACAAAATCAATAATTTAAACTTGGAAAATAAATCTCTTCCTAGTCTCGACATAAAATAATTATGTACCTACATTCCACTTAAAAATACATCATATGTTTAGAAATTCACAAGAAAACAGACATTACATTACCTTTACCTGTTCCATAAATAATTAAAGATTTCACGAAACATTGCTTTTTTCAATATAACGGTATCTTTTATTTATAAAAATCTAATTAAGCCATGGGTTTGCCGCTAAGTAGGGTCCTTGCACGCCTTTTCCTTGAATTTCTAGAATCTGGTTCTTTTAAATTTTGGATATTCAAACGTTCTAACTATTTATGTTAATTAGATGATATATTACTTATCTATCCACGAAATAATGACTTAACAAAAATTACCGATAGATAAATCAATACTGAACCTACCGTAGATTTTACTAGTGAATTAGAAAATAACAACGCCTTACCTTTCTTGGATATTTTACAAATAAATAACAAGAATAAACTAGAATTCAAGGTTCATTATAGATTCATAAATAAAAATGACCATATACATTTTTACACAACTCCATAACACCAAAATAAGAGGAAAATAATCATAGGTTATAACTTTAGAGCTCTTAGAATTTGCACACCCAAATTTTTAAATGATGAATATGACTGTATAGAAAATTCTTTCTGGCAACTTTAATATCTTAAACCTGTTATTCAACGTGCCAAAATAAAAATTCTTAAAAGTCACGAACGTAAATGTTCTCCAAAAATCCAAAACAAATTTTCGAATAATTGTTCATATATCATTTTACTCAATAATTCAACCACAAACATCATTGAAAAAACTTAAACAACCTTGAAATGAAATCAATCATTAACACTTCATAAACAATAAAGAATTTGATTAATAATAAAAATGATAATATCCATATCAAATCCAGAGCTAGGATTTATGAAATTCTGTTGTCTGGATTGTAATAAAAAATATGCGGCTGAAACTTCTCGCAAATCAAAAAATGAATTTACGAACACATTAGACATTTTAAAAAATTAAACTTAAATAACGGTTTAGTCTAATGCAATTTCGACGTTAATCACAAATCAATTTTTAAAGATTCCAAGATGTTAGTTTATATATATTATAAAAAATGCTGGAAAATTATTGAATCTAGTATCGTTTCTTTTATAATGTTCGAAACTAATTGTCCATCGCCACTTTTGTAATGTTCCGTGGGGCGAGTAATTAAGGCCGATACTTAAAAATCTGTTCCTTCTCGTACAATGCCGAATACTGAGTATGAAATGAAATGCTAAACAATACTAACTGGCAATGTTACATTTCACATCTATTTTGCATACATACGTGTCTCTCTCTCCTCATCACACATCAGACTTCTGACTGACCCATTTATATATCCACTATTTCTAGTCACGTGAACTCCAATAATAAATTCCATATCAACACTTGTGTTCGTTGGCTCGAGATCGTGTATATATATATATATATATATATATATATCTTAGACCTGAAAATCTTAAAGAAATTACAAAGTCGTAAATGACAAAGCTATCCCGACAAAAAAAGCTTACAATAGAAAAATGAAACTTTGCTAGCCATTTAATGGAATAAAAACTCAGCTGCAAATATATTATTTACACAACGTTTCAGCCGATATGTCCTCCATCCTTCTTCAGGTGTTTGTCGAACTCGGGAACCCACACGGAACTTCGAACTACGCCCTTTATTGAATCCACTGGGATCGCCTGTTCAGAAAACTTTTCAATTAATTTTTATAAACTGATTTTCTTTTCAACTTAACTTATATATAATTGATTGATTGATTGATTTTAACGGCATATCAAACCGTCGAAGCCAAGAGTTTAGGGAATCGTATTCATTATACGTTTACGTGATTTTTTGTGATGCTGTTATGGTGTTTTTGCATACAGTTATATCATATCAAATATTTCTATCTAACACTGATGGGGGAGTCTTCGTGGCGTAGTTGCTAACGTGAAGGACTGCAACTTCGTGGTTTGTGAATTCGAACTCTAATCGCGCTATTTCGTTCAGTTTCGAACTAATACCCCCGGGAAAGGTGTAAACCCTATTATCTCCCCCGCCCCCAACTATGGGTTAAATAGTACCACCACTGTTCTTCCATAAGGATGGCTTTGGTATCAAATAAATCATGAAGATTTGATATGCCCTTAAAACAAATAAAATAAAACAAGCCTAATATTAATAATTTAGACACAATAATACAATTTCAAGTAGCCATTTCTGCTTAATAATAATGATTTGTTTGCATACTGTTATATGGTGTCAATTAACTAATAGTAATCCTTAGTAAACGATAATAAAGTAAGTAAAGTTGGCGACCTCAGTCGAGGGTGGCCCGAAGACCCCCTTTTCAATAGCTCCAACACCAAGGTGTAGGGGAAGGCACAACTCCGTTCCCTGGATTGCGCCAATGACCCTTGATCCGTACCTTACAGTGCTGAGTGTTAAGCAAGGCGGCATCAAGTATCATTTTTTGGTATGATCAGGGAATTTTTAAAAATTCATTTTTTATTGGGTGACGAAGACCTTCGTTTGATTTATTCAATAGAATTTTTTTTCATTAACTGTATTGATCAACGTTTTGTTTATATCTTCAACCAAAAACAAAAAACCAAAACAAAACAAAAAACAATAAAAAGACCAACAAAACAAAACAAAACAAAAAGAAAAAACAAATAAACAAACAAGAAAATACACAAACGAACCCAAAGAAAGAAAGAAAGAAAGAAACAAACAAACAAACAAGCAAACAAAATAAATAACGAAAACTTTAGAATCATTTTCAAATTTGGAAATATTCTAAAATATTAATCAAGCTTCAAATTATCGAATGAAATATCAAAATCATTCGATTTTCATAGATAAAAATCTTTTCTTTAAATACGTTCGTTATTCGGATAGGTTAATCGAGGGCTCAAAGTGATTGTTATCCTTTTGATTTCCATACTTTTATATTAAATAGCAGCATGAGGGATGCATACTAATACAGTGAGGGTGAATTGGCGAATACGAGGTGTTAGAATATAGAAATAATTATTTGCACCCAAACCGATCTGGATTAACAAATTAATAAAACTTATTTACCAATGTTTATATGGCGATTTAGTCGTTCACACACACACACACACACACACACACACACACACACACACACACACACACACACACACACACATATTAAATATTTTTATACATTGTCTATATATGAGAATATTTCAATTCGTTTTTGCACGTGTAAGTACGTGTTGAAGGTTTGATAACTTTGGGGTTTCGTTGAAATAGAAGACATTCCACATAGAGAAAAAGTGTATTTTCTTCATCCCGGAGGAAGGAGATGCGGAGACAAGATGAATGATAGGCTTCCATGAGGCATGCTGGGAAGGCAATGCGATTGCAGATCTGTGGATTCCAAACGCTGCCGGTGAAAATTGAAAGAAATTGGGCAGTGGTGGGAAAACAGAGGGTACAGAGAGATGGAGGGTGAGGGTGTAGAAAAATAAAGGAAGAAAAGAAGAAAGACAGAAAGAAAAGAAAAGAAGAAATTAATAATGAAAGGTTGACAGAAAGCAAAATGTGTGTGTGTGTGTGTGTGTGTGTGTGTGTGTGTGTGTGTGTGTGTGTTGAGGAGAAAAACAATACCAAGCTCACAAAGAAAATATATTGAGAAAGAATGCATAAGTATATATATATATATATATATATATATATATATATATATATATATATATATATATATACTTGGTTGAACCAAATCCTGATGTGTTGGCATTTGGAGTGTTTAGTTTTAATGTACGTACCCAGCTATGCTTAAAATAGTATGGCAGATGGGCCCCTCTTGTTTTGTTAGAGCAACCAGTCTAGGAGAAGGGAAGATATAATTACAAACCTGAGGAGTATTTTCTTCAACATTGGTACACCATTTTCTGTTATCAGATCATTCATAAAGTGTGGCTGGTTCTACGTCATCACTATTATAAATGAAACACCTGTGTTGATAGTTCAGTTTCTAAGCTCTATTCATTTCAATTGTATAATATTCCACAAAAATTATTAAATTCTGGTATCTTTGGTTTAGAAGAAAATGAAATATTATCAATAATTTTTTAGGAGTGTAATTATTTAGGCAGGAAAATTTGTTTGCTTTTTAAGAAAATATTTACATCATTGCCATTTTGACTCAGAACAAAAGATAAATGACTATTAGATACCAAGGATGCTAAAAGGTTATCGGTTGACTAAACTTGAGAAATGATTGCTGAATGTGTTGAACTTCGGGATAAATATGAAATGGGATATATACTTCTTGACTTTAAATCATATCTTTCTTGGTCAGACCGAGAATTTTTTGACGCCTTCTTGGTTTGAGAAAAAGTCAGTTTTGTTTGTGTACGTATATGTCATTGTGCCACAGTTAATGTTACCTCGCTGGTCACTTGTCCTAGGCAACACAAGGAACTTCTGCTCGTAATATCGGTAATACTGAAATTTCTATATGATTCTTTTCCTAGGTTTGGTTTGGTTTCTTTAATTGTGTATGAACCGTCGTCAAAGCTATCCATGTAGAAAAACAGCAGTGATACTATTTAAAACAGTTGGAGGGATAAAGGGTGCAAATCTTTCCCACGGATATTAGTCGGGGAAGGCCCGGTGCCATTAAATAAAGAAATCGAAACAATGTTTGAACTCGTTTACTACGATGTCGCAGTCCAACACGTTGAAGATGGGAAAAAATCAGCTGGTGATCATATATATATATATATATATATACGAGGATCATTAAATAAGACTTTTTTTCGTATGGGTACTTTTATTGATAGTGCACACATGAAACTCTAGTCCCCCTCGAAGTAATCTCCTCCGGCTGCAATGCACCTGTTGTACCGTTCCAACAACAACTGGAAGGTCCCATGGAAGTCCTCTTGTGGGAGCGTGTCAATGACCTTCGTCACAGCCTCTTTCATCTCCTCAATTGTCTCATAACGACAGCCTCTGAGCTTAGGGAATTAGCAAAAGTCACAGGGAGCAACGTCTGGACTATAGGGAGGCTGAGGAACTGTCTTGATGCCCATTTTGGTCAAATAGTCTGTGAGAAGGATGGAGTTGTGGACTGGTGTATTGTCCTGGTGGAAATGCCACTGACCCGATTTGAAGAGTGCTCGCCTCTTCCGACGGAATATCTTTCTGAATTCCCTTAAAACCTCAACATAGTAACCCTAACCCTAACCCTTTGGCCAATCGACTCTGGTGTATTGACTTCCTTACTCCTCTGAAACCCCTCACAGACTCCCTGGCTTCCTTGAATCTCCTATGCCACTCAAAAACTGATGCTCGATTCATGCAAGATGCTCCAAAAGCAGTCTGAAGAATTCCATACATTTTTGTGGCATTTTTTCCAAGTTTAAAACAGAAATTTATTGCATATTGTTCTTCTAAAGTGTCCTGACGTCTAGATTGCATTTTTGAAATTCACCAGCTGAAACAATCAGGATTTAGCAGGGTGTATTCCAATTGCTGCTGTAGCTGTTGATTTGAATCTGAAATCATAAAAATTGGTCAGTCATCTCATAAGATGTATAGCAATAACACAATGAATTTTCAAGAGTCTACGACAATTTGAAATACCTGTACAAAAAAGGTCTGGAAACTTATTGAATACACCACCTATATAGTTTTGTTTGGTTTTATGGCATATCAACCATTGCAGATTATTTAAACCAAATACATTTTATACATATAAACTGTTCTATTTAAAACAATTCCGTTTAGCATAAGTACAAAGTTTAAATGTCAAAAGCAGTTCTGTTTCAAACAATTTAGTTTAGCATAAGTATACAGTTTGAATAATAGATAGGATCCTATCAGATACTACCACTCTGGGTAAGAATGGACTTGGGAACGATGGCAATAAAGGGGTACTTCGTATTCTCCAAAGCTCCAGCATTACGGGAGCCTCACCATCAGATTGTTTAGTGTCATATCCAGGACACATGTTGATAGGGGGCGTCTTATCCCTTTGCAGTGATTTCGTCGGTATATTTTGCAGCTCTAGCCGAGTGGACCATTTATATTGGGTAAATGTTACATAATAGATTGGCGAAATCAGTAATTGACATGAAGTATAGTTTTTTTTTTAAACCAGAAAGTATAATAAAAAAACATCGGGATTGAGTGACTGCATATGAAGCTGGGATAAATCTGAGATCTCGGTTAAAATTGTATAGTCTTGATCTTGTGAACAGTCATCAGAGTTGGCTCCGAGACATTGACTACAGCTCATGTGTAATAATGGGTGTACATAATTTATTCAACCATTGAACCACTCCCCGATGTACACGGATATCATGTATCGAAAAAATAAATAAAAAAATTAAGTTGATAGTGGGTTATTCTTCCTGTTATGAAATATTCTCCGAATTCACAACAAAGGTCTACAGAAAAGGAAAGGAGTTGGAACATTATCGTCAAACTCGGTGAAGAGGGCTGAACGATTATCAGCCATTATCGGGAGGCCGAAGGTTATCTAACATAACGGAAACCTTTGTTCGGTGTATTAACTAAAAAGAAAAAAATTATTTTTTCGATTTTTGATTTTATTTCACAACTTATAATTTTCTCATCCGCATATTAACATTTTTCAAAGGCACAAGGGGATTTTTATAATTTTCTAGGGAAGCTAATTTCTCATTAGAATATTTTGCAAAGACCGGGATATATGATAAACCGAAAACGCAAAATCTGGCAAATACGGTGAATGAGCGAATATTTGACTGACAAATTGCGGGAGATTTTGATTGAATACCGAAGAAACATGCAATCTCGCATTATTCAACAATCCTCTTTTGCTGACGAAATTCGTGACGTGTTTCGTAGTTCGTTTCCTTAAGGTCATCTAGCTGGGAACAGTACTTGATCGAATCATTTGATTTTCCAGAAGAATTCTATCATAACCAGTATCCTTCCGACGATATGGTTTCAAATAACTGATTATCATTTGTAAAGAAGTTTGTATTTTCCCAGTCCCTCCGCCATGGGCAGGATCCGACACAAGATCAATTTTTATGGTTCCAATTCAGAGTTTTACTTGCTATGACTGGTTGTTGTACCAAGGGTAAAAAGCCCAGTCTAATATACTATTTATCAATATATAATTTGTACACAGCTAAATGGTTTAAAGTATTCTTATTTAATACTAATAATTTTCAAACATATTTATTAAACAAATACATAGCCAATAAGAAAAGTGGACTCGGGCATTTCACAACTTTAGAAACAAAATGATTGGGCACAAATCAAGGATCACAAATGATAGAATAACGAAAAATACATTTATTGGAAAGTAAAAAAGATATTTTAAGATCTGACATCATTTAACGTAAAACACGAACCAAAAATGTTATTGTCCAGTCGGCTGGGGCAGCCGATTGGACAATAACATTTTTGGTTCGCGTAGAATACACCGAGTGCACCTATGCAAAGGGTGTTCTGGATATAACACTAAACAATCTGATGGTGAGATTCCAGTGATGCTGGAGCTTTGGGGAATGCGGGGCATCCGTTCATTGCCATTGCTCCCAGGTCGACTCTGGCCCGGAATGGTAGCACCTGATAGGGCCCTATCTGTGGGTTAAATAGAACTAACTGCATACTTATGCTAAACGGAATTATCTCAATTAGAACTGTTTGAATAAACTGAATAGCTTGAAATAGAAATGTTTTTGACAATTAAACTGTGTACTTACATTTAAACTGCGTGCTAATGCTAAACTGAGTAGTGAGAAATGGAACTGTTTTTGACATTAATACTCTACTTACACTAAACTGAATTACTTACCATAGAACTGTTTTGACATTTAACTGTGTGTAAACAAAATCTGCACTTATACCAAACTGAATTAGCTGAATTAGAACTGTTTGAATAAACTGAATAGCTTGAAATAGAAATGTTTTTGACAATTAAACTGTGTACTCATGCTAAACTGAATTGTTTGAAATAGAACTATTTGCATAAAAATGGATTTGGCGTTAAATAACCTACAAAGGTTGATATGCCATAAAACCCGATTAATCTACCAACCAACCAACCAACAAACCATGTTAAGAGGAGTCCGAGAGTACGTGCTCCAGATATCTGATATTCAGCTTAAGGCACTGTTGAACGCAGCGTTCAAAGTTATTGATAACGCGTGCATATTCCTCCTAGGTGATCGGAGCCCCAGATCGTGAGGAACCCGTTACCCTACAATCTTCACAAATACTACGTGCTTCAACGTTCGCGACCAATTTGAAAATCTGACTCCTGTAAGAAAATGTGCAAAAATTGAGCTTCCTTCTGTATTTTGCTTGAACAATCTTAGAAGACTTAGTTTCGTAATATATCTTTGCACAAAAGATCTTTCTGCTCCATCATCCAAGGTAGGATTTTGCAATATTTGGCTGAATATATCAAATTGTTAACTATTTCTTTGTAATAAACTGAATAGGAAAAGATAATAAAGTTAACAAGGCCGCCGATGTGTTTCAACAGTTGTGAAACATCTTGCAATAGAAACGAAGAAATGACTCTACTTTTCACAGACCTCCAGAACTGGAACCTCGCGAAAGGATTTAGTTTCGTATCATAGCCAGTACACCCATTTTTAGGAGTTTATTTTTTTCATTCCTATGTAGGCGATGCAGTCGGCGTCTTCTTAGTCTATCTGACAGGGTGATCATTCTTAAGGGCAGAGTATCTCTTGAAGATACCAGATGTCTTTTCCAGCCCTTTATCTCAAATCTTTCGATTATGCAATCTCGATGAAGGTTGAATATATTTGTTTCAAAAGAATCCTCCGAATTTAACATTACTCCCTCTTCACTACCCAGTTCGTTCGTTCTTTGCTTTCTGCATGGTGGTTTTGATTGCAATGTTCATACCAAAGTTGATAGCGACAAGCGTACACCGCCAAAATCTCATCCAACTTCTTCCTCCCTCCCTCTCTCTCTCTCTCTCTCTCTCAAGCACTTACAAAAAAAAAAAATTTCAACTTTTAAATCTCGTATTGCATCTTTGGTACCCAGAAGTTTGTTTCTCAAGTTAATTGCATTGACATTTGCTTTAATGGCATTGTAACCTTCATGGGTTATTTAATGCCGAAGCTATCCTTGTAGAGGAACAGCAGTGGTACTATTTAATCGTAACGGCTAAAGTGCTCAACTGAATTAATCGTAACGGCTAAAGTGCTCAACTGAATAAATTCAAACTCTAGTCGCGCTAAGACATTCACTTTCAGACAAATCATCATCATCATCATATCGTGCTGGCAGCACGGATATCCCTGACCCTCTCTCGCCACTCCTCCCTATCGTTCATCGCCCTAGGCAGGTCTTCAGGACAACAACCTGTATCCTCACATAGCTGCTGAATGTACGTTCGTGCTGGTCGTCCTGCTTTTGCGCAGCCATGTGTGGGGATCCATAACAGTACATCTCTTGACCACCTCCAGTCAAAGGTTAAATTGCATCACTGCTGTTCTTTTACAAGGGTAGCTTTGGCATTAAATAACCCACGAAGTTGATATATCATTAAACAAAGAAACCAAACCTAACCCGTAGCTGGAAGGGTAAAAGGGTTCTTACCTTTCTCATAGGTAGTAGTCCGAAAATGAAAGCAATGACGCGACTTAAATTCGAACTCGCTTACGATGATGTCACAGTCCACCACATTAACCACCACGTCACGGAGAACCCCCCTCCATTACTAGAAGAACTTTCAACCAAATGGATGTCATGACTATACACTTAAATGAACATACATAGTTTCAAATCCCTAGAGGTCTCTCCGGGTTTGTGCGATTTGCTTTAGATTGAATGACTGATTGACTTTAACGGCATGTCATTTCGTCTAGGGTTATTTTATGTCTACAGTTTTGGGAATCGTATGGTTATTTGTTACAAAAGTACATCAGTGATACTATTCATTCCATAGCTGAAGGGATAGGCGCAGAACTAGTTCGAACTCGTTTACTTCGAGGTTGCACTCTAACACCTAAGCCATTACACCATGCTAACTTTCCTCGATTTGACTATGGGCAAACAATAAATATCAATACTTGAAATCATTTAACTGTATACAAACAAATGATTAATATCAAGTTAGATGGAAATATTTCATTATTAGAATTACAAATTTTAAATAGCAATATTTGAAATCAAATTAGATTAAGATAATAATACCTGAAACCATTTAACTGTGTGCAAACACACACACACACACACACACACACACACATATATATATATATATATATATATATATATATATATATATATATATATATACGTGGTGCACTATAAATGTTTCTTTTTTTGTACAGGCATTTCAAATTGTCGTAGACTCTTGAAGATTCAGTATGTTATTGCTATACATCTTATGAGATGACTGACCAATTTTTATGATTTCAGATTCAAATCAACAGCTACAGCAGCAATTGGAATACACCCTACTAAAACCTGATTGTTACAGCTGATAAATTTCAAAAATGCAATCTGGACACGAGGACACTTTAGAAGAACGATATGCAATAAATTTCTGTTTTAAACTTGGAAAAAATGCCACAGAAACCTATGGAATGCTTCAGACTGCTTTTGGAGCATCTTGCATGAATCGAGCATCAGTTTTTGAGTGGCATAAGAGATTCAAGGAAGCCAGGGAGTCTGTAATGGATGATGAGGGGTTTGGGAGGAGTAAGGAAGTCAATACACCAGAGTCGATTGGCCAAAGGGTTAGGGTTAGGGTTACTATGTTGAGGTTATAAGGGAGTTCAGAAAGATATTCCGTCGGAAGAGGCGAGCACTCTTCAAATCGGGTCAGTGGCATTTCCACCAGGACAATACACCAGTCCACAACTCTATCCCTCTCACAGACTATTTGACCAAGATGGGCATCAAGACAGTTCCTCAGCCTCCCTATAGTTCAGACCTTGCTCCCTGTGACTTTTGGTTATTCCCTAAGCTCAGCGGCTGTCGTTATGAGACAATTAAGGAGATGAAAGAGGCTGTGACGAAGGTCATTGACACGCTCCCACAAGAGGACTTCCATGGGACCTTCCAGAAGTTGTTAGAACGGTACAACAAGTACTTCGAAAGGGACTAGAATTTTATGTGTGTACTATCAATAAAAGTGCCCATTCGAAAAAATTCTGGAAACTTGTTTAATAATCCTCGTATATATATATATATATATATATAAAGAGGACTTAGCATAAAGTAACCATCAAGGGTTGATATGCCATAAAACCAAATACTAAACCTTTATAATTCCACGCGTCGACAATCTGCTGCTTAAGACACAAGCGAATTCGAATTCCAGTCGCTCTATTACGTTCACCTTCGGTCTAATACCCTTGGGAAAGGTATTGAACCACTTCATTCCTCTAGCTAGGGTTTAAGTAGTATCACTGCTGTTTTTCTACAGGAAAATTAGATAACCCACAAAATTTGATATGCCATTAAACAAAAAAAGAAACGGAACCAAACTTAAGACACAAGTAAGGATATTTTTACTTTCTAGACGTGATCGCATGAGCGAGAAACTGAAAGTTAGCGATCACCATTGATTCTGTGCCTATATTCTCGTGCTTCCCCTCTCCACACATTCGTGAGTCGAGCACTTCGTGGGGAAATTTACCGACTTCCACATTCGCTGAAAAGAAATAGTCGTTCTCAAGAATTGAGCACTTCAGGTAGCCGATTACGTATATGTAGAATGATATACGTAAAAAAATTATTCCCTTATTCTGAGAATGACGATGGTTCAGAGGTAAAATCTCCGACTGATGTAAAGTTTGCTGTGTTTCGATCTCAGCTTGAAGCATCTCGCAGGTCTAGCCGGACCGAAGAGTTGTGGTACAACAGAACAGTCTGTCTATGGATAACAACATATAGGGCCTTAACTGCATCAACATGGATATAGTATTTTCATATTCACTCGAAAACCAATAAGTTTTGGTGGTATCATGAGGTACTGCTGGGGAGCTCTGAGTGGTAATATTTCTTCTACCTTGAAACCATGCCTGAATCCAGATTGATTATCTGCTGAAGGCTTTCTTGGAAACAACATTACTGTTTGCATGGCATTATATATATATATATATATATATGCTTTTCTTTAATAAAGTAAGTCTTCTTATACAAGCTTGTTGAGTAGGATAACATAAAAGAAATCTATAATCCACCAATTTATCTTGGTTTCATGCCTGAAAGTTTCTTGTTTTAAAAATAAATTCATCAGATGAATCTCAAAATTAATGGACGAAGAAAATTTTCATAAAAATGTATATACGAGGGTCACTCAATAAATAAGGTGAAAATTGACTCGTGGCTTGACAATAGGAAACACTACACTTGCATCATTTTAAAGTTTTAGAAGACTGTCAGCATGACCTTCTTTACTAACCACTGCAACCGGAACTTTTTTCTTATAGGAGAGTCAGTGTATTTCTACTCTTTTCATTTTCTTTTCAACTCAGGCTCAGACTAGCAAAACCTTATTAATCCCATTTGTTCATATTTTTAGACTAAAACATGCTTCTCCATACACCTCACACATTCTTCTGTAAATTTCACTTGGTTTATTGCAAAATCTCTTTAATCTCACCAAAATATTTGTTTTGAGACTATTCAAAATGAGGGAAAATCAAAGAGAGTGATCCATGCTTGAACAGAAGTCTGCAATTAAATTCTGAATTAACATTAATCATCATTTCTTTGATTCTTTCAACAAAAATCTTTAGTTTGGTTTCTTTGTTTAATGGTATATCAACCCTTGTAGATTATTTAATGCCAGAGCCATTCTCCTAGAAGAACAGTAGTGGTACTATTCAACCCATAGCTGGATGGATAAGGGGGTTCATACCTTTCTCGAGTGTATTTGCCCGAAAGTGAACGTAATAGCGCGACTGGAGTACGAACTCGCTTACTACGATTCCGCAGTCCATTGTTTTAACCATTACACCACGATATCACCCCCTCTAGGATTGGAACCTCTTCAACAGATGATTTATTGTCATATCTAGGACACTCGTTTGTGTGTGTGTTAACCATTACACCACGAGGACACCCACCTTTTTTTTGTCTTTTCCTTTTTCAAATTTTTCTCACTTTTTTTAGAAACACTTTTCTTTTTTCTTTTTTCCTTCAATACAACAGTATCATATAAATGTGATATATTCTCAGAGACTCATTCTCTCTCTCTCTTTCTATTCACCTCTGTCTGTGTGAGTCTCTTCTCTCTCTCTCTCTCTCTCTCACACACACACACACATAGTTAGGTTTATGTATATTGGCACACATACACACGCTGAATGCTCACAGTTTTACAGAGACATGCGCCAACACTCACAACTTAGAACGGAAGTCGGCTAAAAAGTTTATAGGCAGACCATGTGCTAGAAGGATAGATAGATAGATAGATAATGAACAGACTGAGATAGATAGATACATAGATAGATACATAGAAACAAACTCAAATTGATCAATTGATCAATTGATAGATATAAATAGGCTCAGATTGATAAAAAGATAGATGGATAAATATGAACCGACTTATATATATATATATATATATATATCCCTACGTATATATATATATATATATACTCCCCTACCCCCGTAGGGTTGAGTTCTCTGGCGAAGAAGTAATTGTGTTGCCATTAGCGTTTATGGCAAGCCTCTTCGTAGATGAATTGAGGTCTCGGCAACCGTTTGAACGGATGTATGTAAACAATAGTAATTGTGATTCATAACCGTTTAAAATTTACTTCGCAGCTAATATCTCCTCGTGGCTGAATGGTTAGAAGCTTTGGCTTGGCGTTTGAGTCAACCGGGTTTCGATCCCAGCTACGGGAAGATACTGTCTAGCCACACTGATGAGTTCTGATAGAACGAAACAGATCTGTCTGTGGATGACTATTGTGATATATCTATATCTATATAATTACTCACACACACTCAAACATAGAGATAGATAGATCGCACTGCTTGGACCCCATTGGCGAAAATTAAGTTTATTCATATCTATATATCTACCTATCTATCAGGGAATGCGTCCAAATGACATTTATTTTTCAACATTGTCTCCTTTGCAGTACACACACTTCTTCCATCGATGATGCAGCAGTAGTTGGGTCTCACTGAAGAAAAATCTCATCAACAGCGGATATGACGTCCTCATGTAAACTTTTCAGCCTTTGAACCTCTCAGCCCACAGCTCGTATTTACACGTACACACAGATACATCTCCAGGTGAAAATATTCTCAAAAACAAGCAAGTAATATTAAGTTCCGTCTTTTCGTGTCGAAGCAAGTTAAATGAATGATTTTTAGGGAAAACAAAAATTCGTTAGTAGAAAATCATTCACAAATATCTACTTTATTTTTCTATTTGACGGGAAAAAATTGTTTTTATTATTTTTATCTTTTATTTATTTATTTATTTTTTATATCTTTGAATTCAAAACATGGCCTTGGAAAATTGAACCAATTTCTTCCAATGAGTGTAATTTAGGCTTGTCCTTGGAGGTGGGTTCGTCCCGGTACCTCCCCCTTTTACACACTGACTCCACCAAAACAACGTCACCGCCATCCCTTACAATGTAATTAATTCTTGTATCCCCACGAGCATCAATATCATTGTTCTCAATGCACTTGCTGCTTAATTATAATCGACATTACTATTAAGATCTTCAGTAATACTAGCATTCTATTGACAGAGTCATTCCTTATCAACATGACAAACATATCTCGTTTTTATCTATCTATCTATCTATCTATCTATCTATCTATCTGATTCAATCAACTGCTCTTTATTTCTTTATTTCTTTGTCTACTGAGTTTTCAATCTTCTCGATATATTTCTATCTAAAACTATTTCAATATCAAACTCTATGTCTCATCCATCTATAACTTCATGTATCGATTTCCTTATACCTCAGTATCGGACATCTACCAGTTGGAAAAAGGAAATTTGCAAAGAAGTTCTTAGATATCTAAGTGAAGCCTAGCAGTAAACATGTCAACAAAAGTTTCTTCTAGCAATGTCAATTTAAGAGCAGTGACAAACAATGTGTTTTTTCCGAAATTCTGACTCTATCTATCTATCTATCTATCTATCTATCTATCTATCTATCTATCTGTCTCAGTGTAATCGTATCTATCTCAGTCAATTCATATCAATCTATCAATCTATCTATCTTAAAAGACACACAAACACATATATTTGTGTGTGTGTGTGTGTGTGTGTGTGTGTGAGTGTGCGTGAGAGTGTGAACAGAATAATATATTACTATAAGTATGCACACAAGCAAACACAAACGTACACATGTTACTACATATGCGCAACCAAATGTGTTACGATCTGCCCACAGATACATCCAAGCATCTCGTGTATGTATGTAGACGTGCTCATTTTGGATTTGGAAATGCCTCTGCATATCTAGTTTTTACGTTTATTCCAAATAAATGATTGTTTTTATTGTTGTAGTTGTTTTGCTTGTTTATCATAGCTTAGTTGTTGTTTCTGGTGTCCTTTCTTCTAAAAATTGAAGCTGCTTTATTCAACAGAAATAGGTCGTTGAGTGCTATTGATTTTTAAGCCGACGTGATTCGCGACCAATGCTCGACATTCGACAAATAGTGACAGGCTCAGGAGACTTAAAGAAGAACTGGAAGGGAAGGAAGTATGAGAAAGAAGAAGAAGAGGAAAGGTCAGAGAGAGAGAGAGAGAGAGAGAGAGAGAGAGAGAGAGAGAGAGAGAGAGAGAGAGAGAGAGAAAACAATGGTAGACAGAGAGAGAAAGTTTTAAAAATGCAGAAGAAAAACAAAAAAAGAAGAAAAGAAAATGTAAATCAAAGAGGAAGAAGAAGAAGAAGAAGAGGAAGAAAACGGATACAAAGAAAGAAAGAACAAGAGAAGAAGAAGGAGAATGAGGACAGAAACAAAAATGAAAGAAAGAAAGAAAGCTGATGGAGTATAATAAGGAAACTTAAAGACGAAAATGGAAAAGATAGTAGAACAATTTAAAAAGAAAGAAAGAAAGAAAGAAAGAAAGAAAGAAAGAAAGAAAGAAAGGTGACGGGAATCATAATAAGAAAATTTGAAGACGAAGGGGGATTGAAGAAGCAAATGTTCGAGATAAAAAAAAAAATGGGAGCGGAAGAAAACAGAAAAGTAAGAGAAAAAAAAGAGATAAAAAAAGTTGAAGAAGAAAAAAGGGAGTTAAAGACAAAAGAAAAAATTGAAGGGGACAGAAGAAAGAAGAAAGAAATAAAAAATTAAAAAGAAAAATTAGGAAAAAATTGAGAGGAAAAAGAAAACTGATATAGAAGATGAATTTACAGAAGAAGAAGAAGAAGAAGAAGAAGAAGAAGAAGAAGGGAGAAAAAGTGTTGGAAGAAAAGGAATTTAGAAGTGGAAGGAAGAGGAGAGGTAAAGAGAGAAGAAGAGGGATATAGAGATGTAAGAGAAAAATATGAAGACGAAGAGATGGCAAAGAGCATGAAAAGGAAAGGCAGAAGAAGAAGAAGATGCAAAGGGAAAGGATGAAGGAGAGGATAAGAAAAGGAAACAATAGGAATAGATAAAGAGTAGAGGAAAAGGCGGGGTAGGAGAAGGATCATGGAAAAGGAGGAAGAGAAAGAGTAGAAATTGGTTGAGAAGAAGAAGAAGAAGAAGAAGAAGAAGAAGAAGAAGAAGAAGAAGAAGAAGAAGAAGAAGAAGAAGAAGAACTGAGAAAAACTGAGGAAAACAAGTGAAGACAAAGAAAAGAGGTTTCAATTTGATTTGGATCCATTATGAAAGAACAAAAATTGTAAAAAAGATATTGAAAAGAAATAAAGCAATTTGAGGAATAATCTCATAGAAAAGAATCAAAGTTATATAAAGAAAAATAACGAAGAAAATGAGGGGAAAAAGAATCGAAACAAGTTGGAAACAAAAAAAAAAAAAAGAGAAAGAGAGGAATAGATACATAAAAAAAGACATGAGAATTATACAAAAATGAAATAGACATTGGTAATAGAGATAATAATAAATAGTAGTAAAATTATTTAGATGAGAACGGCTTTTCAGAGCTAAATGATGAGGCGGGAAAATTGAGGTCAAAATTGTTGAATGGAAGATAGCACACGAAATCGAGGCTATCTGAATGAAAATAAAAATATACTGTTAAAAAGGAGAAAACATTGAAATGCTAACGCAGTCATCATAGTCAATATAAGGCAAAAACAAAAAGGAAGAAATTAGAAAATAAAATAATGATAGTCTTTTAATTGCATCTATCAATACCCCCTCTAAAACTTTAATAATAATAATAATAATAATGAATTGAAATTTGACCATACGAACAATTTGTTCGTATGGTATATGCACAACCCAGAATTTGTCCGGGAGAATGAGACGCACACACTTCATAGAGATTTTGAGATACAAGCAAATCACCTAATCTCGGCCAGACGACCAGACATAGTAATCATCATCATCATCATCATCATCAACAACAACAACAACAACAACAACAAAAAAGAGAACTTGCAGAATTGTAAAATTTTATATCCCCGATGATCACAGAATAAAATTGAAAGAAAACGAAAAGAAGGATAAGCATCTGGACCTTGCTAGAGGACTGAAAAAAACTGTGAAACGTGAAAGTGGTGGTGATACCAATTGTAATTGGTACTCTTGGTACAAGGACTGTAGGACTTTGAAATAAGATGACGAATGGAGACCATTCAAACAAGAGGATTATTGAGATCGACCAGAATACCGAGAAGAGTCCTGGAGACTTGCGGAGACTTGTTGTCACTCAAACTCCAGGGAGAAACCATCAGCTTACGCTGGTGCGAAAAATTCGAAAAGAAGAAAATAATAATAATAATGGATAGACAGCATTGCTTAACAAGAAAAACATTACAACTCCTGCGAACCACTGAGTGAAAGGAAAAGAAAACGAAACATTTGGAACTTACCAGAGATCTAAAAGAAAGTCTAGATGACGGTGATATCAATTGTAGATGGGTATGTAAAAGTCTCGAAAGGCCTAGAAAAAGGACTGGATGAATTGAAGATCAGAGGAAGAATCGATACCATCCAGACCACAACATTGTTAGGATCGGCTGGAATAACAAGAAGAGTCCTGGAGACCTTAAACTTTAGTGAAAGACCCCCAGCTAACTCTATTGGGAAAAACACGCAAGGAGTATAATAAAATTTAAAAAAAAAACAGCCCCAGTTAGCCATAGAGTAAAAATAAAAGAAAGCGAGACGATATACAAATACCTAGATCTTGCTGGAGAGTTGAAAAACTGCTGAACAGAAAGGTAATAGTGATATCAGTTGTAGTTGGAACGGTCTACAAAAGAGACGGGGGCAATTGGAGATAAAAAGAAGAATGAAGACCATCCAGACCACAACAGTGTCAAAATCAGCACGAATACCGAGAAGTGTTCTGGAGATCAGAAGATTATTGTCACTCAGATTTCAGGGACGAACCTTCATTTAGACCTGGTATGAAAAACTCGCAAAGAATAAAATAATCATCATCATCAAGTCACACTGGCTGCATGGAGTCCTTGGACTCTCTCTTGCCATCCATCCCATCGCTCCTGGCATATCTTCTAGGCTGCATCGTGTGTCCGCTCTGCCATGATGTTTGTAAGTCTTTGCTAGTTGCTTATACTGGTGTGTTCATGTGCTGGAGTCCATAAGGAACGTTGCTTATGAGTCCGTCTTTACTTCTGCAGCAGGGTTCCGCATGTCTTGTCCGTCTTACAATAATAGATTTAGTGATGGCCAATATGGCAGCTGTTTGCTTCCATGATTTGTTGAAAACAGCACGTAACATTCTCGTGTAGTTCCCATACTTGAACCCCGCTCGAGAAGTGAAAATGTTATGAAATATGAAAGTGACAGTGGTACCAGTCATAGTTGGGGCAACTCGAACAATTCCAAAGAATATGGAAAATCGAATACAGGAATATGAGATCCGAGGAAAAAAGAAAGCGAAAGATTGGACAACTACCTGGATCTTGGCTGAGAGTTGAAGTCGTATAAAATGAAGATGACGGGCATACCAATTATAGTAGGAACCCTTGGAACAATCTCCAAGAACCTGGAAAACAAACTTGGGTGACTTGAGATCAGAGGGTGTATCGAAATCATCCAGACTACAGCACTGCTAAAATCAGCTGGGACACTTAGAAGAATTATAGAGATCTGATGAAACTTGCTATCGTTTAGATTTCTGTGAAATCGATAGAGCTCGAGCGAAAGACTCACAAGGACTATAATAATAATAATAATAATAATTTGATAAAAAAAGGTGATGTAGATACTAATCATAGTTACTGCTTTTATAACAATCTTAAAGAACTTGGAAAAGAGACAGAGAAATTGAGATCCGAGATAGGATTGAAGTTTTTCAGCTCACAGCACTGCATCAATCAGCAAGAATTATACAAGAAATTAAAATTTGACCCCACTGCAAATATATGATATATGAACAAACCAACATCCGTCCTGGTGCATGAGACGCATAGAATTCTCTGGAATTTTGAGATACAAACAGATCACCTTAACCCTGGCCAGAAGACCAAACCTGGTAAAAAAAAGAAAGGAAAAAGAGAACCAAGCGAAGAGCGGACTTTACCATCCCATCGGAGCACAGAGTAAAAACCAAAGAAAATGAAAAGGGAGCAAAGTACTTAGATCTTGCCAGAGAACTAAAAAAGCTATGGAACATGAAGGAGACAGTGATACCAATTGTAATTGGTGAACTCGGAACGATCTCCAGAGGCTAATAAAATGGGCTGGAAATGTTGGAAATCAGAGGACGAGTAGAGTCCACCCAAACTACAATATTAAAATTGATCAGAATACTGAGAAGTCCTAGAGACTTGAAGAGACTTGCTATCTCTTACACTCCAGTGAAAGACCATCAGCTAACGCAGATGTGAGAAACTCGCAAATAATAATGCCGTTTAAACAATCAAAGTAAAAGAAAACGAAAAAGTGAATAAATACCAAGATCTTGAAAAAGCGCTGAAAAAGCTTAAGAACATTAAGTTAACAGGGATACCATTGATCGTCAGACTCTTGAAACAATTTCAAAGAACTTGGAAATAGGATTCGATGAGCTAGAGATTTGTGAAATTATTGAAACCATCATGACCACAGCACTGTTGATAGTGGCTACAATACTGAGAAGACTCTTTGAGAACTGAGCAAATTTGCTATTACATGGACTTCGGAGATGTGCAAGAAATTGAAATTTGACCATACGAACAAATGGTATATGCACAACCCAGGATCTGTTCTAGAAAATGACACACATAAACTCCTATGGGACTTTGACATACAAACGGATCACCTAATATCGGACAGAGGACCAGACCTTATAGTAATAAAAAAAGAAAGAAAAGAGAACATACAAAATTGTGGACTTTGCTGTCCCAGCTGACCACAGAATAAAACTGAAAGAAAGTGAAAAAACGGTTTAGTACCAGGACCTGGCTCGGGAATTGAACAAAACTATGGAACATGAAGGTGACGATTATACCAATCGTGATTGGTGCTTTTGGTAAAGTCCCCAAAGAATTATTGAAGGGACTGTAGGACTTGGAGGTTGGAGGACGAGTGGAGACCATCCAAACTACTGTATTATTGAGAACGGTCAGAATATTGAGAAGAGTCCTGGAGACTTGAGGAGACTTACTGTCACTCAAACTTCAGTGAAAGATCATCAGCTAATGCTGATGTGAAAATCTCTCAAAAGAGTAAACTTATAACCATGGAATAAATAATAAGTTGCTATTTCAACAAACCGCAATGTTGAAATAAAAGGAAAGGAACTGTTTGACCTAACAAGAAATCTGAAAATGAATAAATACATGGAAAAGATTTTTAAAAAACCAAGTGACTATAGCTCCCATCTTAATAGATGCATTTGCAAGAATAGTTCTGCTTAACCTTCCAAAGAAATCTGATAAATAAAAAATATGAACACCAATTGAAACCATTTAGGATTGCTAAGTTTAGCTTGACTACTGTGGAGAGTGCTGTCACTTGTTCTTCCCTAAAAGCCAGCAGTTTCTGTTGGTCTTAAAAAATTAACAACAGTTGTTACTGTGTCCGTAATATTTATGATAATTATTACTATAACAGTAATTATAAGGATTATGGGAATAAGGAAACGAGTATAAAACGATAAATGTATTGAAGAAAACGGGAAAAATGAGACAGAAAAAGAAGTAATGACAGTAAGGATAATACTAATGTTGATAGTAATAATATCGCTGTCATTAGTAATAACATGAAGTTGTAGGGAACGAAGTGACGAGAAAAAAGTATGGGGAAAAACAAAAAGAAAAAAGAGGATAAAATAAAAACTAAAGAAAGACGTCGAAAGAAAGAAAAGGAAAAGAGAAAGAAAAAGAGAAGAAAGACATGATGAAGGAAACAGGTGATGATGGTTGAAAGGACAAAGTGAGGAAGAGAGAGAGAGAGGGGGGTAAAGAGCGTAAGAGAGAGAGAGAGAGAGAGAGAGGGGGGAGGAAAGGGAGAATGGCGGGAAATTCTGGTCCCGGGTTGGGGAGTGGAGATGGCGGGTTTGGTAAATACGGTGAGTGTGATGAGGTCGACGATGGTTATGGCTCCGATGCACAAAAGAAGGACGCACACGAAAACTCGTTTATTTCTAAGTGTGGAGCCTCCACAAGCGAAATGCATCAACTTTTCCAACACCTATTCCCCTCTCTTTCCCTATTTTCCACACACCTCCTACTTCTCCTCCTCCTTCTCCTCGAAACCAACCCAAACCCTTGCTTTCTCTCCACCATCGCCATTTTTTCTGCCTGAGACGTGCACGCTCGTGAGTTCGACGTTGTGTTCGTGTAATTCAATTTGCAATCGGCAATACTGGAAATCTCACGTGGAATCACATTCAAGATCTAATTAGCGTGGCGCTTTTGTTTTTTCTGGAGACCACATGGCAGAACCCGAGGCGGCAAAGGGGGTAGGCAACAAAGATGGGGAGGATTAAGGGGGAATCGTAAGAGGAGTTGGAATTGGAGGAGAGCGGATTAGGTGACAGTGGGAACGGGAGACGGAAGGTAATGAATGGCGGTAGGAGGAGAGAAAAAAGAAGTTAGAAGGATAGATAGATAGATGGCGACGAAAAGGAGAGTTGGGGAGAAGTGAACGGGGGTGGAGGAACAACAACAAAAAACAAAGAGAGAAAGAGACCACATGTCGAATCAAGGTCTATTGGTGGTAGTGGGAGTAAATATCGTAAGGTGGTAGTTCTGGTCGGTTTGGGTGGGTCGGAGATGATTTGGAACGAAATCGGTGGTGGGAGGAAATCTTTGATGAGAAGAGGGGAGAGGAAACCACACATCACCGAGCAAAAATATTAAGAATAAAGATGGAATACAAGAAAAGGTGTGCGGGGTTTGTGTGTGAGTATTTGTGTGTGTGCGTGTGTATGGATGCACGCGTGTACTGGTTAACACCAGCTCATTAGTGTGAAACCATTTTAACTGTTTCTTGTTTTATACACTTGCTTGCTTGTGCGTGTGTGTGTGCGCCCGCGAGGGTGTGTGTGTGCGTGTATATATATACGAATTCTTATGACAGGCACTTATTAATATAGGTATTTAATATAATTAATTTGGGACATGGTCTCAATAGACACGAGCATTCAGTGAAAATTGAAGTCGACATACTGTGCATAGTCTGCGAGACAAGTATGCTATGAATGGTTCTACAATAGATATAGACATATGTGTGTGTACATTGTGTTTTACATAGAGATACTGTTCTCTTTACCTTCGTCTAATAAGCACCTAAGAATATGTCTTGCTCAGTCGGCTGGGGCAGTAGAATTCACCGACTGCATCTCTGCAGAGGGGTAAGCGCCCCCCCATGTGTATCCTGGATATGACACTAAACTATCGGATGGTGAGGTTCCAGTGATGCTGGAACTTTGGGGAATGCTGAGCATCCCTTCATTGCCATTGCTCCCAGGTCCACTCGGGCCCGGAGTGGTAGCACCTGATAGGGTCCTATCTATGTGTTAAATAGAACTAACTGCATACTTATGCTAAACTGAATTGTTCGAATAAGAACTGTTTGACTAAACTGGATAGCTTGAAATAGAAATGCTTTTGACTATTAAATTGTACTTACATTTAAACTGCGTGCTTATGCTAAACTGAATTGTTTGAAATGGAACTGTTTTTGACATTAAAACTGTACTTACACTAAACTGAATTGCTTAATATAGAATTGTTTTGACATTTAACTGAGAGTAAAGAAAATCTATACTTATACCAAACTGAATTAGCTGTATTAGAACTGAATAAACCAAATAGCTTGAAATAGAAATGTTTTTGACAATTAAACTGTGTACTCATGCTAAACTGAATTGTTTGAAATAGAACTTTTTGCATAAACATGGATTTGGCGTTAAATAACCTACAAAAGTTGATATGCCATAAAACCCAAACAACCAACCAAGTATATGTCTTTGCTTTCAGACCTATCGATGCATATTTGCCAAGTGAATATGTGCGTGCAAAACTATGTGAATATATTCGTTTGTACATGTAAATGTATTTACATCCGTCATCAATATACAATCAACCCTTCGTGTCTTTCAGGATGTGTGGCAAAACAGAGACCATAAATTTATTATGACGGCTTAACCGAGTTTGAGTCTCCATTTAATTATACTATATATATATATATATATATATATATATATATATATATATATATATATATATATAAGTTAGAAGAACATAAACAGTCAACGGCTCTTGGTGACTATGTTTCTCACTAATGTAAAACCACTTGGTCTGATGATTACATAGGCGAAAAACCAATAGTTACCAAGCGCCATTGACTGTGTCTATACTATTCTAACTCCAACCTACATATTCTCTATCACTAATACTGAGCATTCTTTATTTATAAGTATTGCAAACTATATATATATATATATATAGGTCACATTAGGATTATAAATTTATTTCCATCCTGTTATAGGTATTGATAAATATCAATACTCATAACAGGATGGAAATAAATTTATAATCCCAATGTGACCGATTTTGATTTCCTAAAGATATCATTGCCCTGTGATGTTAGTCACATTGAGCTCTTTACCAGGAAAATTAAAATGTTCTAGTGGAGTGAATTTGTCCGGACGGAATAATTCCCGACTCCGGTTTATCGGTACTGAATAACACACACACACACACACACACACACACACACACACACATATATATATATATATATATATATATATATATATATATATGGGGGGGTAAAGGTATCCAGGGAAAAGGTGATTTTAAAAAATGTTAAAGAACGCTGTGAACTTTTTCCTATATATATATATATATATATATATATATATATATATATATATATATATATATTCTCTCTAGAAAGACTCGAAGGGTTGACTGTATTCTACTCGTAAATGTAATTATACTTATATGTACGAATGAATCTGTGTACATAGGTTTGCACACACACACACACACACACACACACACGCGCGCGCGCACACGTGCGTGCGTATACTTGGCAAATATGCATCGATAGATTTAAAAGCAAAGACACATACTTAGATGCTTGTTTGACAAAGGTAAATCGAAAAATATCTCCATCTAATACGCAATATACACAAACGCTCATATCTATTGTAGAGTCATACTTAATATTTATGTACGCGTCCACACACAAACATGATCTCCACATCTTGATAGATGATAGCCATCTTTACTATCAAAATTACCACTCAAACATCCTGATTAATTACTCATTCAACTTGTGAAAAATATACAAGATGCATAAGATGATGAGGTAGTGAGAAATCTGTGTTTCATTGGATTATCGTGACATATGCTTGTGCTACAGCCATGCAAACTGCAGGTTTAATTTCCGAGTACCCTCTCTTAGACTTTTGCAGTTAAAGGATACCTAAACGTCAGCAGAAATTTAATGCTGGAGACTCTTCCAGTATTGATTTTAGAGTTCTCCAAAAATGGTTGCATTTATCACAGTTTTGTTATTAAACTGGAGTCGAATCTACCTCTCCACCCCCTCTCTCTGTTTGTATATATATATGTATATAAGTAAAGAATTTAAGCATGTTTTATTAAACAGTAAAGACATTTTGTCTGTATAATTTAATTAAGATCCTTTCGAGTTTCTTAATAAGTATCTTGGTTTCAAGGTTGGAATTGGTGGATGAATTTACCAAAATTGTCCAGTGCACTTTTGGACCCTTCATAGGCCACCATCAAGGGTTGCTTGCATGTGTAAATAGTGTTGTTTTTAAAATGAGTTTTGAAAGTTTTTTGTTTTTTGTTTTTATAACATAAAAAAAAATATGCAAACGCTGAGTTGGATAAAACTGAGTTGCTGACGAATTTAAAAAACAGAACGCTATCAACAGAAATAGAATACTATCAAGGAATACGGAATATAAAAAAAAAGAAAAAAGTAAAGAATTTTAAACTTCAGATTTCTCAGATATTTTAACCCTGTGCAAAAGACAGAACTGTGAACATTTGCATCAACAACCTATGAAGTTTTCGTAGCCTTTCCTTGCTTGTCCAACTAAATCGGAACGTTCGATTGTTATACGAAATATTTGTATTATTTCAAATGCTATGAAAACTGTTTCCACATGAACTTATTAAAAGGAAGACTAATGGACGCGAAACAATTAGCTTTTTCCTCTTGCTCGAGTTTGGTAAAAACGTAGTTTAGACATTGTAGTCACTGATGATGAAAAGATAAGTTCATTTTGAAAATTCCGAAACGAAACTAAAAAAGGAAAATGAAATTGTAATACTCCGTCTGTAATGTACTTTTTAGAGCAAGGCAGATTGATAATTACAAATTTCTATAATAAATCCATCTTTTCTATCCAAATTTATATTTAGAAATGGATAAACGAGTGGAGTCCCGGTGGCGTAGTGGCTAACGTGCAGCACAGCGACATTATAGTAAGCAGTTCGAATTAAAGTCGTGCTACTACTTTCATTTTCGGACTAATACCATGGGGAAAAGCATGAACACTCTTACCGCTACTCTTCTTCCACCAGAATGAATTTGGCATCAAATAACCCACAAATTTTGATATGCCATTATACAAAGAATAAAAACCAAGAATAGATTAACGCTTGGGATTGTCCATGGCTTCGAAATGCTGGCTAGTTGAGAACGCAGGGGCATAGGACGACTGAAATAAGTTAAAATTACCCGAATAAAAAGAAGGAAGAAAGAAAACGAGGAGGGAATATGTTAGAAAGAAAGAGAAACTGAAATAAAAAAAAGCCTCAAGTAGGGCAGAGATGAGAGAATTGTGAGGCGTAGGAAGTTATAGTTAGAGAGGAAAACGGACAAAAAAGTAAGAGAGAGAGAGAGAGAGAGAGAGAGAGAGAGAGAGAGAGAGAGGGGTGGGTGGGAGTAGATTATTTGACCCCAAAGTTAGCTGTTAAAAACACTGATATACACTGAAAAATCAAACGCTGCAACATTTACTCAATATTAAATATACAGTTATATAACTGATTTACAATAAAAAAAATCTCATATACAAATCAATATATAAAAAGGTTCTAAAATAAAGGATGCATAAACAGTAATCAGACCCCATATTTATATCCTCATTGGGCATTAACACAAACCTGAACTTTCACATCCATACAATTATACAGATGGCAAACGACATTCTACTATACATTATTCCATGCTAAAGACTTTTAAATTTTCATCTGAATATCTACTAATTCTTGGAATGCATATACTGTATGCATGTCAAAATCAACACTGTCCTTCAGAGTGTTGAAATTTTATTTTCTGTCCGTGAATGTGTAGAGAGGCATAGACGAGATATTGTCTAAGAAAGAAAATATACAAAATCTATTTCTCATTTCTCTTCCCCCCATGGGTTGAACACTCGTGTGGGGAGTTTGCCGGCTGGTATATACGCTGAAATGCAATAGCTCTTCTCATGAATTGAGCACCCCTGTACCCGATAACGTATATGTATAAAGTTATACGTAAAAAATTTCTTCGCTTACTTTAGGAATGACGACCTTTCTAGGGTAAGATATCTGACTGAAGTAAAGTCACCCGGGTTTCGATCTTGATTTGAAAAGTTGTGATAAAACGAAACAGTCATTCTGTTGATGACGCGCGCACACACACACACACACACACACACACACACACACACACACACATATATATATATATATATATAAGTAAAGTTGGCGACCTTAGTCGAGGGTGACCCGAAGTGTCCCTTTTCAATAGCTACTACACTAAAGTGTGGGGGAGGGCGCTACTTTCTCTGGATTGCTCCACTTTACCCTTGATCCTTACCTTATATAACTGAGTATTAAGCTAGGCGGCATCAAGTATCATTTTTAAAGTCTTTGGTATGACTCGACCTCGAACTGAACCCCGGTCCCCCGCACCAGTAGCGAACACTTTACTTATTAGGTCAATGAACCGGACCTTCCTTAACACTCAGCATTATCCGGTAGAGATCAAGAGTAAAGTGGAGCAATCCATGGCATGGACTTGTGCCCTCCCCTACATCTCGCTGTAGTAGCTATTGAAAAGGGTGCCTTCGGGTCACCCTCGACTCAGGTCGCCAACTTTACTTTTACTTATATATATATATTGACTAAAATTAACATTGAATCTATCTCAGTTTATTCAATATTAAATGTACGAGTTTTTATGCTGATCAATACCAACGTATATTCCAATTCAAGAGGTATATCAACGGTATTCAGGCTACGTATTAATATGCTCAATCTCCTCCTTAAGCGTTCACTAACATATGTACTTTCGATGCACTAATATGCATCTTACTCCATCAAAACAAAAAAGAAAACAAAACAAAACAAAAAGAAAAAGACAAAACCCCCAAAACAAAACAAAAAAGACAAAAGACCCCAAACAAAACATTATCAAAACATCTCTGACACACTATCATACACATACAGTACTCAAATCAAATTCGGATCAGAAATCCAAGTAGCGTTGTAGCTAACGTGCAGGACTGTGATGTCATAGTAAGCAAGTTCGAACTCATGTCGCTCTATTCTGTTTACTTTCAGACTAATAACCTTAACCATTACCTCCCACCCCCCAACATTGGAGTAAATAGTACCACGACTGTTTCAATAGAAAGATGGCTTTTGCATTAAATAACCCACGAAGTTTGATATATCATTAAACAAAGAAAGAAAATCAAACCATCAAGTTAAAATCGAGAGTATATTGCTGGATGACAGTAAAGGATTATCCCTGGTTTGGTTTGGGTTCTTTATTTAATGGCATATCAACCATTGTGGGTCATTTAATGCCAAAGCCATCCTTGAAGAAACACAAATTCGGTACTATTTAACATATAGCTGGGCGGGTGATTAGAAATGGTTTCATGCCTTTCTCATATGAAGCGAAAAAGATCCTGATAGCACGATTGGAGTTCGAACTCACCTACTACGATGTCGCAGCGCAGTACGTTAGCCACTACACTACCAGGACTCCGCCCAAAAATTTACAGTCAAGGTCGATTTAAAAAACTAAGTCTATTGTTAATATTGTTAATGTTTTTTTCCAAATAGAGTAATATATTTTTGTCATAAATTGCCTTATCAGATCAAAAACGGCAATTGTGTAAAAATAAAAAAAAGATTAAGATTGATAATCTGGTTGGATAATTTCAGAAATAATGGAAAGAAAAGTAATTAAGAGGGCATTTTTGCGAAATATCAGATGAATTACTTTACGGAATTTGATCAGTATATAGATATTGTATAAATAATGTGCAAAGACATTTTTAAAGGTTGATGTGAAAAGAGAATAAAAGAGGAGATGCCCAAGGAGGCTTAACAAATATATAAATAATTGAATAAATAAAGTTCAACTAATTTTTAAAAAAGTTATCTGCTTAATAAAGAATAATATTGCATTATATCATAATACATTGGTGTGCTCAAACTAGTGTTCTTAGCTACTGGAGGGGGCTCAGTACAGTTATAGTGAACCAATCCAAACACTTTATCACAAAAAGAAATCTCAAAAACGTCATTAAAAGAGTTGAAAAGTTTTAAATTTCTTTTTCAGTAGTATACTAGGTAGGATTCAAAAGTACTTGGACTGAAGCTTTAAGTTTTTTTCAAATTTTCAAATTTAAGACTTAAACGAAATGAAGCGTATTGGCTGACGTGTGGTACAGTGACATCGTTGTAAGCGAACTCCAGTTGCACTAATACGTTCACTTTCAGATAAATATTCTTGTGAATGGTGTAAACCTCCTTATAGAAATAAAACTATTAAATGAGATGTGTTTTGATCAATTGATTTTAACGCTATGTCAACACGTCAAGGATTATTCTATGCCCAGAGGTAAGAGAATTGTGTTCATTGTATGTTCATATTTACATTTTCTGTGAAGTTGCTTCTTTCGACTTTTTTGCATACAGTCTCTTCGAATACGAATGATTTTTGAATAAATCTATTTGATATATAGATAGGAATCTGACAGGTACTATCACTCCAGATTAGAGTGAACTTAGGAGTAATAGGAATGAAGAGGTACTCCACACTACTCTAATCTCCAGATCTAAAGTCACATTATCAGATGCAGTTTAGAGTCATACCCTAAACACACCTTTCTGTGCGGTCTTATCCCTATGTAGAGGACACAGTCAATGTTTTCTTAGTTCTATTAATTGGTTGTATCATAAAGTGAAGATGTCCAGATGAAGTCTAAATGAGTCAGTGCTAATTAGAAAATATGAAACCAATCAGAAAATTTTTGAAGGAAATGTCTAGGATGCAACATAGGAATGTGCAAGTGCAGTACCCTTCATGCTCAACAGATCCTGCAATGTGCGATTGTCGGCTGTTTTTTTTAACTGAAAATTCTTTAGAGTGGTAACACTTTTGAGGATGTAGAGGGTATATCGAAAAGAATTTCAGAGGTGATTCGATCAATGAAAACCTCGTTGGTGTAGTTCCGCTAAATGCCTTTACAGAGTTCATCCCCCCAACCAAAAAAAAAAAGAGAACGTTTCTTGCATGGTTTATTAATAAGGTTTTTATTGACTAAAAATCCTAAACTTTACATTTTTGCAAATAAACTAAAATTTTATTGCAAGTCGCCTAATTAGTTGTCAATAAATTTCAATGCAGTGTTTAAGGTTCGACATTTCTAAAAGTGGATGAAAGTGTATCTGGTTGTTGATATATTGATAGGACTCTGACAGGTACTATCTCTCCAGATCAGAGTGGACTTCCTTGGATCGGTTAGTACATAAAAAGTCACAGTCTCTAGAAGATATAAGCAATCATCATTTCAGCGACGATCTAACTAGGACGGATTGATTAATTCAATTTAGCAGCATATCAACCTAAAGAATATTTTATGTCTAAAGGTTACGGAATCGCGTTTATTATGTGTTTATATTTACATTTTTTGTGTTGTTGATTCTAAAGAGTTTTTTTTGCACAGTCCTTACGCATACGAATAATTTTTAAACAGATCGAGTTCATCCAAAGATTAGACCTTGACAGGTACTACTACTCAAGGTCAAAGTGGACCCGGGAGTAATGGCAATAAAGGGGTACTACACACTCTCCATATTGCCAGAACTGGAGTCTCATCCTCAGATTCAGTTTAGTGTTATATCCAGGATACCCCTTTTTTGGAAGTCTTATTCCTCTGTAAGGCATACTGTTAGCGTATTCTAAGAGTATTCTAACTATACAAAAATGTACAATGAACTCAATTCCCAAACCTTTAGGCATAAAATAACTTTTGATGGGTTGAGGTGCTGTTAAATTAATCTATCAGAATTTCGGGTAAAAAATTCGTACATGAATATCAGTGTATAAATTCTTCATCTCAGATTTTTAGACAAAATAATCATCATATTCTAATATATCAAAAAGTTGTCTTATTTAAAATCGAATGGCGTTTTTTTTAAATTTATCTTTATTTATTTATCTTTTTTCTTTTTTCTTTTTTCTTTCATTTTCTTAAGATAGTTTACAACTGACTCCAAAATATGTCTGACTCTCCTGAACGCACTCGCTATTAAGGATTTATGCTTCTTGACAATGAAACTATTCTTGTTGTAAAGTCTGTTTCCCTAATTATTCTGATTTCTGTGCCGTCAGAATTCATCTTCTCTGCTTCTCCGCGTCTCTCTTTCTTTCTTTCTTTCTTTCTTTCTTTCTTTCTCTCTCTCTCTCTCTCTCTCTCTCTCTCTCTCTCTGTCTGTCTGCCAGTCTGTCTGTCTCTCTCTCTTAGACGTACAACTGACACTAATTGCATTATAGTTGCCAATTAAAACATTCCAGCTTTCATTGCCATGTTTTTTTTTCCGAAAAGAATCCGTTCGTCAATTGTCTTCTTTCAATCATCCGATCAAAATATGAAATTTTTACCCGGAGAGATTTGGAATCGGCGACAGAATTGGCACCGTTGCAGTTTAGAGGCAAAGAAACTGAAAGGAATAAAGCAACCGATAACAAAATGGTATAAACCAATCACGTCGTCAAGCATTATCTTAATCATATCAACAACAACAACAACAATAATAATTGAAAAAGAGGATTAAAACGAAATCCCTTCCAATGCTAGGAGGCAAATAATTATTCAATAATATCCTCAATGGGAAAAGAAGGATAAAAAAACCCAATAATAATAATAATAATAATCGAATGCAATAATTTAGTGCAAAAAAGAGTATAAGAATAAACACGACAGAGTAGGCAAGGTGATCCACTGGAGATTGTTTGAATTTGACCATACGAACAAATGGTATATTCCCAACTGAGAATCCATCTTAGAAAATGAGACGCTCAAAATTCTTTGGATTTTAAGATACAAATGGGTAATCTAATCTTGGCCAGACGACCAAACCTAGTGACAGTAAAAAAAATATCTTGCCGAATAGTGGACTTTTTTCCGGCTGACCGCATGATAAAACTGAAGGAAACAAAAAGTGAGATAAGTACTTAGACCTTGCTAGAGAACTGAAAAAACTATGGAACAGGAAACTGATAGTGATACCAATTGCAATTGGTGCGTTCGATACAGCCACCAAAGGATTGGTATAGAGCCTGGGGGACTTGGTAATAAGAGGACGAGTAGAGACCATCCAAACTACGGCATTATTAAGATCGTTCAGAATACTAGAAAAAGTCCTGGAGATTTGCGGAGACTTGCTATGACTCAGACTCCAGTGAGAAACTATCAGTTTACACTGGTGGGAAAAACTCGAAAAGAAGTAAAATAATAAACAAAAAACGAACCTGCCGAATAGTAGACCTTCCCGTCCCGGTGGACCACAGAGTAAAAACTAAAGAAAAAGAAAAGAGAGACAAGTACTTAGACCTTGCCAGAGAACTAAAAAAAAGCTATAGAACATGAGAGTGACGGTGAAACTAAATGTAAATGGTGCGCTCAGAATGGTCCTCAAATGCTTGATAAGGGGGCTGGGAGTGTTGGAAATCAGTGGACGAGCAGAGACCACCCAAATTACAGCATTGCTGAACTTGACCAGAATACTGAGAAGAGTCATGGAGACTTGAGGACATTTGCTGTCATTCATACTACAGAGAAAGACCATTAGATAACGCTAGTGTGAAAAATTCGCCGAGGATAATAAGCAGAAGTAAAAATCGAAATAGGCATCTTTCCGGGCGATTTACTCTCGCTACTGCTATTCGTTATAGCAATGATGTCACGCAGTTACATACTGAGGAAATGCACTGAGGACTACAAATTTTGCTAATCACAAAAAAAATCAACTTATGTAGATGGACGACATTAAGGTATTTGTGTACCAACACTGTTCCCAACAGACTTTTATAGCGCTAAGACACCACATAGACACGTATAACAGCACCGTTCTAAATAGTCTATGAGTGCAGAACTACGTCTTAAGTTCCAGTCGGACCCCAACTGTAACCTCACCGTGAGAAGAAGTGACGAATACACAAAGCACCGTCTGTTCGTTCGGTTAATACGAAGTTTATTTACTAGTTGTGGCCAACAAGAGAAAAACAAAGTTGAAATGAGTTAACCGCTTTAGATAAAGAGAAATAAACCGTCACAGAACGATAGACGCCGACACAGATCTTGATATTATCTTTCTCATTTGCTGCTGTGGTTCTCCGACAGCTCAGAGTGCTCCTTCATGACCATCTGGCCCAGTGCACTGGTGTGTGTTGGCCCCTATGTATAGCTCACCCAAAATATCTGCCGTAATTTTCGGTCTGTCTTCACATCTCTGCAGGTCGGTCTCTAACAAACCTTGTTTTTTGTTTCCTATCCCGCGTCCCCTTTAACGACTTTACTTTTGGTTTTTCTCCCAGCCAATCAGAGACAGTCGGTTGATTGCTCTTTATTCATTTCTACTTTTAGCTTTGACCTGGATTTCGGGAACATACCATTCACTTTCCTATTCGTTTCTTCCTTATTGACGTGCCTGTACCCCTTCTCTCTCTCTTACTACCACAAGTCTCTTTCTCGTATATGTCCTTCCTTTTCCACTCTTCTGGTTGACCTCAAAATCTAGCTCGGAAGCAGCTTACTGCTAAAACAATCAACCAGAGACTCTAATTATATTACTTTTGCAAAAATGAAAAAGAACTGGAGACTTTGATTCAAACAATAATATATGGCCTGGATATATGAAAATCGCGAAGAATATACTCAAATTGAGTCCCCTAAATGAATTGAAGCACAAACCATCACTGAACTCATCTCCACAACACCAATGTTCACATAAGAAGAAAAGATAAATGCAAAATCATTTAAAAAAATCAAAATTGAAGAAGAGACTACATTAATTTCTCTAAGGAATCAAGATTGACCCCCCTAAAAAAAGGTAAATAAATTATTGCGACATATTCTAACGAACAACATTAACAAACTGAACCAGTTAATCTATGGAGAAGCAAGGCTAGTCGGTAATAAAATAGGTGTCCCCCTAAGAAATAACAACCGATATACAACACCTGGAGGGGAAATGAGATTAGGCGGACAAATAAAGAAACTACGACAACAAGCGAAACAAATAAAATCAAAATATAAACGGAAAGAAAGACAACGGCAGACAAGTCTGACAACACAACTGGAAGAAATAAATCAAAGGATATTGGCGTAAAAAGGAAGACGTAAAAAGTTCCGGGACAGGGTCAAGCAATACAAACCAAACAGGAACTTCCAAAGTAACGAAAGAAAATTCTTCTAACAAGTTGGTAGATAGTGTACAAAAACAAATGTAAAAGAAACAAAACAATTTTGTGGATTTCGGTTTAAAAAGTTGACATCCATTTGCGACAGATTGGCCCTACAACTGAGTAAATGTTTATAAGAAGCAAGCATACCTGGATAGGTGATAAAAAGGAAAACTATGTAAATCCAGAAGAACCCCAAAAGGAACATACGCAGCAACTATAGACCGATAACGTGTTACCTACATACTCGGTTACAAATTATATATATATACATATATATATATATATATATATATATATATATATATATATATATATGTTGAAATGATAGATTGTGGTGAATCTGACAAGATGATAAAAATAAGTGGAAGATGGATTAATCAAACCCTTACAAAAGTTTAGTAGTAGTGATATTTCATTTTTGTTTATTCAAAGAATTTTATCAGACTAAACATTTTTTAGTTTTTCTACTTTTACGCAAAAGAGGGAATTGAGGAGATAACAATGAAGACAAAGATATAAAAGGGGGAGAGAGATGGTCTAAAGATAAGAGGCAAGTAAGAGGAGAAATAGAGAGGGAGGTAGAAGTGGATGTAAGTGATGATTAGTGGAGTTTTCCCTCTCCACTTCTCTCCTTACTCGTCTCTCATCCTTACATTCTCTCCTTTCCCCTTTTATACCTTCATTTTCTCCGTCATCTTATTCATTTCCTCATTTGCTGAAATGTAGGAAAAAAAAAGGTTTAGTCTGATGAAATTCTTGGAATAAAAAAGAATGAAATATCACTACAGCTAAAATTTTGTAAGTGTTTGACTTATCCATATTTCCACTTATTTTTATCCTATATATATATATATAAATGGGATTTGGCATTGAATAACCCACAAGAGATGATATGCCATAAACACTACCATTTAGTCTGGAACACAGGCTTCAGGTTTTTTCATAAGATCTGCTGTTAATCTATTTGAATATATAGATACTTACCCAACCTTCCACCTAGAACATGGCGTGATACAAGGTCAATTTTTAAGCGGAGTTTAACAGGTTTGAACTCACAATTTTGCAGCTTCAATACGGATTATATCAAAAGTTAAAGAGTAAAGTCTGACCTACTATTTACCAATAATCAAATCTAAGAGATAACTGATTGAACTCAATCAAATCCAACTAAGGATAACATTTCAGCAAATCTTAAAATACAAAACATTAAGTGTCAATGTTTCAGATCACTCCGTGTAATGTGGAATAAATATATCAAGCTCTGATATCAGCGATGTAGAAATTAGAAGATCGGAATTGACTATATATATATATATATATATATATATATATATTTGAATAGATTTTTGGTACAAGAAAATATGTATATATTGCTACAGACCAGAGGGTCGTTAGAATGGGTGAACGATACTTAAGGCAAAATATGGATAAATTTCTAGTCCTCACAAGAGATTCCCAATAATTTCACGACTCCTTATCCAAGACCCTGCCTGAAATTATAAATACTGCACAGATGGGTTTAAAATGTTTAAGTATAAATATGGTTGACAAAAATATTTTTTCAACAATCCGTGGAATCATTCGTGACACATTAAAAATTAAAACGAGGCGGGAATTTCCCAAAGAATGTAAGCCAAAGACAATTTCATCATCATCGTCATCATAGTGCGCCATCAGCGCGGATCTCCTTGACCCTCTCCTGCCACCCTTCTCTATCGTCCATTACTTCCGGTATGTCGTCCCTACTTCTCGAGCAGTGTCCCACATGTCTGTTTCGTCTAATTTGGATAGTTTTCGTGATAGGTGGTACGTAGCCGTACTGCTGCTGTTTTGTTGGATGCTGCCTCCAGGACTTGTTCAATATTGCTCGCAACATTCTTGTGTAGTTGCTGTCAAGCTTTTTCTCCATACGTTTAATTAGCGTCCATATAGTGCATCCATATCGACACGACTGCTGCTTGGAAAAAGACTGCGTTTCATTTTATCGGTAAGGTCTGACTTTCATATGACCGATAGTCTATCGATAGCTGTCCATGCCTTTGCTAGTCGTGTGTTGATGTCTGTCTCGTTTGATGAGACACTGCTTCCTAGGTAGGTGAACTTGCCTACTAGTTTCAGAGAACTACCGTTTAGTGTGGAGATGTCGCCTCTTTGATTAAAGCACATGTATTCCGTCTTGTGTGCGTTGACATGGAAGCCTATGCCTGCAGCTGCTTGATCCAGACTATGTAGCAGGGTTTCGCTTGGTTGGGTGTATTTACCAGAAGCACTATGTCATCGGCGTAGTCCGCGTCCGTAATTGTTTGTGCGGGGTATCTTCTGTTTCTTTCCTTTGTCAGCTTGAAACCGTTGTAGCACACCTGCTACAATGTCGAAGTAGTCTGTGTCTCCATCCATCCATTTACTTTCGTATTTCTATATAGTATCATTATGGCTGCGACTGTTTCTTTGGGTAGGCCGTAGGTGCGTAGTATTTGTTTCATCTCTCCTCTGTGTATGGAGTAAAGGCCTTGGCGAAGTCGACAAATTACATTGTTGCCTCAAGGTTTTTTACACGTACACCTTCAAGAATTCGACGGATAGTCAATATTTGGGATGTCGTGGATCTATTTTTCCGAAAGCCATTTTGGTTCTTCCTAAGTATGTTCTCAATTTTGGGTTCTATGCAGTTGCGTAGTAGAGCATTGTAGATCTTGGCTGCTACGGATGTAAGAGTTATACCTCGATAGTTCTTGGCTAATCCGAAGTATCCCTTCTTAGGGAAGGGGAGGATGCATAACAAGCTCATTTAAGGGAAATTTAATTCGCCCAAATGCAAATGAGAATAAAAGAATATAGAGGATTAAACATGAATATTACAAACAATTTAAATATTTATGTTCTTGGGATGATGAGTACAGAGTGTATGTATAGTGTGACAATAATATCATTGAATAAAAAGGAATTATAGTCTTTTACTTATCTCATTAGACATTTCATACATGTCTTTCTATTTGTTTTCTTTCTTCTTTTTTTTTACTTCTTTTGTTTGAATTGGTTTGGTTTTATCTTTTTAAGGGTCGCTGATCTGTGCTTATTAGCAATATAGACTTGAATACTTCAGGATGTATTTTGGGAGTTGTTTTCTTTTGCCTTTTTTTCTCCTGGTTTCTTCATTTTGAGAACTAAGCTAGGTGTCCGTGAAAGGTGAGTTGGCCATGTCAATTCTTTTCCACCCGGGGCATTTTCACGTGTGTCTTTCGATGGGTTGCTGAGCCAAACTGAATTTTACCGTTAGCCTTTTTGTTGCATGAACTCTCGAGTTCTCACAACGTGGTGCATGGTGATTTTTATCCGTGGCGCATGGTGCCTTCCTGTTCAAAATACAATATCACTTTCAGGTTCCCCAGGGACGAATCTTGAGTTTCGTCCAGACCCTGTGACCTGCTTTCAATTGAGGTCAACCCACTGGTTGACCTTAAACAAGAATTCTGTTACCATGCTCTTGGACGAATACTATGTCTCATAACAATATACGTATATATATATATATACCTGTCTTTTTTATGTCTTTAGCTCGACTTGTTTCAGGGGAGTCCCTATGGTGTTATAGCAAACGTGCTGTACTGCGACGTCGTTTTAAGCGAGTTCGAACTCCAGTCGCGCTATTATATTCACTTTCAGACCGATACCCTCAGGAAAGGTATGAACCCTCTTATCTCTTATTGGTTGAATAATACCACTACTGTTTTTATACAAGGATAGCTTTGGCATTAAATAAGAAAGGATGGTTGATGTCATTAAAAATAGATAAATAAAGTCCTTTTGTTTCTTTCAAACTTGACAATTTTATCAGTTTACTACGATGTCGCAGTCTAGCACGTTCACCACGACGTTTAGAAGGTTTCTTTTTTTGTCAATTAAATTGCCCGAAGGTGTGCGATCAAACTTTGTTTACCCCGTCTTTTTTATTTTTAGTTTATTTATTTATTTATTTTTACAGATGACTACTTGCAACGGCTTATTGTCATCAAATGACCGGTTTGTCTCGTTTATTTTCCGGTGTCGGTTTCTACTTTGTCCAACTCCCGTTGTACTAGCTTTTTTGGTCTTTAATGTGTTTATTCCATCAATTTTCTTTCAAATAAATATACTCTATGTTATGCAGGTAGGCAGACCTTTACTTGGTATAAACCTTATTTCAAATTGATAAATAAAACAGTACACCAGGATCGTAAAGTATTGACGACTTTGTGATTTTCAAGATCTGTTCATCATGTTCATGGATTTGTAGGACATCCGCTTGTTTATATCCATTAATATACCTTTTTCTAAATAGTTGTTGATTCTTAGCCATAATGTCAGTGTTAGAAAGGTGGAGCTGGGAACGGAAGTGACTATCAGAACGTTGAGAACAAAAAGGGTACGCAGGTGTGAAATCATCCATCAGAAATATATATATATATATATATATATAGAGAGAGAGAGAGAGAGAGAGAGGTATAAAAAAAACTAACAAAGCTATTCACACAGCTACGAATCACTTTTTTCTTTTACTGTGGAAACATCCTTGCTTTTTGTTAATGACTAATCGTGCGACACGACGTTGATATCCGTGGGCTTGATCCTGTCCGACGGTGATAATTGACCGGGTCCAGACTTAACTATAAAAAAATGTAACAAAAGGAGAAAGAAAGAAAGAAAGAAAGAAAGAAAAAAAAGGCTATAAGGTTCTTAATTTTCACTCCAATTTCAAATATCAGACAAAATTTACTCAGGGTGAAAATTGAAAATTTTGGGTTGAAGAGCTTAAAACTACTTATCTTTCTTTCTCTGTCTCTTACAGATGCTCAGACACGCATACAACCACATATACGCGCACGCATACACATATAATCACATGCATACACACTCACACGCATACATGTATATACACACACTCACGCGTACACACACATATGCGCAAACGCACACACGCGTACGCATCGGTATCCACTCACAACACGCTCATACACACAATCACACGTATACACATATACACTTGCCCAGTCGGCTGGGCCTGTAGATTACCCCGACTGCTTCTCTGCAGAGGTGTAAGACTTCCTCAACGAGTGTCCTGGATATGACACTAAACAATCTGATGGTCAAGCTTCAGTAATGCCGGAGCTTTGTGGAATGCGAAGTACCCCTTTATTGCCATCGCTCCCAGGTCCACCCTGGTCCAGAGTGGTAGCACCTGACAGGGTCTTATCAATGGGTCAAATAGAACAAAACTGTGTACTTATGCTAAACTGAATTGTTTGAAGTAGAACTGTTTTGATATTTAATTGTTTGTAAACAAAAACTATGCTTATACTATACTGAATTGTTTGAAATCTAATTCGGCGTTAAATGATCTGAAAAACGTTGCTAAAAGACAACCAACCAACCAACCACATATCCACACACGAAAACATACACAGATATATATAAACACGGAGGGTGATAAAAGCGTATCGAAACTGAATCGTTATATTTTCAAATTCCTTACTAGACTCTATAAGTGGTTTACTCATTTGTCGACTGTTATATACATTTTAATGTTTAGAGTTTCAATTCAACTGAGTTTGATAATTGATAATTATAATATCCTGGTAGCTTTTGTTTATGATGCTGTTCCTGATAGAAAATTGATATTGCTATGGATTGAACAGCATCATTCCGACATAAAATGAAATGACATGAAGAGCTCTCTCGCACCGGTTCAAGCTATGATCATAACTGATCGTATTAAAAAAAAAAAAAAAAAAAAAGAAAGTTAATATAGCAACCATTACCACTTGCTTAACCTCACTTGCACCATAAAGTGACAGTTTAATTTGGAGGTATTTCTGCCGCGCATGCGCACACACCCACACGCAAAAACACACGCACACTCGCATATATATAAGTAAAGTTAGCGACAATCGTCGAAGGTGACCCAAAGCTATTACACCGAGGTGTAGGGGAGGGCACTGCTCTTTTCCCTGGATTGGCCCACTTTACCCTTGACACTCATTTTATAATGCTAAGTGTTAAGCAAGGAGGTATCAAGTACCATTTTTCGAGTCTTTAGTATATATATATATATATATATACTTTTTTTTCGATTTCTATTCCACCATCAGAGGAGTCGGTGAGTCAAGTTGGATGTGGCTGTTAACGTTTCCCCTTGCTTTATCCTGAGAAAGACATGAATTTATCTCTTTTCTCTCCGACTATGAGTAAAAAGTAGTTTAGACAGGGATCTCTTGCCTTGGTAAGATAGCCACTCTAGTTGAGTGAAAACTCCAAATTCGAACCAGTCCATACAAGTGAAGTAGATTAGAAAAAAAAAATGAAAACGAAAAAAAAAAAAAGTAGCTAGACAAGTAGAACAATCGGATAATAATCTGAGAATTGCAATAAAACTGACGACAGAAATCAAATGAAAGACTAATTAAAATTTCGTAATAATTGACAATATTTCATCAAAAGAATTTTGAAGACTATTTTTCTTTTACGAATATTGCAATTTACGTATCTTACGCGTCATTCTTTCATTGCGCGCAACGGGAGATGACTTCCTCACGCTGTGCTATGTACAACTATGATCGAATTTCTAGTGCTATGCTATGTGCGACTATAGACGAATTTCTGGCTTTCTGTCGTGTGTAACTATAGCCGAATTTCGAGTGCTATGCCATGTGCGACTATAGTCGAATTTTGAGTGCTATGTCGTGTGTGACTCTAGTCGAAATTTGAGCACTATGCAATTATAGTAGAATTTCGGGTGATATGCCGTGTGTGACAACAGACGAATTTCTAGCGTTATGCCATGTGTGACTATAGTTGAATTTGATCTGCAGGTACAGTTGGATTTTTTTTACTAAGATCAGTTTTGTGGTTCGTATTTTCTACCAGCAGGGAAGTTTTCCGTTATTCTGACACCGAATGAAACTATTGTTGTTATCTTTTTTATTCTGATTGTTGCTATGGAAACTCGTAGAAGTAAATGGAATGAGTCACTTCGTACTGAGCAAAGATCTGGAAGAAATTTTTTTGTTATTCAGACACAGCTATTCTATACATGAAAAAGGCAATCTTTGGTCGTGTGTCTTCCAGATTGCTTTCCTGATCCAGACAGAGTCAATCAGTACATTCATTTGATATTGAGAAAAACAGACCCCTTCCAAATATATATATATATATACATTTTATGATGATTCAAATTAACGCTTTTTGTCAGCTGGAGCAGTTGAATACGCCGACGGCACGTTTACAGAGGAGTAAGACCCCCACAACTCAGCTACCGTGGGTTGCGACTCGTAATACTTGAAGACGGCAACCGCATTGGTCGAATGACTTGCAACACTCCTCTTTGGCTCTTACTGGGCTATATGAACGGTCATATCAAGCCCTAGAACTTACATGATTGTCCAGTCAGTATTCTTTAAATTGCTCTTATGGCAAACAAGTACGTAAATTGGCCGACCGTAGTCGAGTGCAACCCGATGGCTCCCTTTTCAATAGCTACTACTACGAGGTGTCGGGGTGGGCGCTACTCCTTTCCCTGTATTGCTCCACTTACCCTTGATCCATACTTTATAATACTGAATGTTAAGCAAAGAGGTATCAAGTACCATTTTTTGAGTCTTTATTATGACTCGACCTGGGATTGAACCCAGGAACCCTATTTTATCTTAAATTTGTGAAAAGGCGGTGGCTGAGCGTTAAATGCTCTGAGATAGCAAAACATGAAGCAATTTCAACAGTGCAAACAAATGTTTGATATTAAAAACGATTGTGTTAAGTAGCAAGTACTTGAAACCATTTGACTGTGTGCAAACAAATGATTGATATTAAATAGAATTATTTGCATTAATTATCAATACTTGAGACCATTTAACTGTGCAAACAAATGATTGATATCAAATAGAATAATTAATGTTAAATGGCAATACCTGAAACCATCTGTGTGCAAACAAATGAGCTCTAACTCGTTTGAAAATAAAGTTACCTACAAATTATTCGGTTACAAATCATATATATATATATATATATATATATATATATATATATATATATATAATTTGGCATTAAATAACCTTTAAGGGTTGATATGCCATTAAATAAAATAACCTAAACTTAAAACTAAAATTAATGTTTTTTAATCAGTCGCTTTTTGTAGGAAAATAGACTCTGGATGCCTTCGAAAATTGGAAAATGCAGAAAAGAAATGTTGTTTGCGTTATACTTATTAACAGAAAAAAAAACGAAAGATATGATAACTAGCTGAAGTAATCGTTTACATCAGGTAAAAGAACAAAATTAGAAGGTGCAACAGGTTATAAGAACGGTAAAATGGTTCCTTAGTACCGAAGTTAAGTCAGTACTTTGATTTGGTTTGGCTTGTTTCTTGAACGGGTATATCCATTCCTTATCGGTTAGTTGATGACGAAATTTGATTTATTCGTAACTGTTTGATTATAACCATAACAATTTAAATTTTCGCAGTTCCTTTGCAAAATTTTCTTTTAAATTCTCCTTTTTTATTTGTCCATAATCAACTTTTGTTTTCACACAGTTATATTATATCAAATATTCCCAATACAAATAATTTGCACCTAGTTATAGGGTTTCAAATAAACAGACAGCCCAGTTGGCTGAGGTTGTTGAATACATCGACTGAATCTCTGCAAAGGGTTAAAATCCCACCCCAATGAGTGTCCTGGTATGACACTAAACAATCTGATGATGAGGCTCCAGTAATGCTGGAGCTTTGGGGGATGTGGAATACCCCTTTATTGCCATTACTTCCAAGTCCACTTTGGCTCGGAGTGATAGCACCTGATAGGTTCTATCAATGAGTCAAATAGAACTTTATGACATTTTAAACTGAGTGCAAACAAATGAAATAAAACTGTTTCATCATTTAACTGTATGTAAACAAATGACTGATGCTTAATTGAATTGTTAGTGATATATAGAAATACTTCGAGCCATCTAACTTTGTTGAGTCATGCTAAATTGAATCGTTAGAAATATAACTGTTTGATCATTTAACTGTGTGTAAACAAATGACTGATGTCTAATTGAATAGTTAGTGATACGTAACAATACTTGGAACCATTTAACTTTGTTGACTTATGCTAAATTTAATCTTTAGAAATAGAATTGTTTGATCCCTTAACTGTGTGTATCTATAAAATGTGTTTACAGATCATATAATTGATATATATGTAAAAATAGGATTTGGCATTAAATTACCGGCAATGGTCGATATGCCATAAAACTAAACCAAACCAAAATCAAATACACCGATCTAATTCTAATAATTTCATTCACAACGATATGTCTTTAGAAACTATTCCAATTCAATTATGATAATTATTTGTTTGCTCATAGTTGTGGTATCAAGTATTCTTATTCAATACATATAATTTGCAAAAAGTTATATAGTTTCTAGTTCCTCTATCCAATGCTTTTCAGGGGTAGTCACCGCAAGGTAGTGGCTAACGTGCTGGACTGCAACATTGTAGTAAGCGAATTCAAACTCCAGTCACGCTAATACGTTCAATTCGGATTAATATTCTTTGGAAAGATATGAACTCTTTTATCTCCATCAGCTATGGGTTGAAAAGCACTGTCCTTCTATAAGGATGAGCCGGTTAAATGAACCTGCTCATTGGCCTAGAGGGTAGAGTGTTCGCCAATGGTCCGGGAGACCTGGGTTCAATCCCAGGTTGCGTCATACCAAAGACTTTAAAAATGGTACTTGATACCTCCTTGCAGCAATATAAGGTACGTATCAAGAGCAAAGTGGAGCAAGCCAGAGAAAGGAGTAGCGCCCTCCCCTACGCCTTGGTGTAGTAGCTATTGAAAAGGGAGCCTTCTGGTCACCCTCGACTACGGTCGCCAACTTTATAAGGATTACTTTAGCATTAAATAACTCACAAAGGTTGATCCTATTTACCAACCCCTCTGCTCGGGCAGGATACGACACAAGGTCAATTTTTAAGCGGAGTTTAACAGGTTTGAATTCAGAGTTTTCCTTCTCCTAGACTAGTTACCACACCAAGGCTGAAGAACCTAGTCTGTCCTACTATTTACCCATAGCTGGAGGGAGAATAATTGGATTCATACCTTTCCCAAGGGTATTAGTGCAATATGAAATGCCATAAGTCTCGTCCAGGATTTGAACTCGTGTCGCTGTGTCCATTTCCTACGACGATAACCATTACACCACGGACAACGAAGGTTGATATACCATTAAACAAAGAAACAAAACCAATGCTGATAATTTTCAAACATAACTATATGACACGTAAATAAGACCTTACCGAGTACTACAACCCTATGTCAGAGTGGACCTACGAGTAATAGCAATGAATAGGTATTCCCCATTGGAGCCTTATCACCGAATGGAGTTTAATGTCATATCCAAGATAAGGTAAATGCTGTCTCCGTCAGTCAATTTTTCAAGTAACGGTTTAACGTATGCAGCAGATGAAAGGGTTAATCGTTCCTCGTTTGTTCTAACATATTAAACAGTTTTGCTGTTTGTTCAGGCTAACAAACATAACACTCACATAGAAAATAGGAAGGATGTCATAAAAGTTACATCCGGGTGTTCATGGCAAAAAGCGGCAAAAAAGTGCCTTTTTGTTGTTGTTTTTAAAAGGTAGGCAAAGTTTTTCAAAGAAAACAGATGCTTCTTTGAAAGGCCTTCCATATTTTCAATATTTTTGAAGTTATTCCTGTTCTAGGTCTTGTGTTTTGTTGTTATTCTTGTTGCTGTTTTCTGGTTTGCCAATTTCTAACACGTTTCAAATTTTCATGAAAGTCTAAAGAATTAGAAAAAAAAGGAGTAACGGTTATTGCCGCAAGGAAATAGACTCAACGATCCACACTCAAAATCCTGGATGAAGCTGTTTGTATTTTATTTTGCGCTTAGGAAAAAGCATGAATGCATTTCTTTTTCCATACTCAGCTATAGATAAATAGTAGGGTATACTGTACTCTTTTGCCTGATGCATAAGGTGTACCGTATGTATTACTTGGTAACAAGATGGTTAAAGACTTTGAAAATTATATCATAATATCTACTAAACATGTGCACCCTCAGAATTGTCTTTCAGAGCGTTCTAATTTTATCAGGGTTGGCTAAATACATACTGAAAGTGTCAGCCGAAATCTTGTGCAAAATAAATAACAGTATGATCAGTTAAAAGCAGACTAATATTGATCTGTATCCTTGGACAAGAAGGATCATTGGCATATCCATTCCATTGAAGTGTGTACAATCTTAACCAGACATTTGTGTCTACAGTTCCAAGTCTCTATAAATACTGAGTGTTTATTTCCAGCGGCTACGGACTACCATTAAGAACATACCTAATGAACTAAGGAGAGGTGGGTTTTGTGTAACGGTTATTGTCATACGAAATGAAATTGGCGACCCGAGTTCAAATCCTAGACGAGGAAGTCTGCGTTCCAAATCATGGGAAACACATGAATGTCTCGGTTAACACTCCATGCTATGGGTAAATATGAGGAGAGACTGGGTTCTTTAGCTTTCATCTGACAACCAATCTAGAAGAAAAATTCTGAAATCAAACCAAATTTTTTCATCTTAAATGACTTTTGTCATATTCTTTTTGGGGTGAAGGGATTGCGTAAATATTATATTAATTGAGTGGCTCGGATTCGATTTTAAAAATATTTTTCGTTGCAAATCATTAATTCATTTGAAGCTACCTGAAAAATGAAACTTGTTATTTGGGGCAATTGTTACATAGAACCCATTTAGTGAGATGGGTTTATTAGTGCATTGAGCCTATTGGAGAATTGGACCAATTAATACATAGGGCATATTAGTAATTTGGGCTTATAGGTGAATTGGGTTTATTGTTGAATTGGGCCTATTAGTGTATTGGGCCAAATAGTGCATTTGGGTTATTGGTAAATTCCACCTATGATGAATGGGGCTTATTGGTGCATTGGGCCTATTAGTGAATTGGGCCTGTTGGTGCATTGAGTCTATTGCGCATTGTGCATATTGGTGAATATGGCAATTTAGTGTACTGCGTCGATTGGTGAATTGGGCCTATTGGTACATCGGGCTCTTCGATGAATTTGGCCAATTGGTATATTGGGTCAATTAGTGAATTGGGCTTATTTATGAGTTTGGCTAATTAGTGGATTTAGCTTATTGGAGCTTTGGGTCAATTGGTATATTTAGCCTATGGGTGAATTGGGCTAACTGGTAAATTTGGCCAGTAGGTGAAATTGGTGTATTGGTGCATTGAGGTTATTGTGCATTGAACTTTTCCCTATTACCTGTCGACTTTATTTGCTCCTGGCGCATTTTAATTCTGTATTTGAAATACTATGCATTAATAATGTCCAAAGATATTATCCATATAATTTGTTTATCTACACAGAACAAGATATCTATTTTGTTATTTTGTTATACTGAGATGAACATATATATTTCATACGGATACATACAATATTAACCAGATATTTTTGTAAAGTTCAATGTCTCAGAAATATAGAGAAATCTAATGAGAGTGTTTCCAGTGTTACATAGTACCCTTAAGAATATATCTATATCAGTGATTCATAGTTATAAAATATTTTTGCTATAAACTATTCATTCATTTGACATACGTGGTGTATTCAATAAGTTTCCAGACTTTTTTTTGTACAGGCGTTCAAAATTGCCGTAGGCTCTTGAATATTTACTATGTTATTGCTATACATCTTATGAGATAATTGACCAATTTTTATGATTTCAGGTTCAAATGAACAGCTACAGCAGCAATTGGAATACACCCTACTAAAACCTGATTGTTACCGCTGGTGTATTTCAAAAATGCAATCTGGACGTGAGGACACTTTAGAAGAACGATATACAATAAATTCTGTTTGAAACTTGGAAAAAATGCCACAGAAACATATGGAATGCTTCAGACTGCTTTTCGACCATCTTGCATGAATCGAGCATTAGTTTTTGAGTGGCATAAGAGATTCAAGGAAGCCAGGGAGTCTGTGAGGGATGATGAGAGGTGTGGGAGGAGTAAGGAAGTCAATACACCAGAGTTGAATGACCAAAGGATTAGGGTTAGGGTTACTATGTTGAGGTTTTAAGGGAGTTCAGGAAGAGATTCCTTGGGAGGAGGCCAGCACTCGGGTCAGTGGCATTTCCAGCAGGATAATGCACCAATCCACAACTCCATCCTTGTCACAGACTATTTGACCAAAATGGGCATCAAGACACTTCTTCCCCGTCCCTATAGTCGAGGCCTTACTCCCTGTGACTTTTGGTTATTCCCAAAGCTCTGAGGCTGTCGTTATGAGACAATTGAGGAAATGAAAGAGGCTGTGACGAAGGTCATTGACACGCTCACACAAGAGGACTTCCATGGAGCCTTCCAGAAGTTTATGGAACGGTACAACAAGTGCATTGCAGCCGGAGGAGATTCCTTCGAAGGGGACTTGAGTTTCATCTGTATACTATCAATAAAAATGCCTATACGAAAAAAGTCCAGAAACTTATTTAATGATCCTCGTAACTTCATCAGTTAGATTTGCAATTTCAATCTCTTCGTGTCTTGGGTTCTCAAGCACTACTTTGATGCCAAACCACTCAATTTGCCCCGGCGATCAGTATTGACTTACATTCTATAATTTTACAAAGAATACTATCACTTATAATGATATTTCCTGTCTGATTTGAAAATTAATGACAATTTTTTGGTCGATAATCGCGCTGAATGTCACTTAATTATTCAAATACTCGATTGGAGAATTCCTCGTGGTGTAGTGGTTATCGTGCTGGACTACGACATCGGAGGAAGCGATTTCGAGCTCCAGTCGCAATATTACGTAAACTTTAGACTAATACTCTAGGAAAAGGCATGAACTCCGTTATCCCCGCTCTAGGTTAAATAGCTGTAGGTTTCTTTGTATAATGACATATTAACTTTCATGGGTTATTTAATGTTAAAACTATCCGTGTAGAAGGACAGTTATTATACTATCTAACCCATAGCTAAGGGAGGTTCATACCTTTTTCAAAGGTATTAGTACGAAAGTGTCTATATTGTCGGGTTCAGAATCTCAGCCTCTACAACAAGAGGATTCTCAGGGTTAAATAGTACCACTACTCTCCTTCTACAGGGATAGCTTTGGCAATAAATAACCCACGAATATTGACATGCCATTAAACAAAGAAACCGTAATCGTCGATATAATGGAGGTTTCTATGAAATATTAATAATAGTACTTAACCTTTTCCTAAATAGAAATATCTGAATCATTATTGATTGCTGGCGTAAGAAAACAGTAAGTTCTATAAATAAGATATAACTCGAACTTAATGGCGATTGATTGCGGTCTTTAAGCGAGTCTGTGTTCGTGTTAAACTTCATAAAGATTTTACGCAATGGGTCTCATTACTTAATAGACCAACCTTGCATGTCAGATTTTAGTTCATGAGGGTTCATCTGTTTTTTGTGAAGAAAAAAATTATATGATTCGGCATCGTGTTCGCAAGGTTTTCGAAGAAAGCAAATTGACAAGTGTGTTGCGAGGTCGACCTTTATTCGGAGATTTAACGATTATTGACTTTTATGTGTGAATATTCACTATTATTAATGACTTCCATTTAATTTCCTATCTCCATTATTGTCTTTAAATATAATCTAGAAATCCGAAATGTGTGTAAAGCGTCAATTAAGACCGAAATCTAATGAAATTTTCTTTCCTGAAACGCGATCATTTATTTGTATTCTTATCATAAAGAAAAGAGAAGAAAGGAAAGAAAACGATAGAGATATTGAGAGGAAAGGAGAAATATAAAGCGAGTTGAAAAGAAGGGAAAGAAAGCGTGCAAATGAGATAGAGAAGAGAGGGACGAAGAAATACAAAAAGAAAGGGAAAAATAAAGTGAGAGGAAGAGATGAAATTAAGGGAAAGAAAGGTTTCGAGTGAGATAGCGAGGAACGATGAAAATACAAAGAGAAAGGGAGAGACACAGAGAGATGAAGAAATGAAGAGAAGGGAAAGAAAGGTTTCGAGTGAGATAGAGAGGAACGATGAAAATGCAAAGAGAAAGGGAGAGACACAGAGAGATGAAGAAATGAAGAGAAGGGAAAGAAAGGTTTCGAGTGAGATAGAGAGGAACGATGAAAATGCAAAGAGAAAGGGAGAGACACAGAGACATGAAGAAATGAAGAGAAGGGAAAGAAAGGTTTCGAGTGAGATAGAGAGGAACGATGAAATGCAAAGAGAAAGGGAGAGATACAGAGAGATGAAGAAATGAAGAGAAGGGAAAGAAAGGTTTCGAGTGAGATAGAGAGGAACGAGGAAATGCAAAGAGAAAGGGAGAGATACAGAGAGAGGAAGAAATGAAGAGAAGGGAAAGAAAGGTTTCGAGTGAGATAGAGAGGAACTAGGAAATGCAAGAAGAAGGCAGAGATACAGAGAGGAGAGAAAGAGAGATGAAGTGGTAAAGAGAAAAGGGAGAAAGCTTTCGTGTGAGAGAAAGAGAAAGAGAAGAAAGAGAAAGACAGAGATAAAGAGGTGAAGAAACCGTGTGAGTGAGATAGCGAGCAGGAAAGTGACAAGAAAGAAAACTAAGGCGAAAATGGGAAAAGAGAGATATTGTGAAGAGAGGAAAGGAATTTAGAGTCACTTAAAGATTTTGCTCTTCACATGGTGGCTGTGTTGGGGAATGCATAAGTGTTTTTTGAGAGCGTAAGAAATATCAGACAAGAGAGGAAGAAGGGAACGTTCCAGAAAGCAATTACATTAGAAAGAAAGAACGAAATAAACATTTAAAAAAATGAAATAGCGGGTTGAGAAAATAGACGAGAGGTAAAAACAGGCATGCAGGCAGATAGATAGATAGATAATAAGCAGATGCTGATATATATGAAAAGACTGACATGTATACGAACTGAATAATATATATATATATATATATATATATATATATATATATATATATATATATATATATATATATATATATATATATATACGTGTGTGTGCCAATGTGCGTAAATAGATAGATAGGAACAATAATATAAATAGGCAAAGGAAAAAGACAGAGATAGACATAAATAGATATTAAAAAAATTATATATATATATATATATATATATATATATATATATATATATACGCACTTAGATAGATAGATAGATAGATAGATCACAGAAAAATAAAGAGAAATCCAAAAAAAAAAATAATTAAACAAAATTAAAGAAAAAGAAAAAGTAACGTGAAAAAAAGGAAGAAAAGACAGAAAGCATAAAAGATAAAAAAAAGTGAAAGAACGACAAGAAGAAATCAGAACGCTTTGGAAAGAAAGAAAGAAAGAAAGATTGAGAGAAATAAAGAATGAATGAATGAATGAAAGAAAAAGACACCAGAAGAATATAAGTAATGAGGGCAGAAAGGACGATTTGGAAATAAATACTATTGTCTCCATTAGGCTGCTTGGCCCAATAACAAATCATAGCTTTGATTCTCTTGAGTCGAACTGTCTATTAATAATTTGAAAGTTGCGTTTGAGCTTAGAGCCTCCTTAATAGAAACTGTAATAACGCTTCCATTTTGACACGTACACCTTGTTACGCACGCACGCATTCATGTACGCACACAGGACAAGGCCGTGTGCACGCACATCCATTTATGGAAAGGGCCGAGAGAGCGTTCGGGAACAATTTAATTCATTCACTGAAATTTCCTACGCCACAAATAGAGCAATTATATCACTAAATTAATTTACCATTTAATCTAATTTGTCTGTGTGCGTGCTAGTGCATTCTCCCCGATTTTTCTCTCTTTGTATTTCGCTCTGTGTTTATCTTTCAAAGTGAAAGCAGACTTCGATGTCGAAAGCTAAGCCTCGCTTAAGATCACCTCAGTTAACATAGTCTCGTTTTGCATACGAAGCAATAGGTACATAACGAAACACACACACGCACGCGCGCTTAGGTGCACGTTCTGAGTGTGACATTAAAACGCATCAGGTGGTGAGGTTTGATTTCTACACCTTTGGAGTGTCAGCAGTTCATTTCCGTTACATAGAGGTTCTGGATCGGTAGTAACTGTTAGGATTCCATCTATAGGTCAAATAGATATGTTTGGTTTGGTTCAGCCTTCGTGGGTTATTTAATTACAAAGCCACTCTTTTAGCAGAACGGGAATAAATTGATCAGTTTGAGATAATGAAGTATTTTACCTGAGTAAAATGATTAGGAAGATACATTTTTGTACCGTGATTGTTAATCTGGTTTGGATTAAACCCAACAATGGTTGACATACTAGAAAACCAACCGATTAAGCAAGCAACACATGCAGGCACGCACGCACGCACGCACGCACGCACTCTCTCTCTCTCTCTCTCTCTCTCTCTCTCTCTCTCTCTCTCTCTCATACACATAGAAATATATACACCTCTGTGTGTGTGTGGTGTAATGCTTACTGTCGTAAAGAATGGGCACGGCGTCTGTGCTCAAATTCTGGGCGAGGATATTTGCATTTCACATAGATTTAATCTTTGGGAAAACGATGAATCCGACAATTCTTCCTGTATGGATAAGTTGTATAACAGACTATGCTTTTTAATCTTGGTATGGCAACCAGTCTAAGGAAAAGAAAACTTTCAAGTTAAACCAAACTTTCGTAATCACCAATGGAATCATCAAACTCTTTGAATCCTCTGCAACGTCCACAGATTTACAACCAAACACCTTGAATTCGAATTAGAGCTTCTTGGGGAATGCTAAGCTATATAGTATGTCGTTTCCAAATTTCTGGAGGAGTGAATTGCATTATAGCGCTGCTTTCCTCGCAGACACTGCCCAACTGACTCTAGTTTGCTGCACAGTAGATAAAACTTGAAACAAACAAAGTGCATGTACGTAACTAATAACTTAGAAAAGTGACAATTTACTCATTGAATCCCATATATATATATATATATATATATATATATATATATATATATATATATATATATATATATATATATAATTCCTAGTTAATACATAAAACTATTCCTGTTTAATAGTCCTAATCATTTGTTTGTTATATAAGGTGGGAGTTCCCTTGCAGTAGTTGCTAACGTGCCAGACTGTGGCATCTTAGTAAATGAGTTCGAACTCCAGTCACGCAATTGCGTTCACTTTCGGACTAATACTCATGGTAAGGGTGTGAACCCTCTTATCCTCCAAGCTATGGGTTAAATTGTACCACAACTACCTTTTTACAAGAATGGCTTTAAAAACCCACGAAGGTTGATATACCATTAAAACAAAGGAACCAAACCAAACCAAACAGATCTATTTGACCTATAGCTGGAATCCTAACAGGTACTACCAATCCAAACCTCTATGTAATGGCAATCTAGTGCTGACTCTCCAAAGCTGTAGAAATCGAACCTCACCACCGGATGCATTTTAGTGTCACACTCAGAACGATCACCTACGTGTGTCTGTGTATGCGTGTGTGTGCGCTTCGTTATGTACCTATTGCTTCGTATGCAAGAGATCAGGGATATTAGATTACAGGTTTATAAATTCTATTTGACTAATTGATGGGATCCTAACTCCGAGTTAAATTGGAACTGGGAGTAATGGCAATTAAGGGATGAGTCTAAACTCCTGACAGTTCCAGAACTGGAGCTTCATCACCGGATGTATTTTATTTCAATATCCAGGATAAAATATGCACTGATTTGTTAGTTCCTAAGTGTTCTAATTTGATGGGTACTCCACAACAAAATTTAAATAACCACCAGAGGCAAAATAAAGATGCAACCTATACGTATTTTACATGCAAAGAATTTCAAACGTTAAAATATTCGATCTGGGATTTTATATATTAAAATTTATAAACGTCATAAATTTAAGACATTTGCAAGATAAATTATAGTGGCCATTTTGAAAAAGAGACACGCAGAAAGAGGGAAGAGTTGTGTCACACATATATTCAAATTATAAGTCACATAGTTCTTCAAAATTGTAGTTATTTGTTTAAAAGAAGTAAATGTAATGAGTGAAATGTAAATTTTACCTTCTAAAAGGTCTGTAACGCCATTCTGTTTGAATAGACGAAATCTAGTATGGCGTGAATCTGCCGAAAAATACAGGGGATTTTGTTCGTAAGCAAGATACTAAATTCTGATTGGTTATCCTAAACCAGGCCTTCTCAAACTTTTTACTTGATGCACCACTAGTAACTAAATCTAATTTCCATTCAATCCAAAATAAACTAATTGAATATTAAATTACAAAACATAACTAATTTACCAGTGTTTAATACAATTTACATGAGAAAAGAATCAGTAAATTGTAAATGCAAATGCACTCTTAATTCTTGAATTATTTTTAATAGGGAAAATGGGTTTGGTGGGCACTGACGAGATCAGGAATATTAGGTTACAAGTTTATGAATTCGTGCCGCAAATTAGCGTGTTCTCTATTCAAAGTGCTTCTCTGTTTGCTTAGTAAATAATGCACATGGTTGAACCCAGCTTCCATCATAAACGAATTTGGAAAAGCTCATAAAATGAGCTCAACAGTTGCACAAAGCTTGGGTTATTTTGCTACAGTTTTTTTCTTTCATCTAGTAATATCCAATTCCTTTAAATGTGTACATAGACTTCGGTTCAAGATCGAAAGTCAAATTTGTATTTTCCACTTCAACATCAAATGGAGAAATAATCCATCCAGGAATTTCCATGATTAGAAGATTCTTGATTTGTGCTTTAAAGTCGTCTTGCAAACTTTTAATATAATTTATACAGATAAACAATCGTTATTTATAAATACAAATTGCAAATTCAACCACTGTGGATCCCTATTCTTTTATTCATCCTGCCAAAATCTTATCTAACCCAAAGAATCTATACAGACCACCATGAGAATCCATGGCCTAAAACCAATTTAAATGGTTATATTTAATTTTTAAACTAACAAAAAATCTAATTTTACAGAGAAACACGTTTCTTACCTTTAAAAGACAATTATTTTATTGTTATTTGAGTATACGTATTAAAGCTTTTGGTATCTGTAGAATTTGTATACTCTTATCGTTTCAAAAAACATCATTTACAGGAACCAAGGGCGTTGAGTGTTTTAAGCAAAAACGTAACGAATATTTTTTAACAAAAATTTTGTTCATCTACTTGATTTCACTACTCACTTTAAAAGACGAAACTGTGGGGAGAAAAATTCATTCAGATGATAATATTACTATGATTACACGTCACAAAAAAGGGAAGATAAAGGTATTATTAGCAATCTGAATATACTTTTTCATTCCGACATTATTTCCTGCTATTTGGCCTTTAGACAATATCGCAGCAATGACATTTACATGGTGCGCGTGATACGCTTGCTCGAGGAATGTTAATTTCTTTCTCGTTATAAATTTTCATAGAAATTATTAATCTCACGATTTCTTGAGATTATTTTCTCGGAAAATAATAAGTTTTGGCGCCAAAGGGAAAAATACGGGCAATGGCTACCCTTGTTTAATCAAATTCAGCGTTTTTGGATTATACGAATATTGATAATTTTTTATAATATATATATATATATATATATATATATATATATATATATATATATATGTTTATGAGTTTATATCTGAAGCGTTACACTTGAGGTGATAGAACTTCTTGTTCACCTCGGTAATGAACTCATGACAGACAGGTAGATTGATACGGTTTAAACAGCAATTTTATCAACTAGGCCACTGTCACTCATCCAAGTACAATAGGATTTAATGATAATTCTTGTTATATATATATATATATATATATAGTTTTTGTCGGAACAATTTTGAGTATTTCAAACTTTACAAAAATCCATTTCGCCAATATTCATTTGTAATGTATTTCTCTATTCTTCTGAAATCTAATTCGATTTCTTTTCCCTCTGGTTAGTAAACATCTCTGATCGGTCGCTGAATTCTATACAGTGACACTTGGGTAGCAAGTGATAGACGGCTGCTAACTGAACAGTTGAAAATAATTCTCGTCTTCTTGTCCTTAATTCGCAGCAAAACAGACTTTTGTAGGGATGGCACTGCTTTCCCTACATGGGGAGCGGGTCTGAAAAAAGTGATCTAAAAAGCTTATATATATATATATATATATCATTAGGTGCAAATGCCTAGCCATCCGATTCCCAACTATGAGTAAAATTGTAGGGTAGATTGGGTTTTCTAGCTTGGGTAAAGTGACCGGTCTAGGAGAAATAGAAATCTTGAATTCAAAACGTGACGAGGTTGTTCAAGAAAATCTGAGGTACATTGGTGCGCCATTCTTCTGTTATCAGCAGACCAACAGATCATATCTTTAACTGAACTGTTGGGTCCTCATACGTTAAGATCGACAGTAGAGTCCACACACAAACACACACAAACACACACACACACACACACACACATATATATATATATATATATATATATATATATATATATATATATATATATATATAAAAGTAAGTAAAGTTGGCGATCGTAGTCGAGGGCGAGAAGGTTCCCTTTTCAATAGCTACTACACCGAAGTGTAGGGGAGTGCGCTACTCCTTTCCCTGGATTGCTCCACTTTACCATCGATACGTACCTTAAATTGATGAGTGTTAAGCAAGGAGGTATCAAGTACCATTTTTTTTTTGGTATGACTTGACCTGGGAATGAACCCCGGTTCCCGGACAATCGGCGAACACTCTACCTACTAGGCCAATATATATATATATATATATATATATATATATAAGTTGCTTACCTATACACAGATGTTTATTTAAATTTTAAATGTCAAACAAAAATATTTAAAGCTTCCGTCTCGACACGCCTCATATAAGATTGGTTTTGGCATAAGTTCATGTTCATCGAGCACCTAGCGAACTACCAATTCATTAACAATGGCTTTCCCGACCAGAACGTCAGCCATTGTTCCATGCCAGGAGCTGTAACGAAAATCATTTCAGATCTATCAACATTAAAATTCGTTCATTCAAGTGTTTAATGAAATTGCCGTTGGGATAAATTCTGCAATTTATACGTTCAACCGAAAGTAATTATGACTTTTCGGATCTTAATCGACTTGGGATTCTTTCCTAATGATACAAGTAATTTGCTCTATTTCAGGAATAAATATTCTAAGAGGTAAAAATTCATCCAAGGGGACGACAAGCAAATTAAAAGCCTTTCTCGCTACCGGGCAAAAGAGGGTATTGCAACGATTAGCATTCATTGATAGTTGGTTGATAAACTCACCAGCCTTTCTCTTTAATCAATATTGGGAAAATTGTTTAGAAAAAAAAGCGTAGAAGTAGTGGCAGTATTATTAGACATTCTTTTCACGCAATGTAACTCATCCTGATTATGACCAAAGATTACTTTTCTTAACTTGGTTAATAAAAACAGATACAAACAAAAAAGTATTTAATACAACATGATTATGTTTTAACAGATGATATTGGTGCTTCTATTTAATAAAGAGTGAAGGATTTCTTAGTTATCTCTGTCAAATTTGGATAATTAAAAAGATGAAAAGAGATTTGTGAAAGTGTTGTAGTAGTAACTGCGATCCTGGATAATAATGACGCTTCTGTTTAGGAAGGAGTGGAGAGTTCTAAATATATGTTTGACATATGAATTATCATAGATTATTTTAGAAGAAGACTTATAAAAAATAACCCGACGGTATATATACATACATGGACACGAGTGCCAACACAGACACACAAACACAGAGAATACACTCTTGTAAAAAGAAGAAAGACGAGAAAAAAGAGAAAGAGAGAAACAACATCTGCTGAGACGAAAATTTGCCACGGACAATTTACCCGAACTGAACATTCGCAGACACAAATCCTGGAATTAAAAAAGAACCCCTTCAAAGCGGCCAGCTCTATATAAACCAAACGGAACGCTAGAACAAACCATTTACTTCTTGAAGATGACGTAAAACGCTAGATGTACATGTTGCAGAAAAATGAATAACTTAAAAATAAATTCTCTTGGATACCTATTCATTTTAAAGTATATATATATATATATATATATATAAAGTAAGTTTTGTTAAAGACTATTGAACACTGTTTATTATTTTTAATTTAATTTTTTCAAAACTCCTTGTTATTTTCTTCGTGTGAGGATCTAGATCATAAAAGGAATTGTCCTATATTTTCTGTGCAAGCGCTTTCGACCATACTTTTGGTCGTCATCAGGGGTAGCGCAGTTTTGTGTTGACTGTTGAGTTTTTACTGTTTTAATACTTTATAGCGTTTTATATATATCGTGAAGAGATGAGGATAAAAAATCATTAAAAAAGGTTTGATAAATTAAAAAGTCCCATATATTGCCAGTGAAAAAAATGTATAGATGTAATAGAATTGCAAATATATTTTTTCGTTTTTTTTATAGAAAAGTAGATAAATAGTATATAGATTTTTAATTTGTATTGCAGTCAGCTTTGATATGAGTGTTTTGTCAACAACAAACAGATTTTTCTTATTTTTTGCTTTTATGAGATTATCTATTTATCTATCTGTCTATCTATCATTCTTTAAATCCAACATTTTTAGTACATAAAAGTTCCACATCGTTTCTATTTTGGACCCAGCAGAGTTGCATAAAATTATCAGCTGAAACTTTATTATTTTAATGAAGCTTCATCGGATGATTGTATCTTCTACTACATAGTTAATATATGAAATTTTCCGTAAGGTAATGAAACTATAGTTATAATGTGAGATTTTGATTAAATTTTAGTGTTTATATTCAAAGTGCATCAGTTTTTTGGTGACACCTTTTATAAAAGTTCTATTGTTTTTTTACCTTACTTTCTCAATAATTTCATACATCAGGTTGACTCAGCAAATTAAAAGACACGCTGTAATCTTTCCACAACATTGGGATACAGAGAGAAACTACTTCCTGAAAGTTTCGCTAACTTTCATTGTCAAAGTTCGAAAGCTGGAAACTGGTGACATGTATCCGACATCATCTGTAACACTATGTAGGTGGTCCGCCAAGCAGACGATCCCTTTGTCTGTTTTGACGCAATCTTGAAGTGACCGGAAGTAGGCAAGGGAACGCCAGCTGGAGTTGGACAAAGGAACTCAGAGAAGGCAGTTGGCGAAGGGTGACGCGAGTGGCCAGTCGACACCAGACAGCAGAGAGACCAGTTGGCATGAGATAGGGTCCAGAGCAGTGAGGGAAGATGGGTTGGCATTCCTAGTAGCTTTGTAGAAGTTTCGCTAGAAATCCACGCTAGCGTTAGTCTACATTTGCACAAGGGAATGCAATGTTACATAACTCCTCTCTTGCACCTTGAGTTAACCCTAGTAATTTGTTCGTTTTTTCTCTTTTCTCCCCCTACCTTGATTGTATTTCTTGTAGCTATGAAGAAATGTGCGATAACCCTATCGGAACCACTAGTTGATCACCGGTCAAGAAGCGAAATGGTTTGAAGAAGTTGACGTATCGGGGGGCCGAGGGGATATCGTCACACAGCAACAAAATATAAAATACATGCACAGGGTCCAAATACCATCAGAACACGCAACTTTTATCGAAAAGCCTAAGAAATAATCGATAAAACTCTAGAAAGTCAATCAAAACCATTCCAGAGGACCTCAATTTTTTCGAATGTACCACCAGAATATGATACAGAGGGACAGTTTATTTGGAGTTTAATAAAAGTGAATTGTTCGGTCCATGCAAAGTGATTGCTAAACAAATTAAAACACCAAGAGAGGTAAATTCTTTTGTTTTTCTTCGATGGAAAAAAATTCAATTATTATCAAATGGTAAGCTGAAGGAAAGAGACTTGAATGCGGTCCTAACGGTCATGCATTCAAAGTTCTCAGCAACTGTAATGGTCCTGGGAGTTATTAGCAACGAGAAAGATCTTATACCTCCTCACATTTTTTCTCATGGCTCAAGAGTCAATGCTGCTGTATACACAGAGGTGATGGAGACAGTTGTGAGGCCATGGATAGATAGAGTACGCAACGGAAGACCGTACATCTTCCAACAAGACTCTGCGTTATCTCAAAAAGCAATCTCCATAGTCATGTTCTCCAGGTTCCAACTGGACTATTACATGTAAGACGTAGTCGAAATAGAGGCCCTTATAATATCATACGACAATTTTAAATGCCTGAACAAAAAAGTCTGGAAACTTATTGAAGGTACCTGGTAAATCTCTCAAGCCCGCTATAATTAGTACTCATCCAAAATTAATAAAGATTAACTGGCTTGGGCACATCAATCGTAACGACTCGACCGCCATTGATGCTCACGGTGGATTCATTGAATTGGTATGATAAAAGAAATCTCAAGTTTATTTCTTTGCAAATACAGCTTCTCTTTGATTTACTAAGCGTCTTTTTCTACATTCATCCAAAGGACCTGAAAAAAACTGACGCCCCCTATATATATATTAGATTGTCTCGGCATGGTACGAAGAGGTAGCATTAACTTTGGTACAATGATCATATTTACAAAATCTATCCTAATTTTTTCTCATATCCGATCAACATTAGGTCTGTTGGCAATATGGTAATAATTCATATAAGTTTTTTTCTTAAAAAAAAAGATATGTAGGAGTTCACTAAATTGCTTTTTGACAACTCACTGACGTAGACAGCGGTTGTTTTGTCGTTACTGTTTTAGGTAATATGTGCCAACACACACACACACACACACACACACACACACACACACACACACACACACGCACACACACACACATGTAGACTGGCATCTAACTTTATAAGTAAAGGGATTATAGTCTGCATTATAGATATAGATATAAACGTAATAGTACTTTTGATATTTAGGTGTACATGAGGCAAGTGTTTTGTGCCTGTACATGTATGTGAGTGTGTGTCTGTGAGAGAGAGAGAGAGACAGACAGAGACAGACAGACTGACAGAAAGAAAGAAAGAAAGAAAGAAAGAAAGAATTTCCATAATTCTAGCGAATGCATGAGGGTGTGAGATCTTTAGGAATCCACGAACAGGTTTTGTAAATATGTTAGTCTACTTAGAATTGACGAGTTGATGCCAGTAATATGACAGGGAACATGTCCGTTCTTGGAGCTTCAGTGTTTAACGCGTTTTTGTTGCATCTATAGACTGATAAGACACGAAAGTAGAATGTGTGTGTGTGTGTGCGTGTATGTTTGTACATGAAAATGCGCAGGCACGTGTGTGTGGAGGAAGGTTTTCTGTTATAGCTGTATCGACAGAGAGCATCATTTCAAAGTACACCCGAATATTCAGACAGGAAAGATCTCGACCAGATGACGAACACCTGGTGGGACACGAAATTATATATATATATATATATACAAACACACTTAAACACTCGCGCACACATACACGCACGTATATATACCCATTTTCTTTCTCATGTTGATATTATGGGTATAGAAAGGTTTTCAAGAATCCCTGTGACGTACTGATGATAGAGCTGGATTGCAGCCTCGAAGTGAGTCCGGACTACAGTCGTACTATTACGTTCAATTTCGGACTAATACCTTTGGGAATGGTATCCTCAACTGAGAGTTAAATAGTATTACTGTCGTTCTTCTGCAAGGATGACTTTGGCATTAATTAACCCACGAAGATTGATTTGTCATTAAAAAAGAAACCGAAAAATTTTCAATGAATTTTTGACTGGAAAACAAATTTCTACTGTATATTCATTCTCTAAAAAGACGCTGAGAACATTTGGCTCTACCTAAATACATACATACACACACGCGCACACATGCTTCTATAATGCACTTGTAGTGTAATGGTTATCGTCGGAGGAATGTACACGGTAACCCGAGTTCAAATCCTGGACGCGGTGGTTTGCATTTCACATAGCCCTAATACCTTCAGGAAAGGTATGAATCCAACAATTCTCTCTCAAGCTATGGGTAAATAGCAAGGTAGACTGGGATTTTTAACCTTGGTATGGCAACAGGTCTTGGAGAAGATCAAACCTGTTAAAATTCGCTTAAAAATTAATCCTGTGTATATACAGATCATGCGAAATGGTTGATACACACACACACATTCAAGACAAGTTTTATTAAAGACTATGGAACACAGTTTATTATTTCTAATTGTAATTTTTCAAGTCTTGTTATTTTTCTTGTGTCGGGACTTGAAGACTTGAAAAGTTACAATTAGAAAAAAAAACCCCAGTGTTCCGACGTTTTTAATAAAACTTGTCTTAATGATAACTTGCTGCCTAAATATAAACTCTTCAAAAATATATATTTACATATATCATACTTCATTAAAAATATGAAGAAGTTTCTTTTTAACAGTTATTATTGATTTTTCTTATCAGTAAAGATTGCTAGGTTACGTTCAATTTTATATAAAAATTGCCTTTTCCCCCTGGACGTTTTCCACCATCACAGGTCATTTTCAAATGAAAAATCGAGATGTTACCACATTTCTTAATAATTTAAAATCCAGAAAAACTTTTGTTTTTAATATTTGAGATGCTTTCTGTCTCGAATTTTCGAAATTTTTTCTATCTCGTTATTTTACATTAGAGTTTTTAAATTAAGCTCGTTGTGTGTCCATGATATAGTGAACACACACACACACACACACACACCTGGAAGCGTTGTGGCTAACGTGCTGGATTGCGTCATCTGAGTAAGCGAGTTCACACTCCAATCGTACTATTACGTTCCCTTTCGGACTAATACCCTTCGGAATAGTATGAACCCACTTAATCCCTAGCTATAGATTAAAAAGTATCTCTAATGTTCTTATACATTGATGGCTTTGACTTTAAATTACTCATGAAGGTTGATATGACATTAAACAAAAGGACTAAACCAAACTATACATAAACCACACACACACACACACACACACACATATATATATGTGTGTGTGTGTGTGCGCGCGTATGTGTGTATGTGTGGTATCCTTTGTTTTTAGGTGGCATATTGAGCTTAGACTTTGAAACGAAAATGATCATAAATAAGAATTGAGTGTATGAATTAAAATGTTTCAACCAGTAAGAAGTTTTTATTGATAGAAGTTTGATTAAAAATGATAGACAAATAAAAAAAATTACAGTCTTTCACCTAATCATGTATAATGATAATGTTCTCATTGTTAATGTTATGTCATTTCAATATCTATCTATCTATCTATCAACCTATCCTTTATGATTTAAAAGGACACAAGAAATTTGGTTTGCGCAAACCAATACTACTATTGTAAAAATTGTTTCCTGGAGGAAGTAGACATTTCTATTTCCTGGATTAATTTTGACGGCAGATGCCTATTCTATTTGTTTTCTGTACAAATGAGACTAGACTAATTTTCTCCTAAACATTTCCTGAAAAGAGACTCCTGGCGATACAAGTTTCATCTGTTTTCTGGACGAATTAAACCTTCCTGATGAATTTTAAACCAAAATGTTTCTGACGCCCTTGTTGATAGGAGCAGCTTACGCCACCTCCCGTATGAGTTTAAAACATTGGAGTCAAAGGTGTTCATATGCTAAATTTCGTCAAGATTAGCACATTAGAGTGTGAGTAAATAAAATATAGTATGTAGAAAGTTATAAACCAGCCATCAAACAAACGAAGAGTATTATATAAGTGGTCACTCATCTCAGTACTAAGCAAGCTGTGACAATATGTCTGCATGACCGGTCCCCACTATCTCTACCTCCTAAACTAGCTCATGGCCATCCGATGGTCTAGTGGTTTCTCTCATCTCCGGCCGTGGGCATTTCACATTGCTTTACAAATAAACAAGACACAATATACACGACCAAGAGTGGGTGGAAGAAAAGATGAACAAACAAGCACTGATTTGGGGTAGCTCCAAGCGCAAGAAGGGAGAACTTTGGGCATTTTTCCTGTATTCTATGCTTCCGTGGCTCTCACGAGCGTGTACTCGAACAAAATTTCCTCACAGTTACCAGGAACGCTGACTCATCTTCTCACGTTGGCCGACCTGGCCTCTGGGTCCACAGCAGCCGCCTTTTTCTAACCCTCGCCTTCCCCCGACTTCTGTTGACTGCCCTCTTCTGTTGACTCCCCTTGGACTTTGCCTTTCCTCGTCTTTTTCCGGTCTCATAGGAAATCTCGCGCGCAAGCCCTTTGTGTGGGTTTCACCCCAAAACAGACAAAGGAATCCTCAGACTGGCACTCACCTACCCCTACACCCACAGAACGAATGCACCCACATCGTGCCACAAAGCTCATTGCTGTTTAACTTCGGTAATTTAGCAGAACTTGGTGCTTGAAGAGTTATTTAACCTTACAGTCTCATGGCAGCGACTTAAAAATAATAAATGTTCAAGATACTATGGATTTTAAATTGGTATGGAATGTTTTCATTACTTGTTAAGGGGTGTGAAAAAAAATTACACACGATTTACACAAGTGGTTCTTTTACCCAAAACCCCAGCAACAGATATTATTTATATCAATACAAGTGACACCAACGCATTTTCATGTGCTGAAATATGGCTGTTATTTCAACACATATTCCCTCCTACAAAGGTGCGCTACGTTTGTTTTTGATTACTTTGATTTTATGACGACAGATGTGACACAAATGGTGTTTTTTGTCTTTTCTTTTTAATGATTTGAAAAGTACAAATGTATCCCGAATTAAAAAACTGATCTGATAGAAAAACGATCAAGATATTTATCGCTGCCCCCAACCAGACAGGATTTTTTATTGTTGGAGTTTAGGAGAGAGGTCCGTTGGTCACGAGCCGAGACTTGTGCCAAGCTGGACTATGCTGATCATAGACTCACAGAGTGTAATGTGAGCCAGGTGACATTGCTGGACATGGATTCACTCAGCGTAATGTGGGTCCATAATAGTAGTCTTCCGGTACGTATGTTTGCTCATAGCTTGAACCAGACCCGAAGTTCTTGTGCTATGCTTGTCAATGATTCTTCGCTCACCCGAAGGTAGCTCAGCCGGAGTTGGGGCCATTCGGCCTAGAATCAATTATTGACCTTGAATATCCATCCGGCACGAATGCCAGCCGCACTAGCTAAAAAAAAAAAAAAAAAAAAGGAAGGGAAGCTCATTAAAAAGTTAAGATACTTGATATTTCTTTGTTCCTTATAATATTGGGGTGAGACAAAATTTTTGCCATATTTTAAACTACCAGATTGAGTCAAATTTTTTTCTTCCAATTTTCAAAGATAATTTCTGACAACTTGTATCTCCACATTAATTTGATACAACTTGTTCAATCATTGCTGAATTGTTTTTTTCTTTTTTTCCATATCTAACATATAAAGATTAATTGTTTATTCTTTATTTTCATATCTAACATATAAACATTAATTTTTTATCCCTTATTTTACACGTTACCAGTGGAATAAAGGACTGAATTCAAGGGCTGTGGCAAAAAAAAAAAAAAAAAAAAAATTAATGAAATGAAAAGCTCACGAACAGTCAACAAACGAGTGTCACAAAACTAGTTCAGACATTTCAAGGAAGGTGACATTAGCTTAAAAAAAAACAAACCAAGACCTTCTGGTGTAATCTAGCTTGAAATGGATCAACAAAAGCCAGCACAAGTACCCGTATATTGTCGGCAGAACTTGATCTTTCGCAAAGCAACACCAATCGACACCTACTTAGGCTCGACCTTGAGAACAGACGCTGAAATATTCGAAATACGAAATAGCTTGAAATATTGCAAAACTTTTGACTCATCCTAGAATTAACCTTGAGACATGTCATCATTTTTATATGAACGGCATTTCGGCAGATATCTCTTCCGGTCTTCTTCAGGTGTTTCTTGTCGAACTCTGGAGCCTACACAAAACTTCGAACTACATCTTTTATTTAATCCACATGTGTTGCTTGCTCTGATTCCGTTAACCATAACCGGATACAAGTTTTAAGTATTCCTGAATTGTTACTTACCTGTAGTCGGAATTGAAACTGCAATCTCCAGATGACTGTCTCAAAATAGCTTAGGGAACCAAAGCCTATAACCGTTATACCATGTGTTCTGTTTGAAAGTTCAGAGTGAATTTTTGGGACTTATAAACAATGTTCTTACATTACAATGAATACTACTATTATGTATGATAAAAAAAATCGTGATATGATCTCAGGTAAGAAAATCATACTCCTGAAGAAACCCGGAGGACCTATCAACCGAAACGTCGGTAATATAACAATGAATACTATTTTCCGAAAACCCTGAATGATGAAAATCATCATACTTAGTCTCAGAAATTCAGACAACTAATGTCATTTGATACTTTCATTACAGATGAAACTAGGTTGTTGGTTGGTTGGTTTTATGACATATCAACCTTTGTAGTTTATTTAACGCCTAATCCATTTTTTTTTTACAAATAATCAGTTCTATTTCAAACAATTCAGTTTAGCATGAGTACACAGTTTAATTGCCAAAAACATTTCTGTTTCAAGCTATTCAGTTTATTCAAATAATTCTAATTCAGTTTAGTATAAGAACAGATTTTGTTTAAATGTCAAAACAGTTCTATATTAAACAATTCAGTTCAGTGTAAGAGTTTCAACGTCAAAAACAATTCCGTTTCAAACAATTCAGTTTAGCATAAGCACGCAGTTTAAATGTAAGTAAACAGTTTAATTGCCAAAGCTATTCGATTCAGTCAGACAGTTCTATTTCAAATAATTCAGTTTAGCATAAGTATGCAGTTTAGTTCTATTTAACCCATAGATAGGGCCCTATCAGGTGCTACCATTCCGGGCCAGGGTGAACCTGGGAGCAATGGCAATGAAGGGTTGCTCCGCATTCCCCAAAGCTCCAGCATCACTGGAACCTCACAATAAAATTGTTTAGTGTCATATCTAGAACACATGGGGGGGGGTCTTACCTCTCTGCAGAGGTACAGTCGGTGTATTTTACAGTCCCAGCTGACTGGGCAATGAAACTAGGAATATTGTATGTTTTCAGTAATTCCCTGTTAAAGTAAACCATTTTGTCTCAAGGGCACCTACCATAAAACTATAATTAAGATTGTTCCATATAATATTCAACTGAATTTGTACGGTTTTGAATGCTCAAATATTAGGGCCTTGTGTCATACATGAGCAATCTTAGTTCACTACTTTATTTTAATTTTGAAAACTATGGAAGACAGCGAGTTTTACATTAATAGTTTCACCATTTCATGGTGAGTTTTTATTGAATAATTTCAAAAAGACAAAAACTGTGGAAATTCCACGGTATAACTTTCCAAAAGGATAATTTAAACAAATCTTTGATATTTAAAACAACATTGCACTTAAGAGATGTAAAGTTACATAATTTAAGATTTTGATTTGGACGCTTGAGATGGCTGATTTAGGCTTTTGGCAAAATAACCAAGAAAAATTATGTGGATACGTTGCCTTTCGAAGAGATGATCCATATCCATCCCGAGAAGATCTGTTTGTTTCATCTGCTGTGACATGATCAATGCTCCAAATGAGAGCAAAGAGTATTTAAAAAGGCGGAAATAAAGAAGTCAGTATAAACAGTGTTACACGGCTGCTAGAAAAATACAAACTGAATATATCTCCCTCACATTCGAAAATTGCAGCGGACACTCATGAACTGGTATAGCCCAGTTTCGAGCGAAGATGCTTGACTTTTTTAATGCAGCTGACTTGGGCGATCATTCCTAATTTTGTAAGTGGTTTGAATATGGACTTCAACTCCAATACGTTGTGCTAAACTAGATTTCAACGCCGTATTTGCTGTAGATTTTGATAAAAGACGACAGAATTTATCGTCTATTTAATTTGTTTTCGTATTAATTTCACAAAAGGCTAGAGTTTTATTACCAAACTCAGAGTCTTTTTTAAATTCGTATGAACAAAAAACAAAACAAAAAAAAAAAAAAAAAAAAAAAACGAGAAAAAAAGCAAAACGCTTTTTAACGGTTGTAATTTCAACACCCTATATTTATTACATAAATTAAAAAGTAAGGATACCATTCTAAATTTTTTCTTTTCTCCTTTTACTTTTGTTTGTTGCTAAAACGGAACACTCCTAAATTTCTGTCGGTAATAAGGAAACTCTACTTTAATTCCTTATAACGTAAAACTGTTTATATTAATTGGCCAGTTTCTGTGTTTTTTGTTACATTACTTCAGTAATCTGTTGGATATCACTCTCTTACAATTCCTCATTATCGATTAGAGATCGAAAGGGCAATAATCCTTGAAAAATAGTCTTTTTAGTTTGCCCTAAACTGCGTCTTTATAAAAATTAAGTGTCCTGGGTATGACATTTAACTAGATTTGGTGGTGAGTGCCCAGTTTTGGAGATTTGGAGAGTGTGGAGTGCCCCATCATGACCATTTCTCTCAGGTCCACTCTGATCCGGAATGGGAGTCCTTGCTCCCGATATGAGTCAATATGATCTTTTAAAAAAATTATTAGTATTTGATAGAAATATTTGATACCATATAACAGTAAATTATTAAGAATGATTACTTAAAGCAATAATTGTTTCCTTAGGATTTTCATTAGTCATGTGAAATCATAGAACTGTGTACAAGCAAATGATTATTATTGAATAAAAAATAATTGGAATAATTGTCAATAACAAATTTGTATTAGATAGGAATACTTGATATCATATAACTGTTAAAAAAAATTCCTTAAGACACAATTAAATAAAAATGTAAATATAAGTATACAATATATGTGATTCCATAACCTCTAGTTATAAAATAACCTCAAACAGGATGATATTCCGTTAAAATCAATCAATTAATCATATAAATCTTGCATAATGAACGAACTTTTAAGGCCAATTTTTCATCTCAGAAACAAAGTCTTGTTCATTTGTTATAAAATAGCCGAGGGATTTTGGTTCATGCCTTTGAATTTAGTTAGGCTGAGAACCTTTCGGCTCAGCATATGGGTTAGTTAGGTGCAACATTAAAGCAGGTGTTAACGCAGGTGCGCGCGGGCGAATGTAGGTGTCACTCAGATGTCATAATAGTCCGAAACGAACCGAGGTGACAAGGTGCGGGTGACGTCACACACTGGAAGCGCGCGGAAGTTTATGTGAGAATTTGAAGAGAGAAAGAGTCGGGTACTAGACGCCAAACGAGAAGGATCGACTTTTTTGAGCTCGCAGACGCGAGGCGAACGTGCACTCTATGGGGGCCGCTCGAGTTGGGTGCCAAATGAATAAGACAGCATCGAAGATTGTGTCTCTCCTCTTTACGTCGAGACCTTTAACTCCAAGTTAATAAAAAGGTTTCGTATCTGAACAAGAAGTCGTTACGTGTTTTCGAATTTCGAGATCCATATGTTCTATCGTAATCAACATTCGATGTCCATTTCACCCATTTCGCACATGGCCATATTCGTGTAACAGGCTATGTAACACATTGTATGAGATATGTCACTCATTACACACAATATATGATAAAAACATCTTTTTGTGGCTAAAAATTAGGGATCGTTCATTACATGAAATCGTTTATTTTCAGATTATATATAGCATTTTTAGAGTTTATCTCTAGGACTGGTTAGATCCCTTTATCAATTGATTGGAGGCTGGAGTCTCTGTGGCGTTATGTCTATAGCGCTGGACTTCGACCTTGAAGTAAGCGAGTTAGAACTCCAGTTACGCTATTACGTTCTCTTTCGAACGAATATCTTTGGGAAAGGAACCCCTTTATCTCGCCAGCCATGTGGGTTAAATAGTATCATTGCTGTTCTTCTGCTAGGATGGTTTTAAATAACCCATGAACGTTGACATCATCAAAACAAAGAAAAGAAACAAACAAAAAAACAACAACAACAACTGACAACAAATTTAGCTGGTTCATAAGTTCAAACACAACTCACAGACATATCAAAATGACCGCAAAAGATATATTCTACGAAGATCCTTAAATAGAATTGGTTTGGTTTCTTTGTTTAAAGGCATATCATCATTTATGGGTTATTTAATGCCAAAATCATCCTTGTAGAAAAACAGTAGTGGTACAATTTACCCATAACTGTGACGCAGATTAGGGAGTTTATACCTTCTCCAGGCGTATTAGTTCAAAAGTGAACGTAAAAGCGCGACGGATGTTCGAACTTGCTTAATATAATATCACAGTTGAGTATGTTAGCCACTACGCCATGGCAACTCCCTATTTAAATTGAGTTTTGACCTAATCTCGAAGCTGAGCCAACATACACAAGTCAATAAATAAAACGTAAGTGAATATGTTATTGATACGTATACATCTATAATTATTCATACGCTGTATGTATAGTTTCACAAAACGCATTTGAAATCATGTGAATGTGTACGATAAATCTTGATCCTTATATAAACATTTTGATCAAAACGATAAACAATATAAATGAATTAGTTCTTACCTAAGCATTTTGCCATATGCGGAGTTTTCTTGTTTGTAGAGTAAACACAGTTTGATTAGATTTTTAAGTACGTTTAGATAATATCTCGTTAACAAACTTTCGGCTTATCAGTTATATCTGTGTGTGTGTGAGTGTATGTGAGTTAGTGAGTGAGTGAGTGTGTGTGTGTGTGTGTGTGGTATAATCCATGGTTCACGAGTTGTCTACCATATTATTCCCATTTTCAGTGATTATATATATATATATATATATATATATATATATATGCGGGTCGTTCAAAAGGTTCTAAGCTTCACCCAGAAAGAAGAACCGTAACTGAACATTTTTGTTGTGGTAACACACTACAACTTCTTATAAAACTAGGAAAACTAATAAAAATTTTCTGTCTTAATTTCTATGCAGGTGAGGCCCATACAAAGATGAGAGGTAAACGACAAACTTAAAATCTGGATGAGGTTTAAAACATTTCGAACGACCCTCGTGTATATATATATATATATATATATATACAGTTTTTCTTCGCCAAGACTTGTTACCATACCAAGGTTAAAGAGGCCAGTCTGCGCTACAACTGGAGGGAGAATAGTTGGGGGCATACTTTTTTCTAAGATATTTGCGCTATGTGGAATGCAAGTAGCCTTGCTCAGGATTTGAAATGGAGTCATGTTATCAATTTCCCACGACAATAACCGTTACAATACGAATGCCTCTTTATATATATATATATATATATATATATATATATATAAAACTCATTGAAAAAGTTAAAATTTCTCTGGTTCCAACAATCAGTGTCACAAGGTCAAGGTTCCCTTTCGCTATTCTAATATGTCTTGCCCAAAGATAAGAACACGATCGAGGGATATAAACTGATACTATACTCTAATCTCCGTCCGAAAACCGGGAAAGTTGAGTGGTTGTTCGGATATCAATACAACTATAATGTCGAGGCTTACGATCAAGTCATATTAAAAGCACCAGTTTCCGGTAGATCACCGAAGTTAAGCAATTTTCACATTTCACTTAAGCAACTGCAGGTATTGTAAGCAACCTGAGCCTCTGTGCTCTATCTAAAAAAAAAAAAATCTTAGCAAATAGCCATAAATCGGTTATCTCGCCAGATAACCGAAAAAAGCGATTAGCCAGGTAAGTTCTGAAATGGGTGACCAGATTGTTAAAAAAATGAAAATAAAAAAATCAGGAATAGAATTTTATCACTTAATATGAGATACAACATTTTGAAAGTTCTGTATTCATACTCAAAAAAAAAAAAAAAAAAAGTACTCATTCTTTCTCCAAGAAGTAACTTACCATTCACTTATGAAAGAGCGGGCCCGAAAAATTCGCGCCAAAAGTAACGACTAAACCATTTTCGTTAAGAATATGTTTAATCAAAACTTTGTGCAAAATGAGGAGAAAAATCCACTATTTAATTAACTCTGTAACCTTCAAGCTAATTGATTGAAAACATTTTCAAGCAAACACACACACACATATATATATACATATATACATATACGAGGTGCATACGATAAGTTTGCAGAATTTTTTCGTGTGGGCACTTTTATTGATAGTACACGCATGAAACTATAGTCCCCTTCAAAGTAATCTCCTCCAGCTGCAATGCACTTGTTCTACCGTTCCAAAAACTTCGGCAAGGCCCCATGGAAGTCCTCTTGTGTGAGCGTGTCAATGACCTTCGTCACAGCCTCTTTCATCTCCTCAATTGTCTCATAACGACAGCCTCTGAGCTTAGGGAATAACCAAAGGTCACAGGGAGCAAGGTCTGGATTATAGGGAGGGTGAGGAAGTGTCTTGATGCCTATCTTGGTCAAATAGTCTGTGACAAGGATGGAGTTGTGGACTGGTGCATTGTCCAAGTGGAAATGCCACTGACCCGATTTGAAGAGTGCTCGCCTCTTCCGACGAAATTTCTTGCTGAACTCCATTAAAACCTCAACATAGTAACCCTGACCCTGGCCCTTTGGCCAATCAACTCTTGTGTATTGACTTCCCTACTCCTCCCACACCTCTCATCATCCCTCACAGACTCCCTGCCTTCCTTGAATCTCTTATGCCACTCAAAAACTGATGCTCGATTCAAGATGCTCCAAAAACAGTCCGAAGGATTCCATACGTTTCTGTGGCATTTTTTCGAGTTTAAAACAGAATTTTATTGCATATCGTTCTTCTAAAGTGTCAGATTGCATTTTTGAAATTCACCAGCTGTGACAATCAGGCTTTAGTAGGGTGTATTCTAATTCCTGCTGTGGCTGTTCATTTGAATCTGAAATCATAAAAATTTGTCAGTCATCTCATACGATGTATAGCAATAACATAGTAAATTTTCAAGAGTATACGGCAATTCTAAATGCCCATAAGAAAAAAGTCTGGAAACATATCGTATGCACCTCGTATATATATATATATATATATATATATATATATATATATATATCATCATCATCATCATCATGTAGTGCCACTAGCACGGATATCCCTGACCCTCTCTCGCCACCCCTCCTTATCATTCATCACTTTTGGCTGGTCTTCAGGGCTACATCCCGTATCCTCACATAGCTGCTGTATGTATGTTCGAACTGGTCGTCCTGCTTTTGCTTGGCCATATGCGGGGGTCCATAGGAGTACATCACTGATGAGTTCGTCCTTGCTTCTCCAGCAATATCCTGCGTGTCTGGCTCGTGTAACTTGTATAGTTTTCGTGATGGGAGGCAAGTGGCCGTACAGCTGGTGTCTTGTGGGTTGTTGCCGCCAGGACTTGTTTAATATTTCTCGCAACATTACATGTGTAATTGCCGTCTAGCTTCTTCTTCAGCCGTTTAATTAGCGTTCAAGTAGTGCATCCATATAGCAAGATCGATACGAAGAAACTGCGCTTCATTTTATCGGTCAGGTCTGATTTCCATATGATCGAGAGCCTATCGATAGCTGTCCATGCTTTCGTTAGTCGCGTGTCGATGTCTTTTACGGTTGATGAGACGCTGCTTCCTAGGTAGGTGAATTTGTCTACTAGTTTCAGAGAGGTTCCGCCTAGTGTGGAAATGTCGCCTGTTTGGTTGTAGCAAATATATTCAGTTTTGTGTGCATTGACATGGAGGCCAATGCCTGTGGCTACAGGCGACATTACTATTTGTCGACTTTACCAAGGCTTTCGATTCCATACACAGAGGTAAGATGGAACAAATCCTACTAGCATACGGCCTACCAAAAGAAACCGTAGCAGCAATAACGATTCTCTACAGAAACACCAAAGTGAAAGTGCGTTCACCAGATGGAGACACAGAATACTTCGACATTGTTGCAGGAGTACTACAAGGAGATACAGTAGCCCCGTCCCGCTTTATCACCTGTCTAGACTACGTGCTTAGAACGTCGATCGACAAAATCAGAGAAAATGACTTCTAGCTGACAAAGAAGAGAAGCAGAAGGTACCCCGCAAAAACAATTACTGACGCCGACTACGCCGATGACATAGCGTTACTGGCGAATACACCTAACCAAGCCGAAACACTATATATATATATATATATATATATATATATATAAGAACAATTCCGATTGACCTGGTACGAATCCTTTTTGATCCTTCCTTTGTCCATAAATAAATATGTTGAACATATTTCTACTACAGTGCCAGAAAGGAGCATGAATAACTCGTCCAGTGGAAGTCAACTCCCTCGCCGAAGAAACCTTTCTAAATCTGACGCGTCACTAACCAAACGATTAATGTCTTTCTTTGGAGAGCCACCTTTTCTTTATACAACAGGAGATAAGCAAATTTCTCGTTATATTTATCTAAAAGTTTCAAATAATCTTAATAACCACTCTTCCCGAGGAAATTTCGGGAAGAAACACATTTTGACGATAACAGAAGAATTCAACTTTGTCCATGAGATAATTATGGAAGAATCACTTTTTGACTGCAACAAGTATTCAATTTTCTCTGGACAGTATTTCTTGTAGCCTTCCATGATATGAACGTTTGAACAAATCTTTGTTACTGACCAAATCTTGAAAAGGGAATATTAAATGCAAATTTTCAAATTAACTTTGAAAAACAAAAGTTTCTTCCCAAACGCACAATAGCGGTGATTCCATCTTATGGTGAAATTTAAGAGAGCAATTATCGTATTACAACTTCTTTCTTGTTTAAAAGTTTGCTTTTTACTTCATAAATTGAGCATATGGTCTTTATTCCAGCACATTAGAAAATATTACTTTAGTGAGTCAGTTTATATATATAAGAGATATACAACTATCAAATATTAAAAGTAAAAAAGTAAGTAAAATTGGCGATCATAGTCGAGGGAGATCTGAAGGCTCTCTTATTAATAGCTACTACACTAAGGTGTAGAGGAGGGTGCTACTCTATTCTCAGTATTGTTCCACTTTACCCTTGATCCTTACCTTATAATGCTGTATGCTAAGCGAGGCGGCATCAAGTACCATTTTTTGAGCATGATTTGACCTAGGGTTGAACCCCGGTCCCCCGGACCATTGGTTAACACTATACTCATAAGACCAATCAAATATAACTGTTTCTAATTTGAAGCCCAAAGTTGTGTAAAATTCTTATATCTAGTCAGTTCTAAGATTAGTGACAGCTTAGTAACACTTAGTTCTAAACCTGAGGTTTAAGTACCAGAATAAACAAAGCTTAGTAGATAACAGTAGTCGTTAAAATCCGTCAGATACTCCTAGCAAGTCGGTCTGGAAAGTAATGAAACTGATTTTTTTCTTGATTGGTAACCTTGATTAAAATCAGCTGATCAGAGTTGTTTTTGAATACGTGTGAAAACATTCAGTTCAGACTTTCTACTCAGAATTCAGGCTCAGCTGAATAATCTTGGGATATTACAAATGTATTTGATTAAGTGTGGCATGAAAATGTTACACAAGATTTAATCAAACTTCAGACTTTTAAAAAGTTAACAGACTTATTGGAATCAATTTGTATTCCAGGCATAGTTTTTTTCAGAAACCAAAGTCATTTTTGGATGGCCGAGACACCGTGAAAGATGAACGCCATTCTAGTCGACCTGTCGCTTCAGAAACTGAGAAAAATATACCAAAAGTGATGACTCTCATCAGATCTGATCGATATTTGATGATGAGAATTGTTAATACTGGATTAACATTGATAAATAGATTTTCAATCAGAGTTTACAACCTGAAAAATAAAATAAAAATCAGTTTCATTTCTTCTTAAACACACACGTTTGAAACGAGTTTTGGGCCCAAAAGAATAACCCTATGGCACCTCGGGCCCGTAAAACGCATGTTAAATCATTGTAAGAGGGTAGTCTCCGTGATGTAGAGACTAGTTGCTGAACTGCGACATCGTCAGAAGCGAGTTCGAACTCCAGTTGTACTATTACGTTCACTTTCGGACTAATACCCTAGGAAAAGGTATGAACCATTTACCTCCTACCAGCTATGGGTTAAATAGTACCACGACTATCTTTCTACAAGGATAGCTTCAGTATTAAATAACCTATGAAGGTTGACATGCCATTAAAAAAGAAAACAAATCCTTGAGATTATCATCATCATAACCAAAGCGTGCTGACAGCACAAATTTTCTTGACTCTCTTGACCTCCATCCTGATTAGTCTTCGCTGTTGGTGAGTCCATACAGTTTTTACACAAAGCTAATGAATGTAAGTTTTCGCTGGTCGGCCAACACTGATGGGTACATGTCTAATAATCCATAGGAAAACGTCACTAAAGAATGTGTCCTTACTTCTCCGCCAGTGCCCCGTATGTTTTTCTCGACTTTTTGGGAACTTCTGGAAACATATGCATCAAATCGTAATGAACCAACCAAAGACAGTGTTATTTGAAGACTTTCTGCACTTTTCACGAGTGAAAACAACGGCTTTATTGATGTGTATCTTTCCAAGGGAACGATTTTGAAGAAGATAGAGTTGATAATAAAAATATTTTGACACAGTCTTAGTACTTAATAGGTCGACCTTGTATTCTGTCATACGTTTGCTGATATTTGTGTTTAAAGACTAATAATTATTTAAGCTCAGTATATTAATCTTTATTTGGAGTTTAATACTGTCTCTTAAAATTCGAACAAAGCAAACAATACCCCGTTTGACAAGTATATTTCTCAGCTGAAGGCTATTATGTAAGTCGTTAGTTTGGTAATAAAAAAATCATAACATCCAATGTTGAGTAAACAAAATTTTCGCCTTGAGGTACAATTGTTTGTAACCTCCCACGTACACACAAAAATTAATTTAAATTTCATATTAGAGCGAGTGTTTTTACGATGAGAATATTTTACGTTTTGCAGTTGACTTTAATAAGGTCTAAAAATATTTGAGATGAAAGGCGACTATTGGAAGATATCAAGCCAGGAATTTACCAACCCTGAAAATGGACGTTGTTTCTATACATACGACAAAAATACCGTTGCTTGTTGCTCTCTCTCTCTTTCTCTCTCTCTCTCTTTCTCCCCTTCTCTCTCTCTCTTTCTCCCCCCCCTATCTCTCTTTCTCTCTCTATCTCGTATGTAACTGTTACCCAGCAAAAACAGCACAGCATAGCGAGATTTTTTGAAAGTGTAATATAGAAACTGAATGATATTTTTGTGGGGACAGTGTTTGGAAAGCTGAAAGCCATTTTTAATCATCCAAATCTTCGATATAATGGAAATGATTATGAATTGTTAATTAGAATCCTTGACTCTTTCCTAAATTGAATTATCAATAAAATCACGGAGAGTTGTTACAACAGAACCCAACGTATAGGCTGATTTGAGTGTTAGAATTGAACGAAATATTCAATTGAACACTTTAATTTCTCGAGAAAATGAATTATCTATTATAGACTTGAATTATGTAAATATGTGCGTGTGGGTATCCACCTTTTATTGTCTATGATAAATTTGCGTGATGTTAATATTATGTATGCCCAATCTTCTATCATCTATGTTAAATTTGCGTTATGTAAATCTGTGAGTGACCCCCACCTATTTTCTCTAATAAATTTGTGTTATATAATCAATATGTGTCCCCAACTTCTATCATCAGTGATAAATCGGATTTATTTAAATCTGTGTGATCACAGCTTCTATTATCTATTATTAATTTGCGTTATATAAATCTAAGTATGTCCCCACCTCATATCATTTATAATAAATTCATATTATATAAATTGAATTGTGCGTCCCCACCTTCTATTATCTATTATAAAATTGCGTTATGTAAATCTGAGTCCCCACTTTCTACCATCTATGATGAATTTATTTTATGTAAATCTGAGTATGTGTCCCTCCGTCTATTATCCATTATAAATTTGTATTATGTAAAACTGTCTCCCCAGTTTCTATTATCTATTCTAAATTTACTAATAAATAAATAAGTAAATATATGTGTACCTCCTCACCTTTAACACCTATTATGAATTTGTGTTATGTAATTTTATAAATGTGTCCTCACCATCAACAATCTATTTTAAATCTGAGTTCTGGAAATCTATACATGTATGTTGCTACATTCTTTCGTTTATAATAATTTTGCATTTTGTAAAACTGTGTGTGTCCTCAACTTCTATCATCAATATGAATAAAGGCGAAACGTCTGTGAGTCTTTGTGTGTCTATATTCCCGGTTATAACTAAAAATTACATTTGATTACTAAAGATGAATATATTCTAATTCAGAATTACCAAAGCAGATCTTAGTGAAAGAATTATAATGGTAAAGCTTGCATTAGTAAAGATTGCATTTGTAAAGATTTTTGTAAATAAAAAAAAAAGTGAAATAATAACATTAGAAAACCTCATAACATTTTTTTGCGTTTCAAATGAAGGCTAAAGCTGAAGTTACTATAAAAATACACATAAAAAATAAACTAAGCAAACCGTTTATCGTAATAAAATAAAATAAAATAATAATCTATATAAACTGTTTATTCTTAGGTTTAACCATTTTATAAATTACAACATTCGTGCTTTAATGCGAAGTTACAATAAAAATACACTTTCGATAAAAAATCCCCCACCAAACAATCAAATCATTTATCGTGAAAAAATGAAATTATATAAAAATGTATTGTTTATCATAATGTTTAACTATTTTGTAAATTGAACTGTTTTAATTGATGAGGAGGAAAAATTAAAATCATATTTGAAGCCCTGGTTACTAGTGTTAATTTGAAACAAACAATACATTTATAGGGACAACAATTTAAGTTGCAATAATTATTGTCTATCCTACATCTATTTTAATGATTAAAAAGATTTGTGTATTACTGGTACTAATTTGTTAAAATATCCGGGCAACGCCGGTTATTTCCGCGAGTCTATTATAGAATTGTCTGGTCAATTATAAATTTGCGATATGTAAATGTGTGTCTGTCCGCTTTTTACATTGTAGAACATACGCATTCATTTATTTTTCTTCTTACATTATATTTATTAAAAGAGAACTGGTGATATGTAGTTTGCATATTTTTTCTTAAAATGCAGGTTTTAATAAATAATTATATTGCGTAATTCTTTTTTAATTTGATTTTTTAATCTTCATTTATAAGCAATTTTTTGTGTATAACTTTTGTCATCAAGTCTTAGAGTATCGTGGCCGTACTAAAACGGATTATGGCTCGTATTCCCCGTGCTATATATGAACTGCAATAGCCGCAAGGAGAAAGGGTTGCGTGTGATGGATAGCCACTTTGAACTATTATGCTGTGTAAGGGTTTTTCTGCGAAAGATGGTCGAATTCTCGTTCGCTCTTTTGTTTCTCAAGAGGCAAGAAGGTTCTCGGCTTCTCTCTTAATGCAAGGTATTTCATGTGTCTCATTAAGACTAATCAAAACCAACACAAGAAATTTAAGTTTTACTTTTATCAGTGCGTCGATAATTAATTAGAATACGATTGAATTTTGAAGCAAGAAGGAAGAAAGACAGAGATAGGCAGACAATTAGTTATTTCTCGTGTTATGCATCTGATACCAACTAGATTCTACCATTTGGGAAATCAAAACTTTTTAACTGTCCGAATTGATGGTCAGATACACTCTTTCGCTCAAACACACACTATGCCGACCGTCAACCCTTTCTGACAGTCGAATTCCCTTTTACCGCCGAATATTCTCTGATCTCCCATACGAGAGCTGATTTAGTTATTTCTTTAAACCAAGAAGCACCCGTTACTGATATTATGGAACAATTGTGGAGTTCTTATCAGCTCTTTCTCTGTTGTTCATTTGGCCATTAATTAAGACGAGAAAAAAAAAAACTCTGTTTTCGCATTTAACATAACACAAAGGAACAAAACAGAAAGTTACTATATTTATAATGCGCTATTGATTCATTTTTGTTTTCATCTAAAAATATCAAGTTATGGGCGGATTAGGTCTTCATAAAATGACCTAACGAATAAATAAATAAAAATATATTGATAAATAAATTTAAAAAAATCCTATTAGGCAAAAATATCGTTGATGCAGAAATCTTGTAGAAGTATGAGAACTTTTATTGTAACGATTTTTTTCTGTTCGTAGGACGCTTATCTGTCTAATTTAACTAGCGTAACTTTGATTATTTAAGTCATTTAAATTTGAGATAGCATAAGACTGAAACATGAATGTTCCCAGTATATGCCTTTGCTATAAATCTCTTGAGGCAAAGCTCTCATAAAACACTGCGGGGATTTTCAAGCAATCTGACAATCAATTTTCATCATACAATGTGTGAAAGGACATGCGATACTCTGCCCTCATCAGCCGCCAACCAGGGGTGATAACACAGTCTCGGTAGCTCAAGGCGGTACTGCCACTTCTGGCGCCACCAAGCAGCTTTTGCCACCGGACAGGGTATTTCAAAGTTATATATATATATATATATATATATATATATATATATATATATATATATATATATACGCGATTAACTAAAAACATTGTACGTTCATCTTCATTTTTAATGCAGTTTTTATTTCCATTTGGTATAAAAATGGAAGGCACAAGGCGTTATGGTTTTGTGGGGGAGAGGAAGGGAGCGGTCATGCGGTCACTAATTGTCTAAGGGATCCTAGCTAGCCTCATTCGCCGACCTATTCAACAGTACAATATATAGGAATTCATCCTTCACTAACCACGCTACATCCACCAAAATATTGCATTTACTCTATGAGAAGACCTACTTAAAATCCCGAGATGAAATGAATGATTTTATTTTCAAAACATGATTTTATCTACAAAATGTTGTATGTTGGGGATGGGAGAAAAAAACCCAAATTGAAAAAGAAAACCCCGTTTGGTTGCCCTCCCATCCACCATTTTTAGTGCGGTTTGTGATTTTTAAAAATGCGTTTACTTTCGGCCGTTGATGTCATTACGCGCTTACAGTAACCATTTCTTGATGTTACGTAATCACACGGGAATGGTGCATTTCATGAAAATAATTGTCATGTATTGAGATTAGATTACTATGGCGCGCTTATTGAGAGTTTACAAGTAATGGTGTGCTAGCCGAGTTCACTCACCATTAAACAACGTGAGGCACTCAAAAAAAAAAAAAAAAAAAAAAAAAAAGAAAAGAAGCATAACTTTTGGTACCAGGTCAGAACTACGGCATATTCATTGGTAATTAACTCTTAAGGATCTGAAAGACAAGTCTCTTAGCCAATTAAACAAAAAGGCATTATAAAAAAGTTAAACATGGCTTAGTTTGAATACCGTAGACATAGAGTCAGCGGTGCTTGGGGATTATCAGTTTATCACATATGCGATCATCAAACAATTACAAAGTGTTGTGTGGGGTACAGTGAGAAGGATAATTTAAGGTGGTCTAGTTTATATTGTTTTATTTTTATTTACTTGTTTGTTTACTTGGGTTTTATAGCAATTCAACCTTTGTAGATTATTTACCGCCAAATCCTCTTTATACATATATATCAAATAAATGATTTGTGAACCTATTTTGTAGATAACATTTTCAAATGAGCTCGAACTCATTATTTTTACACACAGTTAAATGTTTTCAAGTATTTCTATTAAACGCAAATAATTCTATTTACAATTAGTCATTTATTTGCACACAGTTAAATGCTTCTAAGTATTTCTATATATCACTAACAATTCAATAAGGCATCAGTCATTTGCTTACACACGGTCAAACAGTTCTTCTACTCTGGTTCAGAGTGGACCCGGGAGCAATGCAATGAATGGCTATTCCACATTCCCCAGAGCTCCAGCTTTGGAGCCTTACCATTAGATATTTTAATGTCATATCAGGATATTCGTTGTGTGTGTGTGTGTGGGGGGGGGTTCTTACCCGTCCGCAAAGAAATAGTCGGTGTGTTCTACAGCCACAACCAACTGGGCTGTGTTTTTATTTGTTAACATCGACGGAGATGTATTGTTTTTTTCCATTGTGTGTTTGTTTATGTGGCTCTATTATATCAATTTTATGATTTGTTGATTTACTAGTTCTATTATGTTTAATCCATTGCTCTCTATTGTTTTTATTTGTTATTATTTCACTCCTTGGTGGTCTTTCAGCTGGAGTCTGAGTGAGAGCAAGTCTCTTCAGGTATCCAGGACTCTCCTCAGTATTCTAGGCGATTTTAACAACGCGGCAGTCTGGATGGTCTTGATTCTTACTCTGATTTCCAATTTAACCAATCTTTTTTCTAAGCTTTTTGGAACCGTTCCAGGTGCGTCAACTATATTTGGAATCACTATTACCCTCATGTTCCTCAATACATTCAGCTCTCTGGCAAAGTCCAAGTATTTGTCTCTCTTTTCGTTTTCTCTGATTTTTACTCTGTGGTCCACCGGAATGATATAATCCACCAGATGACAAATTCTTTTTTTTTCTGGTTAATTAACGCTATAACCGGTTTCTGTATTTCAAAATTCCAGAGAATTTCATTCGTCTCATTCTCTAGGATTGATTTTGGCAAGTGTATATACCATTCAGTAGTAGAGTCAAATTTTCATCTTTTGCACAATTCCCAGTGGATCACCTTTCCTACCCAGTCGATCCTAGTTTTGTAATCCTTTTGTGTTTAGTTGCTGCCTTTAATTTAAATGTTTTATCTCTGTTTCCACATTGCCTATATTTGCTATTCCGTTGAATACTATGAATTTCTGATGATGCTTGACCTCCGCTACATCCTTAAAGTAATTTTTGATTACTTATCATGTAGTGAATTGCTAGTGAGTTCGATCACCTTTGGATATGTACAATAACTGAAAATCTCTTTGCTTTTATTCATGTTGAAGTTTGTTTGTTCCAATATATCTGCTTAATAAGCTTGTAAACTATTCCGATATCGCTTTGCAGGCGCTGTGAGTTTGATGATCATTGGCTGTTCTACGGGAGTCAATCATGTCAAATCATATTAAGATGAATAAATGGGACTACGCGAGTGTAGAGAAAAGGTTTGTCGGTCTGTTTTACGAATCATGGACCATAAATTCATGCCACAATAGGTACCCGACGAATTTGACCCTATGCCAAATTATACAGATACTCATGAATAACTGGAACAGTTGATATATATATATATATATATATATATATATATATATAATATATATATATATATATATATATATATGTGTGTGTGTGTGTGTGTGTGTGTGTGTGTGTGGTTGGGCAGCTGTCCTTCATTTAAGCATGTTTTATTAAATAATAAAGATACTTTTGTGGAAATAATTCTATTTTTATAAAAAAAAGTTATGAGTTATTAACGAAGTAAAAAAAAAGATAGAAAATTTTTACATATTCTATTTCTCTCGATAAATATTCTTTTTCTGTTGATAGCGTTCTATTTTATATTCATTCGATGTCATCAGCATCTCCGTCTAATCTAACTTTGCGTTTAAGTAATTTTTGGAATATGAAAAAAAAATTAAAAACTTTTAAAAACAATCTTTACATTTGCAAACAATCCCAGAAGCTAGGTCTGATAGCGCTTAGGACAATTTCGGTAAATTAATCTAGCAACTTCAACCTGAAATCAAAACACCTGTCAGGAAACTTAAAAGATCATAATAAAATTATATAGACAAAATGTGTCTTTATTATTCACACACACACACACACACACACACACACACACACACACACACACACATATATATATATATATGTAGAAAAACTGATAACAACGATCCAAGTGGAAGGAATGATTTATTAACAGGTCAACACTATAGCGTTTCGGTTCTACTGAACCATCATCAGGACCATGAGGGGTGATATTAATAATTTTAAATTAACGATGGATGTTTAGAAATGTGAAATACAAAAACCTAGGGGAATATATATATATATATATATATATATATATATATATATATATATATATCGAAATTTTTAAAGAAATCATATGTAGTCAGGTGATGTAAATGAAAGACGAGAAAAAAAAAGATTGTTTTATTATAAATGCCTCAAGAGCTCTTTCATTCAGTTATTTTTCAAGTGATACAGCCGGAGGACGTAAAAAAATTGAATAAAGGTTGGGGTGGTAATATGAAAAACGTTGGCCAGACAAGTGGGGAGAATATATATATAAAACCACCCTAAGTCACGCCAGAAACATCTCCGAGAAGGTGTAATGAGTGTCTTGGGTTTTGCTTGCATAGATACGGGTGATTAAACAAAATATAAACTGCCTCGATGACATTTAGATATTGTTTGGTCCTCGTTCTGTGTAAAACAGCAAAGCACTCATCATGATAATTGGCCACAAAGGTATTTATAGCATTCAAATGCTCACAGATGGCAGAATCTAACATTTGCGAATGCCCAGATGTTATACGATCACAAATTCATTGTGGAATATGCTGTCTCACTCTTACCTCAAGACATTGGGAAGCATGCCCTATATATGTTGCATCACAACAACATTGAAATTTATTTATTAAATTACTTTGCTGAAAGATAGGGAATACAACTTTATGAGTAGACTGAAATGCAGTTCTGTTAGTAAAGATAGTTCGAACCTTAACTGCATTATAATAGCATGCAACAGAAGTAACCTTATCAGCAATTAACTGGCTGGCAGAACCAATCCAAGGATGTCTAACAACATAAACTGGACATTTAGAAGGGCCAAATGGCCTGTTGTCATTCCTGAACTTGTTCACAGTTAAGTTAATAGTATCAGCAATAACTTCTTTGGGATACCCATTACTCAAAAGTAGATTTTTAATTTGCTCAAATTCACTTTTAATCTTGCTATCTGTACAAATCTTTAAAGCCCTGTAAGACACTTAATCTGGGGGACCTTTCTATACTTAGGAGCAAAAGCATCCCAACTCCGATACAACATAATGAATGTAGGCTTTCTATATATACAAGTCAAGAAAGCAGACAAACACCGATCCACCAACACATCCAAAAACGGTAATTTATTGTCCTTCTCTTCCTCCATAGTAAAAGTTAAAGCAGGATGTACATCATTCAAACTATGGAAGAACAACAGAGCTTCGTTACGCGAACTAAAACAAACAAATGTGTCATCAACATAACGAAAATAGATGTATGGCTTAGGGAACCTAAAGGATTCTCTCATACAATCTGACAATTTATTTCCGGAGAAGTTTATGATCCGTCCCATAGGCTTGCAGCGACCAAGAATGTAAGGATTACCAAAAATTCATCCCTCTGCTATCTATTTTGCAATTTATATTTTCTTTTATCGCCCGTCTCTGTGCAAGCAGAATCTAAGGCACTCATTACACCTTCTTGGAGATGTTTCTGGCGTAACTTAGGGTAGTTATATATATATATTTTCTCCCCCTTTGTCTAGCCAACATTTTTCATATCACCCCCATTTTTATTCAATTTTTTTATACCTTTAACTTTTAAACGTTCTATCGTTGTATCACTTGAAAAATAACTGGATGAAAGAGCTCTAGTGTCAGCTATAATAAGATATTCCTTTTTTTTTCCTCTGGTCTTTCATTTACATCTCATTTAAAGTATTTCGCTATATAAATTTGCATGTACCAATAATTTGTTTATATATATATATATATATATATATATATATATATATATATATATATATATATATATATATATATATATATCATCTCTCTCCCTATTTGGACCTTTTTGAGGGTTAAAGAAACTTGAGAAATGATATGTCAAATGTGTTGACTTACTGGCTGAATTGCACGAACATTTCGTGACTTAAGGTCATTCACTTCTGGTTTGGGCTGAGACATTTTAGCACATCAATTGCACACACACACACACACACACACACACACACACACACACACACACATTCATATATATACACACACTAATTCAGATACAAACACAGGGAGTCTCCGTGGCGTAGTGACTAATGTGCTGGACTGCGACATCGTAGTAAGAGAATTCAAAGTCTAGTTGAGCTATGGCGTTAACTTTCGAAATAATAGCCAGGGGAAAAGTATGAACTCTATATCTCCCAAGTTATGGGTAAACAGTAACCCAACTGTTCTTTTACAAGAATGAGTTTTTCATTAAATACCCCACGAAGGTTGATACGTTATTAAAACAAAGAAACCAAAGCGCGCGTGTGCGCGCGCGCACACACACACACACACACACACATATATATATACGTTAATAATATAGCGATATTTTTTACTGTATTTATAAATAAGGAGTGCTTAATATTGGTTGATATAGTTTATGTAGATCCGAGTCTTTCTAGCGTAGACACATAGTCATCGGTGCTGGGTGAGCGTCAACTTCTCGCCCATGAGATCATCAGACCACTTTCCTAATCTAGATCTCTCTCTCTCTTTCTCTCTCATTCTCTCTATAATATATATATATATATATATATATATATATATATATATATATAATTGAGTTTTTTCATTACCCACTCCGGTATTTGTAACGTCAACATGATTGGAACCTGAGTCTTTACGGCTTTTGATTCGCTACAACATCCCCGAGTGGCTTTCAGAGTCTTTGCATAGTCTTATAAAAATAGAAACATATAAACTAATTAGAAGTTTGGTAAATGCAACGCGGCCAAATTGCCAATTAGGATAAACAAACGCCATGTTTACTGAAATAGCATATTGTGGAAAGAAAAGTAGTACTAGCCGAAAGCATGTGGGCTTAACTGGGTTGATTTTCTCTCTTGAAGAAGCACACCTGGTCAAAACGTCAAGATCACCTTTCATGTCTACACTATAATGAATTTCAGAAATCTCACTGAATACACTCGTGTATAAGTCGAGACCTTAGCTTAAACTCACGAGATCATTTATTGATGTAAAAGATTTTTGAACTCCGCGACTGGTCCCATTCCGAATGTCAACTTTATAAAATTATTTCTCACGCCTTGAGAGATACAAAAAAATAGCTTTTCAAAATTTGGATTGGTAGTACTTGATAGGGTTCCATCTCTGGGTCAAATCATTCAAATCATGTTCATCTATTTAATAATGATTATTATGAGTTATTAGAAACCATACAGCTATGTGCATAAATCATCATCATCATCATGACGTGCCGCTAGCTCGGGTTTCCCTGACTCTCTCTCACCACTCGTCCCATCCCATACGTCCATCAGGTTTTCCAGGCTATATCTTGTATCAGTACAGAGATAGTGTATATAGGTTCTATCTGGTCGCCCAACCCTTGCTTGTCCGTGTGAAGGGGTCCATAGGAGTACATCGAAACTTATTAAAAAGAAGCACAGAATGTTAGATAGCAATACTTAAAACCATTTAACTGTGTGCAAATAAATGGTTAATATTAAATAGATTCATTAGTGTTAGGTAGCAATACTTGAAACCATTTAACTGTGCGCAAACAAATGATTAATATCAAATAGAATTATTAGTGTTAGATAGCAATACTTGAAAACATTTGACTGTGTGCAAACAAATGATTGATGTGAAATAAAATCCTTATTGTAAGATAGCAATACTTAAAACCATTTAACTGCGTGCAAACAAATGATTAATATGAAAGAGAATCCTTATTGTAAGATAGCAATATTTAAAACCATTTAACTGTGCGCAAACAAATGATTAATATCAAATAGAATCATTAGTGTTAGATTGCAATACTTGAAACCATTTAACTGTGGGTAATCAAATGAGCTCCAACAACTCGTTTAAAAATGACGTTGCATACAAACTGTTAGCTTACAAATGCAATATATAAAAACATGATTTGTCATTAAATAACCAACAAGGGTTGATATACCATAAAATACAAACCAACAAACCAACCACTTAGGTGATCTTTATTGATACTGACTCGAGATGTAACGATTAATCGATCCACCGATGCATCGCGATTTTGTTTGCTGACGTTACTTTTTATGATACACGAAAAAATATCACGTTACATCACTTTGTTGATGATTGAAAAAACATTCTCGTTCAATCAAGAGCAGCTTGATACATAACTTGATTTCAAGTGGTCAAAAATGTGGCGGAATCAGTGTCAAAATCTATAATTTTGGAAAAACCACAAGAAAGCTATGTAAATTAGCTGTTTAGATTTATTTTAGATTTAAAATATAACAGCGAAATAAAGCAAGAAAGTTGTCAAAGAGCATATTATTTGCAGAGCCTGTAAAACTATTCTTCGGTAAGGAAATTATTGACATTCACTCTTCCTTTCTTAATTTTAATGCAATTTAATTATTTTAAAGTGTATTCTTTCCTTTTTTTCTTGTCATTCTTATTAAAAAAAAAAGAAAGAATTCAAATTAGTGATCAATTATGAGAGAAACAATTTTTAATTAATTATAATGATTACCCAGTTGTTGAATACACTGTTGAATACACCGACTGCTTCTCTGCAGGGGGTAAGACCCCCCGAACGAGTATCCTGGATATGACACAAAACAATCTGACGGTGAGGTTCGAGTAATGCTGGAGCTTTGGGGAATGTAGTGTACCCCTTTATTGCCATCGCTCCCAGGTCCACTATGAGCTGGAATGGTAGCACCTGATAGGGCCCTATCTATGGGTTAAATAGAACAAATTAAAAAAAAACTGCATACTTATGCTAAATTGAACTATTTGAATACGAACTGTTTGACTAAACTGAATAGCTTGAAATAGAAATGTTTTTGATAATTAAACTGTGTACTCATGCTAAACTGAATTGTTTGAAATAGAACTGTTTATTGTTTAAAAATGGATTTGGCATTAAATAACCTACAAAGATTGATATGCCATAAAATCAATCAACGAAACCAACCAAACCTGATTATAATGAATTTAAATTCTAAAATAAACATTTCGGGTTCCCCTGTGAGGAGCACAATAGTGCAAATAGCGTGGTTTAAAAAAACCCAAATTGGTTGAAAACTTAAATGTTCTGTGAATAACATTTGAAACTAGTTCTTACAGTTAAAAGACATTTTATTATAGAATGGATACATTAAAAAAGACTGGGACCCACAATATCATTAGAATATCGTCAAAAATAATGACGCGTTCTTTTCTTTCGTATTCTCTATCCAGTTTACAGCGATGTTTCTTTTTATGTATTTCTGTTGATAGGTTTTTACTATGATAAAGATAGACCGTATAAACAGAAACTGTGTTTTTTTTTATTACGGGTATCATGGTGCGTATCTTATTGTGAGTAGTGTATCACGATATGTATCGTATCGTGAGCTGACTGTATAATTACATGCCTAAAATTGACCATCATGTCGACAGTGAGAGGGGACATCAAGGAATTCTTGGTATTGAGAACCCATTGGCTTCTCTCTCTCTTTCTTTCTTTCTTTCTTTCTTTCTTTCTTTCTTTCTCTCTCTCTCTCTATATATATATATATATATATATATATATATATATAAATAAATGTGTGCGCACGTGTGTGTGTATGTGTTTGTGTGTGTATATAATCACTTAGAATATTCAGACTATTGAAGTCATCTTTATTGTTATACTCACAACTTTTCGGCCGATACGTCTTTCGGCTTTCTTTATGTGATTCATGTCGAACTCAGGAGTCCAGCCAGAATCTCGAATTGAACCCCTTTTTATTTGAACCACCAATTCTGTTAACCATGAACGGGTAAAAGTGTTTAGTTATTGTAAGTATTCTTTTTTTTTTTGTTATTCCTACCTGTTGTTGGGACTGTATCTGTAGCCTCAAGAGGATTTCACTCGGAAGTACTTTCCAACCAAAACCCTTATCCAAATTATATATATATGTATATATATATATATATATGTCGACGACATCCGAACAAGAGTAAGTCCAGGTGATTCGAATCACGAAAGCGAGGAGGCCACTTGTTAGGGGGGGTATGGTCGTGAAAATTCTCAGTCACCCTTGTTGGACACAAAAGACCTTCACTTGATTACGTGGGACTTGATGTCCTCTTGCACTACACATTCTGATAGTGGCTACCGCCACCTTGAGCTCCTTACTTTAATCCTTGTCAACTTGCCGGTCAATGATGTTCTAGACTTTCTGGACAAATTCAGCTGTCCTTATCATGTCAGACCACATAGAAGCGCCAGGATTATTTAAGTTCTGGAAGCAAAAACATATATAAAGAAAATTAACTGGGGAATCCTGACCTGATTGGAATGTTCAGCATGTTGGTAAACAAGTAACATATGTTCTATGGCAGTGATCTGTACAGAAAAAAACCCCTAGAAACTCTAAATCTAATAATACTGTTACTCTACTGATCCTACGTAGAGGGCCAGGAAGCGACATTTTTGATCCTAGACACAACGCACAGATTTTTTGCTCAGAGGTTGTAGTGCCGATCCACATAAAAATAAACCCGTCATTTTTAATGCGAAATCTCTCTTTTTCTGTTTCTGTCTCAGTGTGTCTGACAGTCTGTCTGTCTGTGGGTCTGTCTCTCTGGTCCCTCTCTCTCTCTCTCTCTCTCTCTCTCTCTCTTTCTTTCTCTCTCTCTCCATATATATATATATATATATAATTGTATCTGAGCACTTTCCGTATTTAACAAAGACGTTTTTATAACGATTTGGTCATTCACGAAATATATATATATATATATATATATATATATATATATATATATAGAGAGAGAGAGAGAGAGAGAGAATAATTCCATTTTGAGACCGCCTTGAGATTTATTTAGCCCGTCTCGACGTAGAATCATTATACACCAATATCAAAAATTATATTAAACGTTTAGAAATTCACCTTAGGAAAACAAACATTGCATTACCGTTATTTATTCACAAAATAATTAAAATGTTCACATTATGCATAAAACCTCGCTGTTTTCGATATAACGCTATTTTTATAAACATAAATCTAGTTTAGCCATGCGTTCACATCTTAGTAGAATCCTGGTGCGTCTTTTCCTTCCATTTCCAGAATCTGGTACTTTCAACATGATAATACCCCGAAATTTTAAGTATTTCCGTTGTTGGGATAATAAATAAGTCAACGGATTAATAACTTAAAAATTAAAGATATATTAAATAATATTGCACCTACGATAGATTTTACTTATGAACAATAAAATAACAACACCTTACCTTTTTTGCACACACACACACACACACACACACACACACACACACACACACACACACATATATATATATATATATATATATATATGTATATAAAGATGAACAAAAATGATGACAAATAGGAATATATTTTTATGTTCTTTATTATTCATTGTTCTCCAGCAGTTTTGAACTTAGGTTATTATCAGAAGAAAAACATTTGTGGAAAAAAAGTTTCCTGAGAAAGTTTTTAAAGATTTGAAAGAGAATTTTTTCAGAAGAGGATGAGAGAGAGAGAGAGAGAGAGAGAGAGAGAGAGAGAGAGAGAGAGAGAGAGAGAGAGTTCATATTAATTGAAATTATCCTTAATCTTAACCCAAGAAAAGCAGCACATTATACTGTGATTTTTATTAGAACAATGCAGTTAAGATGCCCTAATTTAGAGAACAAAGCATTTTTCAGTCCACTTTGAAACTGAATGATAATTTGGGGGTTTAGCGATCAAACAGAACATAATATTTTAATTACTCATATATTTCTCGATATATCAAAGATAACTATAAAATACTAATTAAAATCCATCAATTTTTTCAGAAAGACTTAACATTGTGGATTACAATGCTAACGCGCCTCAAAGCGTAACGATTATCATCGTTAAGATATGAAATCAGTGACCCGAGTTCAAATCTAGAACAAGGCTGTTTGTGCTTCATTTTGCGCCAATACCCGGGGAAAAGGTATGAATTTGTCCGATCTCCCAACCCCCTATCAATTTGAATGGATTCTTCAGCCTTAGTAAGTCGACCAGTCTAAGAGAAGGAAAAGTCTGAACTCAAACCAGGTGCACCATAGTTCACTAAAAATGACTTTGTGTGACATCCTGCTCGTAGCAGATGGGTTGGGTAAATACATACAATCCAAACCCAATGGTTACACGGGTTATGTAGTTAGTGTAAAAAACAGAGTAAAATTGATTTAGATTCTGTACAGTAGGCGGAGAAAGAGTGAGAAAAAGAGAAACAGAAATATATATATATATATATATATATATATGTGTGTGTGTGTGTGTGTGTGTGTGTGTGTGTAAAATCAATTGATTTCCATAGTAAAAAACAGGTGTTAATTTTTGCGCAAAATAAAGAGGCTCCCTTAAAATTTAAATCTGTATTTTTGCATTTTTCGACCAATCCGCTTCTTCATTCTGGATGCCGACTTTTCTTCGAGTCACAGACGATATTTGAATTTGCATCATTAAACTAGTAGAATGAAAACCCTAAACTATTTAAGAAATCTTTTCCCTCCCAGATCATCAAAAATATTTTTTAACTAATTCAAATGATGGATGGATTAATCCACTTTTGATTCCATTTGCGGCCTATCTGAATCTTATAAATAAAATGGTACGGTAAGCTACTTTTCAGTTTTCAATAAAAATTAGTCTTTATTGTGAACCACTTTTGCTTCTATTTCTATTGAGAGAATTTTAAGCTTTTAATTCCTCGGAATATATTGAGATTTAACATTTGTTAACTCTTTCTACAAGGAAAATATTATCTTTTCCTTGCTTACTTTTACGACAGTGATGCATGTACTGGGCACTGCTTGAGAAGCAAGGACGATCTCATAAATGACGATTTTCTATGGGTCCTTACACAGACGTGCCAGTATTGGTCGACAAACAAGAACTTATCTACATCAGCTCTATGCAGAAACAGGGCTTAGTCTGGAAGACCTGCCGAGGGCGATGGACTAATGGAAAGACAGACAGATAGATAGATAGAGATAGAGAGAGAGAGAGAGAGAGAGAGAGAGAGAGAAAGGAAAATCTGTGCAAGCAGGGCGACTTGATGAGGATGATGATGATAACTACTGATTATTATTGTCTAAGCATTACATATAAATATCACGTCATAAATATATTTCCTACCTTCATAGTGACATACACATCGAAAGATCTTTTACACATACAAAATAGTTTAAAACAATGCAATCTGTTAAGAACATTTTTCTTGTTAATACACTACTGAGGCATTAAAAACATTACCTTTTCTAATTAGGAAAAGAAATTGTAACTTTTGTTGTTTTTCCACAAAATTTTCACTCAAGTAAAACGAAAAAAATTTATTAAATTTGTAGACTTGTGTTTTATTTAATCATTATACACTTTTCTACACACACACACACACACACACACACACACACACACACACACACACACACACACACACACACACACACACACACACACACATGTGTTGTCTTCAAGGATAATTCAATGTGTTCTCTTCAGGATAATTCAAGCTCGTTATGCATTTTAATTTTCAAAAATATTTTTAGATAATAAATTGTCTCCCTTAGAGCTAACTGGAAATAACCTTCTTATATAGTAATCGAAATTCAAAGTTTAGATGGGCTGGATAAGAAAGAAAGAAGAAATAGATAATATATATTCTTTTATGTTAATCGAAAGTAAATTAATTTAATTCATGCACTTGAATCAATTCAAAGTTAAATTCAAAAGGTAAATTTAAGAAATAGCTTTAAACCTTCAATAGAAAGTTTCATTAAATTGAATGAAAATTACTGAAAAAAGGAGAAAGATTCTAATTTTACGGAAAAATCTCTAAGTCTCTCTTTGTAAAAAAAAAAAAAAGAAAGTGCATGAAAATAGCCAAATAGTTTATAGGTTATTAGTATACTCACTTCTAAAAAAGGTAGGAAATTGATTTTACATGCCAAAGAAGATACAAGGTTTAACGTACGTACTCATAACTGTTTGGGGGCATGTATGTCTATGTTTAAAAAGCAAAGAAAAAATACGTGTATTTTTGTGTGTATGGATGTATGAAAATATCTAGTTCATTAGTCTCATCAGGTGTCTGTCTACAGCATCTCAAACAAATACGTTGCTGTCTGTCTTTATAACTTTATGTGTAGACTGGCTGGCAACAGATGATTGATTATTAGACCAGATATTTGGGAATTTATTTATTCTTACATTTTTACCTCTTTTGATAGGAGGTTACAATTATGGTCGATCGGTGTGTACATCGATAGAAATTGGCAAGGTTGGCCTGTTTGGTCGATATGTGTTTTATCTGCTTGATATACATACAAAACACTTCACCAGAAGAGTGATTTAAAATGTCTACTGAGACTGAATAAGGAACGTTGAATATTTTCAACTTGGTTGTGTATCAGTATTTAGTTATTTAATAACGTTAGCTTAGTTGTGGAACAAGGCTAGAAGATTGGGATTTAGTGAGATTCGAACTCATCAATTACAGTCTGTTATCCAGCTTTCTAAGTATTAAACAACAAAGCACCACCTGTTATTTACCAAGGTTTGATAAGTTGTGGCATAAGTCCAGAAGGATAGGGCACCCAAAGAGAATCGAAATCGCACATAATGGTCTGCTAGCTTAGTTTACTAACCATTATCTAAAAATTAATAATCTTTTATTATTCACAGAATTTAGATTAGTTATACCACCGAGTCAAAACTATAAGCAGATTGAATGATTTTAATGGTATATCAACCCATCTAGGGTTATTTCATGCCTTGAGGTTATGGAATCGCGTTCATTGTATGTCCATATTTAGATTTGTTGTGTAATTGTTTTTTAAGAATTTTTTTCCACACGGTCTTATCTAGTTGTTGGTAACCTTAGTCGAGGGTGACCCGAAGGCTCCCTTTTCAATAGCTACCTCACCGAGGTGTAGGAGAGGGCGCAACTACATTCCCTGGATTGCTCCACTTTACCCTTGATCCTTACCTTATAACGCTGCTAACCCTTTCATCACGTCGATATATCCCTTCGCCCCCAAATAAACGTAGCTTAAGTATGACACCAAGTATGAGGCACCAAGTGAGGATCAAGTTCCCTGTAGTTTCTGGTTTTCGAGACAAACAGGCTAACCATTACACCACGACGAAGTGTTTCCCCTGTCGGCGGCGCTTAGAATATGCTGACAGCATCCTTTGCGAAGAGTGTAAGATTCCCGCACGACAAAGGGATATCCTGGGTATGACACTAAACTGCAGCCAGTGGTGAGGCTCCAGTCCTGGAAGAACCCTTTCATCCACTATAATCAGGAGTGGTGGTACTTATTAAGGTCCCATCGATTCGTCAAATAGATCTGTTTGAAACTGTTTAGTACTGGATAAAATACGTGAAACCGTATAACTGTCCGCAAACAAATGAATATCATTATATAGTGAAAATGGTTACTTGAAATCATGTAATCTATAACTTATTTGTATTAGATAAGAACATTTGAAACTATCTAAGGGACTTTAGAATATGCCGACTACACTTCTGAAGAAGGGTAATACCCCCCACCACCACTGCAACGAGTGTCCCGGATATGGGACTATTTGATGGTGAGGCTTCAGTTCTCGAATTTGAGGAAAGTAGAGTACTCCTTTATTGCCATTACTCCTAGGTCCTCTCTGACATGAAGTTCTATCTATGAGTCAAATAGAGCAGTTTTAAGCCTTTACCTGTGTGTAAACAAATGACTGACGTTAAATCCAATTGTTAGTGTTAGATAGCAAAACTTGAAACCATTTAACTAAATGCAAACGAATGAGTAGCTCAGGATCGAATTAATTGTGCTAATCAACAATAACCCAAATAAGTGAAACCATTTAACAAAGTGTAAAGAAATAATTAATAATAAATAGAATTATTCATGATTGATAAGAATACTTGAAACTATTTAACTGTGTGCGAATAAATAAGCACCGGCTTGTTTAAAATGTTACCTACAAAATATTCGTTGACAAATGATATGTATTTAATATATATGCATAAACATGATTTGGCATTAAATAACCTACAAGGGTTCATATACTATAAAACCCATCCATCTAACCAACCAAACTTGAAACTTGAATCGTGCAAATTATAAGTATCATATAGGAATACTTTCAACCTAATAACTGTGTGCGAACAAATAATCATTAGGAATAGTTACTTGAAACCATATAACTGTGAATAGATTATTTCTATTAAATAGGAATACTTGAAATCATATAAACTGTGCAAATTATTTGTATTAGATAGGAACAAGTAAGTAAAGTTGGCGACCGTAGTCGAGGGCGACCCGAAGGCTCCCTTTTGAATAGCTTTCACTGAGGTGAAGGGGAGTGCGCCACTCCTTCCCCAGGATTGTTCCACTTTACCCTTGATACATATAATGCTGAGTGTAAAGCAAGGAGGTATCAAGTACCATTTTTTAAGTCATTGGTTGACGCGATCTGGGATTGAACCCTGGTCTCCTGGGCCATCGGCGAACACTCTACCTACTAGGCCAATATTAGGACATGCAGGCAGCTTTGGGGCCATTTAGAGAGGGTAAACGTCCTAGTGTAATGGTTAAAGTGCTGGACTACAGAATCCTAGTAAGCTATAACATTCACTTTCGGACAAATACCCTTGGGAAAGGTATGAACCCCCTTATCCTCTCAGCTAGAAGGATGGCTTAAATAACCTACAATGGTTGATATGTCATTAAACAAAGAACCCAACCAACCGTTAAAAGTAACAAAATTTCCCTTGGTGGAACAAGCCGCTTTACAAATCAATTTTAACAAGTATATTCAATATAAATATTATGTAAATATTATATAGATATATATTAAATGAATGCTTCACTTTGCATATAATTTAGCAGCAAGCGTGGATTCTATCCAACATAAATTTATGGAAAGCCCAACAATTGAAGAGTTCTCCATACATTCATATTGGGCAGAATCCACACTTTTTTGCTTTAGATATTCAATATTTAAATTTTTCTTCCTCTGAATTAGGGATGAATGACTAAACTTCTGCATCCTTGAAATAAGCGAGTTCGAACTCGAGTCGTACCATCTCTTTCTGACTTTGGGGAAATGTACGAATCTCTAGCTATAAGTTAAATTGTATCCCTTTTGAATAGATGACTTTGGCGTTAAATAACCCGCGGAGGTTGGTATACCATTTAACAAAGAAAACAAACCATCATCTTAATTCTTATTGCTTTTTATCACAACTCACTCGGATAGTCCCATTTACGACTGGGACTAACAGTGCTCACCGAAAACAAGAATAATGAACCAACTCCTGGTGAGACTCGAACACATGCCTTCTTTTACCAGACTTAAGCCTGGTTTTTCTTACTTGCTGCTTAATCAATGGAGCGTATTAATAATGGCGACTGACATAACTTCAACTACAAAATAAGTCAGAAAGGTTTTGAAAAAGGAATCTTGAGTTACTGCGGTCCTGCAAGTCCTTTTTAGTGATTGTCAGAAAATCTGGGGAAAATTATTCTCTTTTTTTGTCATAATTTTCTTTGCTTATTAAAAATCTTTTTTCTTTTAAATAGATAAGCATATAAAATTTTCGAACCAATCAAAAGAAAGAAATACGACCAGAAGGCTCCCTTTTCAAAAGCTTTTACATCGAGGTGTAGGGGAGGGCGCTTCTCCTTTCCCTGGATTGCTCCACTTTACCCTTGATAAGTACCTTATATTGCTGAGTGTTAAGCAAGGAGGTATCAAGTACCATTTTAAAGTCTTTGGTATGACGCGACCTGGGATTGAACCCAAGCCTCCCGAACACTCTACCTATTAGACCAATGAATCAATATTAACAAGCAGGAATCCTTGCTATATGAATGCTGCAACCATAATTGCTGTGGTGTTCCCTCTAAAGGAATACACGCATGCATATAAGTGAAGGGATTGTTGTGTGTAATAATTGAGAGGTGTGTTAAGCGTCAAGTTAGCGTTTAACTAACACCAAGTTATTATTTTACGAAATTTTGTATATCTTGCTCTTACATATATTTACCTAAGCCCTCTGCCACAGGCATGTTCTTACAAAAGGTCAAATTTTACTCGGAGTTTGAATTCAGAGTTTTCCTTCTCCTAGACAAGTTGCCTAACCATGGCTAAAGAACACAGTCTGCCCTACAATTAATACAAAACAGAAGGATTCATCTCTTTCACATAAACAATAGCGCTAAGGAAAACCCATACAGCCTCGTCTTGGAATTGAACTCGGGTCACCGATTTCTTGGTTTACGAAGATAATCGTTATTCTAATCGCGCCTTTTTATATTGCTCTTATATTAACATGTTTATAATTATTTAATGATACCTCCTGTGATTATGAATTATGGTTTAAGATAATTTTTAGGATGCTTTAACGCTCCTTCTGACACTTGTTATGCTTTCTCTCATTTTATTTTTACTTTCTTCACTCGTTTGTTCTTATTCATTTTGTGTTTATTATTTACTTTCCTTTGTTTCATCTTTCATTCTCTTCTTTTTTTATTTCTTTTGCTTTTCCTTCACTTTTTTCTTTGTTTTTCGGCCTCCATTTTCTGTGTATGTGTATGTGTGTGTATGCGTGTATGTGTGTGTGTGTTTTGTATCATTCTTTTCTTTCATTTCTGTTTTCCTTTTATTCCTTCATCTTCTTTGAGTTTTGCTTTACTTCTCTTCTTGCCTTTATGTTTTGTTTTCTTTCTTTCTTTCTTTCTCCTGATAAGTCAACTTCCTGCTTGCAATATACTGATATCCATCTAATACAAATTTTTTCCAAAGATCGCACTTTCCTTATTTCTCAAAACTGAAGTTTTCCTTCTTTCACACACAAACATGACCCACCGCTCCACCCTGTAGCCATCACACCCCTATCTTCGAAATATGAACCCTCCCACGTTGCATCTTAAGATGAAGTAAAAAAAGAATCCTTGCAAGTTTTATCATTCATTATTACATAGCACCACAAGCATCAACTAAAACAACAGCAACAAATATATATATATATATATATATATATATATATATATATATATATATATAAACAAACTTTTTACTGATGGTGACTGAGCTTTTAAGTCGTATACTTTTTACATATTTAATTTTTCTCTTTTTTCTTTTCTTCATTTTGCATCTTGGAACTCTCCACTGCTGCAGACGTCTACTGGGTCAATAAGTGCACTTTGCGAGTTCACGCAGTGCGCTGACTCTCGTCGAGGTATATTCCAAGAGAGAAATCAATTTTTGTGTAAACAGCTCAGGAACTTCCTCGTCTGGAATGACGATAGATAGATAGGTGTGTGGCTATAGGCAAGGTGGGGGACGTAGGAGGAGCAGGAGGAGCAGAGAAAAAGAGGCACTCTGCAGAGTTGAGAAGAGAGGAGAGGAAGGGAGGATTTGAGGATGGGGAGTAAACTAGATGCTATGGAAGAGAGGTGATGGCAAATGTGATCATGCCATCATTGTTTCCGAGGAAGGTGTGCGTACAACTTGGAGACCGTCTACATATGCGGAGAAAGGTGAGTATGCTAGTGTGGATGCATCTATAGAAATGCGTCTGTTTTGTGTTTTGTGTCGGTGTGGATATTTGCTAAGCCTAGCTTCGTTTGCCACGAGGTCACAGAAATAGAGCACCTGGAACTTGCGTGCCAAATCTCGATCGGCAAGGCTAGAATAATAACCATTGCTCTACAGCTGACGAACAAAAGTCTGGAGAATGAAGTTGCTTATGACTGCACCAAACTCGATTGATGCCCTTAAATGTGTAGCGGTATATGTAATATACAAATAAAAACCTAAAGAGAAAGACATAGATAGATAGATAGATAGATGTTTAAATATACATTTTAATTTTTAGTGTTTGAAAAGTATTAATTGATTTGTGTGTAAGTGTATGATTGTGTGTGGCTAAGGAAGTCATATTTTAAGTATCTATCTATCTATTTAGTAAGAGAGGAAGGGTTAAAAGGTCGATCGACAAACAGATGCATAGATACATTGAGAAAAATTTAATATCTTGGTATATTTACTTTAGATGAAAATTATCTTTTTATTTAAAAAAATGTTAGGGTATACATATTTATGGGTGATACTGTATATGCAAAAATGCACTTTTGAATATAGGTCCATGCTAGATTTGTTTATACATACACACACGCATGCACGCGGACAGACAGACAGACACACACACACACAAACACACGCACGCACACACACACATATATATATGTGTGTGTGTGTGTGAGAGAGAGAGAGCAATATATATATATATATATATATATATATATATATATACATATACATATATGTATATATATATATATATATATATATATACAAATGATAGATATATGCTTATGTTATTCTTTGCATTTCCCTTAATCTATGCTTACATCTGACATATACATGTGTGTTTATCAGTGTTGTAGATATACTTGTATGTATGCATGAGTGTTTATATATGATCCAGCTCACTAACTTCGAGTCTGAGAGGCGCCTTAAATAGCAAAGTGTCCCCTCGTGTTTAAGTATTCGAGGGTGTTCGAGTTTAAAAGAAGGCTACAGTACCTAGCTTTGACAATCAGAGTCGTTTGTTTTTTTTGCTTGATGACAGTAACTTATAATTAATAAATACATTCGTAGACATAGAAAGTCTACAGTCGCTACATGGGGATGCTACGTGTATCAATCTATCTATCTATAGTCGATGGTATTGTTTTAAAAAGCAATTACTGAGATCGCCTTCAATGTCGAATCTGTGTAAACACCAGGTTTTTAATATTATTTTTCGAAGAAGACCATCAACTCGACTTATTGGAAGAACGGCGTTACATTGTTTTCTTACATTGTTTGTAGATACTAAGAAAAACAAACACGTTATATGTCTGTTACTCTAGAAAATTTGTGATAAAGGTTAAGCAAGTTAGTCTTATAAGTAATTCATAGTATGTTCGGCCCTATTGAGACATATTAATAAATTTCTAATCTGTTATTTATCACCTGATTCCATATCTATTCTTCTCCATTTTGGGCAGCTTGCTCCCCATCTCTCTCTCTCTCTATATATATATATATATATATACACACACACATACACACACACACACACACACACATATATATATATATATATATATATATATATATAAATGTGTGTGTACTTTTTCAACTCCTCCGTTCGAACAGCATGCGACAGAAGATCAGTTTTTAATCGAAGATTTTAATTTAGAGCTTTTTTTCTCTTTGACCGGTTGCCATACCAAGGTTAAAAAGCTCAGACAGCCCGACTATTTATCCATAGCTGGAGGAACCACTTAGATTCATACTTTTCCCACGTGTATTAGCCTTGTCCAGGTTTTGAACACAAGTCGCCGATTCCATTTCCTCAGACGATAACATTACACCACGTGCGCCTCCATGATATATATATATATATATATATATATATATATATATATATTGTCATCCCCAGACAGACTGTTTCGTTGTATCACAACTCTTCAGTGTGGCTAGATACGTAGGACGCTTGAAGCTGGGATCGAAACCCGCCCAACTTTACATTAGACTTAGTATCAGACCGCTCGGCCAATAAGCATACTTCGTCGGCAAGGGAATTATGAGGTATTATGTAGCAACAGCAGCAGCAGCGTTCGTTTATTTACATTTTATACGTTATCAGATACCAGAGTGCTCAATTCGTTCGAAGAGCTTTGCATATATATATATACATATATGCGTGTGTGTGTGTTTTTCTTGGTTGATTGGTTTGGTTTGGTGGTATATCAACTATTGTAGGTTATTTAATGTCAAATCATTTTTATACAGATTAAATATATGATTTCTAAACACATTTTGTAGATAACATTTTTTAAACGAGCCTGAGCTCATTTTTTTTTACACACAGTTAAATCGTTTCACTAATTTCTATCTAATACGAATAGTTTTATTTACTATTAATTATTTGTTTGCACACAGTTTAATGTTTTCAAGTATTGCTATTTATCTCTAACAATTCAATTAAACATCAGTCATCTATTTATATACACACAATTAAATGATCAAACAGTTCTATTTCTAACAATTCCGTTCAGCATGAGTCATTTGTTTACACATGCTTTAAATGCCAAACAGTAATATTTGACCGATAGATAGGACTTTATCAGGTGCCACCACTCTGGGTTAGAGTGGACCTGGGAGCAATGGCAATGAAAGGGTACTGCACTTTCCCCAAATCTCCACTATGTTTGGAGCCTAAACATCAGATTGTTTCATGTCATATTAAGGACATTCGTTAGTGGGGGTCTAACGCCCCAGCAGAGATGCAGTCGGGGTATTCTACAGTCCCAACCGACTGGGCCAGAGGACATTCGTTGAGGGAGTCTTACAGAGAAGCAGAGATGCAGTCGGTGTATTCCACAGAATTGAGGACACTCGTTAAGGGAGTCTTACAGAGATGCAGAGGTGGGTCATTTATGGTTTTCTGATTTGTGAGCGTCACGTTTATTTCCATCTTGACATCTGAGTTCAAGCCACTTCATGATTTTGATTGATTGTGGACAAATCAATCAAAATCATGAAGTGGCTTGAAGTTTTCTCACTTCATGAATCAAAATCAAAAAATCATGAATCAAAGTTTTCTCACTTCATGAATCAAAATCATGAATCAAAAAATCATGAATCAAAAAATCCTGAATCAAAAAATCATGAATCAAAAAATGAATCAAAAAATCATGAATCAAAAAATCAAAAAATCATGAATCAAAAAATCATGAATCAAAGTTTTCTCACTTCATGAATCAAAATCATGAAGTGGCATGAAGTTTTCTCACTTTCCCGTCTGATGATTGTGCACACATAAAACTTATAGTAACGGATTTCTAGTCCTCATAATTCGATATTTTTCTGAGGTTTTACCAAATCTACTATAGTGTGACGTCGAGCACTTTTTTGCAAACTTTTCTCATTGCATATATATATATATATATGTACAAATATGAAAAACAAGGTGCTCAGAAAATTATTTTATTTATAGTTCGAAATTTATTCTACAGCTTAATGTATTTCCTACAAAATAAACTCACTTATTACGTCTCATAGTTTTGAAACAAAGCGCTACTAACGGAGATAGAATGTCAAAAGATTTTCTCTATTTTTATTTCAATTTAAAAGCAAAATGAAATATAATTCAGAAGATACAACATCACGTGATAACTTCCCTAATGATGGTGTAATGTAAAAATCAAAGCATTTAAGATTGACAAATAATTTCAATATAAATAAATACATTGTTTTTTCATATATGTACATGTACACGCAGTTGGATTTATTTCAATTTTTTCACACACATATATATATATATATATATATAGTGCGTTTAATAACTAAAAAGGCGCTAAAAAGACTCAGAAACGCATTAAGTATTACGGTTATAGTCGCATGATATGGAATCAGCAGCTCATATTCTAGAAGAGGGGTTAGTGTTTCACTTTGTTATAATGCTTTCTCACCCCAGCAATAAATAAATAGTTGGTAGACTATGTTATTTAACTTTGGTAGGACAATCAGTCTAGGAGAAGCGAAACTCTGTATTCAGACTAACTGTACTTCGTTTAACGATTGACCATGGATCACATGTGGGGGAGGGGTTAGGTAATACATACTCAGTTTCGCTACAACGACCGGTCACAACTTGTTATATATATATATATATATATATAATATCCGAAGAAGATGAATAGGGAATGGTTTTATTTGAGAATATATAAGAGGATTCTTATAAATCTCCGGGAGTGCTCAATGTATAATAATTAATTTATTAATATCTTACAGAGCAAATTTCCATATAATTAAAAAAAAACTCAACAAACCGTCGTTTGGCTATTATAAATTTATTTCAACTGGCAAAGAGAAACCAGCTTCTTCAGATTGCCATCACACAATAGAGAGAAAACAATTATATATATATATATATATATATATATTTTATCTTTTCTTTTATCTTTTATATATATATATATATATATATATATATATATATGGGTCGACTGAAAAGTTCATAGATTGACTACGTTATTCTCATGGAATGTGACCAAAAAAAGATAATTTTTGAACAAGTTTCTTTTGCGGTCACACACCTCTTCCATCGGTATGAAAGTGCTTCCATCCTATTGGTCAAAAAAGTCTAACAGCAGATATGACGTCATCATGAGAACTATTTTGCTTATTAGCTTTTCAGTCCACCATTATACATACATGTATACATACATAAATATGTGTGTGTGTGTGAGATATATATATATATATATATATATATATATATAGAGAGAGAGAGAGAGAGAGAGAGAATTTTTGTTAAGACAAAAATGCATAATATTTACTAAGTTTAATCACGCACGAATGTATTCTATTTATATGCAATTATGAATGTAATATTCCTTGATGTAACTTTTCGATAGCTGAGTAAACATTTAATGTGTGGGAGACTATGTCTAATCTCCTGTCAGATGAAGGATACAAAATACCATAACAATATTGGCTGTGTTGTCGTGTCTATGGAATTTCTCTAGACATCTGTTAACAGCTTAATAAACATCAACACATTAAGCTTTGAAAAAGAATCCAATACAATTAGAAAAAAGTTCTAAATCAAATATACTAGAATTTTATTATTCGTTATGGAACATTCTCTTTGCGAGTTTTTTTTCCGCCAGCTGGTTTTTCTCTGGAGTTTGAATGACAGAAAATCTCCTCAAATTTCCAAGACACTTCCATTCTTATTGTTTCACTCTTGTCGAGTTTTTCACACCAGCGTTGACTAGAAGCCTTTCACTGGATTTTGAGTAACAGCAAGTCTTCTGAGCTCTTTAGGACTCATCTCAGTATTCTGTCTGTTCTCAACAATGCTGTTGTCAGAATTGTCTCGATTCTTCCTCTGATTTCTACTTTTATCCAGTCCTCTTCCTAAGACTTTGGGGACCGTTCCAAACACGCCAATTCCAATCGCTATCACTGTCACTCACATTTCCTACACCTTTTTTAGTTCTCTGACAAGGTCCAAATTATTTGTTTATCCTTTCGCTTTCCTTTATCTTTGTATCCTGGATACTAAAATAAACAGCATTTGATGACGAGGCTCAAGTCTTAGAGCTTTGGAGAATATAGAGTACCTCTTCATTACTATTACTATCAAGTCAACTCTGACCTGGAGTAGTAGTACCTGTTAGGATAATAACTATGAGTAAAATGGAATTATTTAATCATTTACAATACTTGTAACCACCTAACTATGTGCAAACAAAGGACTTAAATTGAATTATTAATATTACATAACAATTTCACAGAATGCAAACAAATAAATAATGACGAATAGAATTACTAGTGTTTGATAGGTATACTTGAACAAATCGGAATATGGGTAAGTAAAAGTATTAGTGTTAGACGGCAATACTTGAAATTATTTAACTGTGTGCAAATAAAGCTATTAGTATTAGCAAAACTTGAGACCACTTAACTTTGGGCAAATAAAGCTATTAGTGTTAGCAAAACTTGAAACCATTTAACTGTGTGCAAATAAAGCTATTAGCGTTAGCAAAACTTGAGACCACTTAACTGTGTGCAAATAAAGCTATTAGTATTAGCAAAACTTGGGACCACTTAACTGTGTGCAAATAAAGCTATTAGCGTTAGCAAAACTTGAAACCATTTAACTGTGAATAAATAAATGAGCTCCGACTCGTTATAAATTTTTTCCTACAAACTATTCATTTACAAATCATATATATTTAATATGTATTTATAAACAGGATTTGGCATTAAATAACCTACAAGTGTTGGTATGCCGCAGAATGCAACTTATTAGCCATGCTTCCATTTTCAGTCTATGGTCCGTCGGAACGGCATGATTCACTCGACAGCAAGTTGTCTTTCTTTTTATTTTTTTTAATTAATTAACAGTACGTCTGGTCATCTGGCCGTGATTAGGTTATCCGTTTATATCTCAAAATCTCAGAATTTTATGCGTCTCATTCTTTGAACAGATTCTGGTTTCTTCAAATAACATTGATGAGTATGGCCAAAATTCAATCCTTTGCACAATTTCTAGTAATCGATCACCTTCCCTCGCCCCAGTCGTACCTACTGTTGTACTCCTTTTGTGCAAGTTTTCCACATTATCTCTTTTTGTGATTAATCATTTCATTTCTTTCTCCACAGAAAATGCACTAGGTATTCTGTTGCATATAATCGATTTTCACTTGAACATAATTGGTCCTCATGGCGTTATTTTATGTTGTTAGAAGATTTCAGTTTCTCTTTTGAGATTTCCCTTTCATAGCCATATCTATGTCTTCTCTTGTGTAGTCTCATCAGTTTTTCGCTTGAAATCTCCAAATATTTGTCTTTCTTCCCATTTCTGTTTCTTAGTTTCTGAGTCTGTATTTATGTTTTTAATGCTGTTATTGGCTGCTGTAATTAACCCCCTTTGCTCGTTTTTAATGTTGTCCTTAAGTCCTTGTGTTGATGGATCAATGCAATCCTCAATGCTAGCTAGTTCTCTTTCTCTTTCTTTTATTGACACATACAGTTTATGCCATCTCACCGATGTAAGACCTTGTGGATAGTCATCTAATTTCATATCCTTTTGTCCTTTTGTCTGAGTTCGTCCCATGTCCATTTTAAGAATGGTCCAGTGTTTATTCCTTTGATAAAATTGCTGCTGCTGAGCTTGGTTTCGAGAAGCTTTCTCAGACTTCTGAAGTACTATTTTAAAAATCTTTTCTCCCTCATCTTCTGTGGTTTGACGGTATCCACCTGGGATTATTTTTATTTTTATTTTTATTAGTAGTAGTACTGTTGAAAAATAAGAACATCCCGCATATATATATATATATATATATATATATATATATATATAGTATTATTCGGTCCAGTTAAACCGGAGTTGAGAGTAATTCACTCCGGACTAAAAAACCATTCAACAGTGAACAATTAAATTTTCCTGGTAAAGAGTTCAATGTAACTGACATTACAGAGCAATAATTTCTTTTTTCTTCAAGAAAAAAACAAAACCGGTCACATTAGGATTATAAATTTATTTCCATCCTGTTATATGTTTTTGATACAAAATTAACAGGACTTCTTCAGATCTTATGGATAAAGTAATTCAGAATAGACACAAGGAAGAAGGGTGGGGGGATAGAAGAGGGGTGAAGAGTTTTTCCTCATTTAGCCAACTTCCGTTTTTTATTATCTTATTGCTTAGAATTTGAATTTTAAAAAATAAAAAAATTAATTTACTATAATTCCTAGTAAATTAATTTTTTTATTTTTTAAAATTCTAATTAATTTTCGACTTAAAACTCTAGATTTAATACAAATTTATATAACATAACATTATTTGATAACTTTACATAAAGATACAGTAATACTTATATTAACTTAAATTCAAGATTTAAAATTAAAATTAAATTTTTTTTTTGATTTCAATTTTTTTTCGAGCTTATTAATTCAGTTACCCTTTTATTGAATTGTACATATATATGATATGGTTTCTTCACATTTTTTTTTATTTTATTCTATTTTCATTTATTTACCTTAAATCTCAATTTAATCCCATGTTTTTTTTAAAAACATTATCTATGATAATTTTTCTACAGTTTAAATTTAGTCCTATATCTACATGTGCGAGCATATATATATATATATATATATATATATATATATATATGCGCGCACACACACACACACTCACACGTATATATACATATATATTGCTTTATATAAATACAACATTCGTTAACACTTTCTATAAAAGACTGTTAGTGTGTATATATTTATGGGCAATATTAAATCTATCTACAAAAAAAAAACCCGGTTGTTAGATGAGATTATATTACTCTTTCATATTCGTTGTCAAAGTGTTCATTTTAGCTTCTAATATTTCAAGGTAGGCAACGCCTCCCTACTTAAAATATTGAGGCAGTACAATCTTCCTTCAATATCTGTAGGATCAAAATATCAATCTGAGTCTATAACTATCTCAGTTCATTCATATCTATCAATATATCTATCAATATATCTATCTAGTAATATTCCAAGGAAGATATATTGCCAGGGGCCCGCATATGCATGGTTGGTACTGTATTTACATAAAGCCTCATTGTCAAGGATAAATAATCAGAGAATTCCGCCCCGAGGAAAATAAATGCTTCCTAGTTGTTAATGAGAATTAAACCGTAGAAATTATGACCTTCAGTTCAGCGCTTTAACCATAAATTATGCCCAGTGTGTAATGGGAGCTGGTATCTCATTTTTCTTTTTTTTCTCAAAAAGAAGTTGTATGCAGTGTCCTCGTGCACGTATTGGTAAGTGTTTACGTTCGCAGATCTTTGTGTACGCATATGCGATTTTTATATAGAAAAGTTGATGTGAGTGAAATGCATAAACACGGAAAGATGAAAGATTAACAAATATATTTTCTTTGTAGAAACAGTAAAAAAAGAAGAGAGAAAAATGTGGGAACCAGGACATTCGGAAGAGATTAAAACCACGAAAAATACACGCATACATAAAATATATGTACATACGTAATATGTGTGTGAGAACATGTAAGCAAAATTGATATGTGGTATTTCCCGACGTCGAAGACGATACTATGTGTCTGTCTGTCACACACACACACACACACACACACACACACACACACACACACACACACACACACACACACACACACACACTTTCTGTCTGTCTGTCTGTCTATTTATACACATATATGTATAAATAAAATCATCATTACGTTTGTTCGCACCATTGAATCAGGATACTCAGCAGAAGGCTAAGACTCCTACCAAAAGAATGTCCTGGTTCTGAAATTTGCTATTACTTTTTTGTTACCTTTGCTATTACTCCCAGGTTCATTCTGACCCTTAGAGGTAATAAATGTTAGAGTTCCATGTATGGGTCCAATAGATATGTTTCAGATTGTGTTTAAAATGATTTTTAGCCCAGACGACAAGGGCTGTGGAATGCAGAAGGGTACGACCCCCCAACGAGTGTCCTAGATATGATACAAAATCTGATGGAGCTTTTGGAAATGCGGAGTATCCCTTCATTGTCATCACTCCTATGTCCACTCTGGCTCGGAGTGCTAGTACCTGATAGGGCCCTCTCTATGGGTCGGACAAAACTGTTTGACATTCAAACTGAGTGCAAACAAATGACTAATGCTAAATTGAATTGTTTGAAATAGAACTGTCTCACCATTTAACTGGTTTTAAACAAATAACCCATGTTTAATTGAATTTTTAGTGTAACATAGCAATGCTTGGAAGCATTTATTTTGGTTGACTTATGCTAAATTGAATTGTTAGAAATAGAACGGTTTGATTATTTAACTGTGCGTAAACAAATGACTGATGTTTAAATGAATTTTTAATGATATATAGCAATAATTGGTACAATTTAACTTGGATTTATGTTTTCCAATCATATATATCTAATATATATATATAAACCGGATTTGGCATTTCATAACCTACAATGGTTGATATACCATAAAATCAAAACAACTAAAATAAAATGATTTTGAACTCTATTAATACATTAGCTCTTAAAACACTGAATCTGCAAGTAAATAGATCTTTTAAAGATAATGATGTATTTGCATGTTTAAAATGATTGTGATAATACATTATTGTATCGTATATAATTGAAGACCATAATTGTTTAACTGGTTTTGGCATAAAATAACCCAACAAGGAGCATCATCCTGTAAAAGACAATTTACTAAGTTTTTATATATGTAAGTAAGTAAAGTTGGCGACCTTAGTCGAGGGCGACCGAAAGGCTCCCTTTTCAATAGCTACTACACCGAAGTGTAGGGGAGGGTGCTACTCCTTTCCCTGGATTGCTCCACTTTACCCTTGATAGGTACCTTATATTGCTGAGTGTTAAGCAAGGAGGTGTCAAGTACCATTTTAAAAGTCTTTGGTATGACGCAACCTGGGATTGAACCCAGGACTCCCAAACCATTAGGGGAACACTTTACCCACTTGGACAATGAGATAACCTTAATCATAGTAAGATGCTTATTGGAAATATACACTTCAAAAACTCTAACTTAGAGAATAAAAATATTTCCAGTTCAATTGGCAGCTGAATGAAAAAATCTGTGGGGTCTGCATTTGCTTTATATTTTTAATAATCCAAATTCTCGATATTACAGAGATACAAAATATTTCCCTCGTTTCTAATCTCAGGGATCGCTGTTACGGATTTTCTAGTTCGTTTTGACTTGTATTTTATTCAGCTGATTGTTTGCGGGTGGGGAGCCGCAACTCTTTCGTGTTTTTATTTCGACGACAGCGAAGATATGAGACAATTAGTAAGGATAATTTATATGCAGTGTTTTAAGCTGTCATAAAGCAGCTGGCATAAATAACCAGACTTTCTCGAGGCATGTCAACCCGTCTAGGGTTATTTTATGCCTATAGGTTAGGGAATCGTATTAAATGTACGTTCGCATTTATATTTTTATGTAATTGTTTCTTAAGAGTTTTTATATGGTTATATGATATTAAGTATTCCTATCTAATACAAATAATTTGCACACTATTGTATGATTTCAAATATTCTTCACTAATAGTAATAATCATACAGTTTCAAGTAATTATTTCTTTTGGTCTAGAGGGTAGAGTGTTTGCCAATGGTCCGGGAGACCTGGGTTCAATCCCGGGTCGCGTCATACCAAAGACTTTTAAAAATGGTACTTGATACCTCCTTGCTTAACAATCAGCAATATCAGGCACGTATCGAGGGTAAAGTGGAGCAATCCAGGGAAGGAGTTGCGCCCTCCCTTACACTTCGGTGTTGTAGCTACTGAAAAGGGAGCCTTCTGGTCGCCCTCGACTAAGGTCGCCAAATTTACTTTTTTCTTTATTTGTTGGCCCAGTTATACGATTTCAAGTAACTAATAATAATCCGTAGTAAACAATAATAGCATCAAGTCACTTTTCCTAATACAAATGATTTACAGTTATATGGTCTCAAGTAGTTCTATTGAATACGAATATTTCTTTAATAGATCTAATTCAGCCATACATGTGACACTAAGGGGGACAATCACTCCTTGTTAGTGAGCCTCCTAATTCCCAAGATCTCCAGAACTGGGGATCCAATATCAGATGCATTTTAGTGTCACATGCAGGACACCCCTTTTCTGATAAACCCAGAAAGAAAAGAACATCAAAGTTCGTTTGTGTCTCAGCTGGTTGCTTGAATAGAAAACACTCACATTTCCCGTTTTGTTGCCTGATGGTGAGGCTCTAGTCTTGGAATTTAGGGAATGCAGAGTTCCCCTTCATTATCATTACTCTCAAGTCCACTTTGAACTAGATTGGGAGTACCTTTTAGGTTACTCTCTATGAGTCAAATAAAAATCATTTACTATACTTAACCCATTTAAATTTGAACAAGCAAATGAGCTCTGGTTCGTTTACGAATGTTACCAACAAACAATTCACTTACAAATCATTATATATATATATATATATATATATATATATATATATATATATAAAAAGTAAGTAAAGTTAGCGACCATAGTCGAGGGTGACCCGAAGGCTCCCTTTTCGATAGCTACTACACCAAGGTGTAGGGGAGGGCGCTACTCCATTCCCTGGATTGCTCCACTTTACCCTTGAACCGTACCTTATAATGCTGAGTGTTAAGCAAGGTGGTATCAAGTTCCATTTTTAAAGTCTTTGGTATGACTCGACCTGGGATTGAACCCAGGTCTCCCGGGCCATTGGCGAACACTCTAACCGCTGGGCCAAAACGACCAGACCTAGAGATATTCAGTAAGAAAAAGAAAAAAGAAAAAGAGAACATGCCAAATTGTGGGCTTTGCCGTTCCAGCGGACCACAGAGTGAAAATCAAAAAAGTGGAAAAAGAAATAAGTATCAAGACCTTGCTAGAGAACTGAAAAAATATGGAGCAAGAAGGTGAGGCTGATACCAATTATAATTGAAGCACTCGATACAGTCACCGGAGGATTGGTACAGGGACCAGAGGACTTGGAAATAAGAGGACGCGTGGAGACAATCCAAACTACAACATCATTAAGATCAGCTGGAATACTGAGAAGAGTCCTGGAGACTTGAAAAAACTTGCTGTCACATAGATTCCAGTGAACAGCTAACAGATAACGCTTATGTGAAAAACTTTCGTTTGACAAGATTCATCCTCAGCTTCATTCAACGTAACAAACGAATACCCAACTATAGATATTCATTGATTCATCCTCCTTCTCATCGACGATCAAACCATCACTTGGCTATCTGCTGTGAATAACGCAACAAGCAGATACACCACTGCAGATATATTTATTGATTCATCCTCTGCCTTAAGTTTAGCGTGATGGAAAAGTAACTCGATATTTTGCGCTTGAGGGGTGAGCCGGTAGCCCTAAACACTTTGTGACTTTTTTCTTTGGGGTTGGTTAAAGGAGCAAGTCTGCTCGACCAAACTAACGACCTTGAAAGAAATTGAACGGCAACGACAAGAAGTTATGTCCCAGAAGAGCTTTTGATGAAATCATTTGATCCAGTTCTTGGGCGGCTTGAGAAGTTGATGGGCAACGCCAGTGTCTACATTGAATTCTGAATAAAACTCAATGCCAATACGCTTTCTTCTTATATTCATTTCTTGTAAAGATTATAGTAAAGAAATAAATAAACATAGAGAGTTACTTTTCGATACACAAAAAATCCTTTGTAAACTTATACGATTGGAATAAAAAAAACTGCCATTCTTTAAATCTATGTTATAATTTTTCTTGAATATTTTAATTGCCCAGCCGGCTAGGGCTGTAGAATACACCGACTGCATCTCTGCAGTGGAGTAAGACTTCCCCAACGAGTGTCCTGGATATGACACTAAACAATCTGATGGTGAAGGTCCAGTATTGCCAGAGCTTTGGGGAATGCAGAGTACCCCTTCATTGCTATCGCTCCCAGGTCCACTATGGCCCAGAGTGGTGGCACCTGATAAGGGTCTTATCTAGGGGTCAAATAGAACTAAACTGTACTTATAATAAACTGAATTGTTTGACATAGAACTGGTTATATGTATAAAATGGATTTGGCATTAATAACCTACAATGGTTGACGTGTCATAAAACCAAATCTGTCTGTCTGTCTTTTTGAATATTTTAAGTTCAATTTTTTCTTCTGATGAAATTTCGAATTAGAAAATTTTTTGGGAAAAAATGAATGAGGCCCATTCAAGTTATTATTTATCGATTTTTACTTCATTTTTAAAAAGTAATGCATCGTAAAAAATCAGAATCGATTTTATTATACTCGGTTTGTAGCTGTCCCTGAACCTTCATGCAATTTTAAATCATAACAGATGTAAGTCGTGTTACAGACCGGACTGTCGTTAGAATGGGTAAAAGAAATTTAAAACAGAAATGTTGATAGGTTTCTTGTCCTCGAACGAGGTTCCCAATGATTGCACGACTTCTTATCCTGGACCCCGCCCATTCTCAATAATGCTCAAATGAGTCTATAATATATTAAGCATAATTATCGTTCATATGACTTCTTTCAAAAATCTGCGGAATTAATTCTCTTAATTCCATCATTTCAAGAGTCGCTAATTCTTTGCTAATCAGCAATGTAATACTTGATTAATTCAGGATGTATTTTAAGATATCCCCATTTGAGAAATAAACTGGGTGTCTGCATTGAATAAGTTGGCCATATTTCTTTTCCACCCAGGCCATTTTCACGTGTATCTTTCGACGAGTAGCTTGACGCCAACTGCCGATTCACAATTCGTCTTTCTGTCGGGAACACATTAGTTCTTGCCACGTTGTGCCTTTCATCTAATCGTCGGCTTCAATATTTAAATCCTAATGTTAGTTTACGGTTCCCTTGGGACGAGTCTAGGTTACCGAGGTAGCAAGTTTCGTCCAGTCCCTGTGATATGCTTTCAATAAAGGTCAACCCTTTAGATGACCTTAAACAAGAAATCTGTTGTTATGCTCTGGGACAAGAACCACGTCCTTTAACAGTCGTTAATTTTATATAATTCAGTTCGTTTTAGAGAGTAAAAAGACAAAAAAATGATTGCTTTTTTCTTTGTTTTTAATGGCATATCAACCTCTATGGGTTATTAATGCACAAATTATCCTTGTAGAAGAAGAGTAGTAGTACTACTTAACCCATAGCTGGGGGGGGGATAAGGAGTTTCATACCTTCCCCAAGGATATTAATCCAAAAGTTTTCGTAATAGCCCTATTGGAGTTCGAACTCGCATACTACGATCGCGCTGTCCTGCACGTTAGTCATTGCACCAAATAAACTTGGAGACAACGACGTTTATATTATATATTGACAAATTTGGTCAACTTATCCGATGGTCATTAGTTAGCCTATGAAGTACATCATAGCATTTATTGATGGAGAATCATGACAGTTAATTAGTGGCGTCCTCTTCAAGTAACATGACGCAGATCATACTAGGTTATATGGTACCAATTGTGTGGAGTAATCATAATAATAAAAACAACCCTGGATAACTTTTGGAAACACTTAATATTACACCTGAACTAAAACGCTTCAATAAACGTAAGTATAAAATTTCATGATAAAAAGGCCCACCTACTCTCAGTATCACGGAGTGAATGAGCGCCGGTGCACGCGTGTAAGTCTTGATACACACGCAAAGAAAAGATCATAGTCACATGTAATGAAAGGTATACATTTCGAGATCAGCAAAGGGGATGAGATGGAGGAGGCGGTTCATTCACTCAGTTCACATTTTCAAAACATTACGACTGTAAAAAAAGATTCAAAAAAGGAAAACAAAAAGCGAGACAAAAAATAACCCTCAGTGAAATTATCATAAAATGTAAATATCACTACCCCCCCCAAACAAAACAAAACTGACCACTCAAATGTGCATTCACATCTATCTATCTATCTATCTATCTATCTATAAAGTTTCGCTGACATCACAGCGTTCCCTCCCTCCCTCACCATTTGCTTCTATCATTCACCGCTCCTGGTTAGTATTTTAGACTGCCCCAGTGTCCGCAGAGAGCTGAGTTATGTAAGTCCTTGCTGGTAGGCCAACACTGGCGCGTCCACATGTGGGAGTGCAAAAGAGTTCATTTTTATTTCTTCAGCAGTGCCCCGCACGTATTGTTCGTCTTATTTGCTTGGTTATATACACTACTAGTTAAAAGTATTTGGTTACCCACAAAAATTTTTTTTCTCATCCTAAAAGTGTTATTTTTTTTAATGAAACAAGTTAAGTACCACAATATTTTTATTTATTATACCAAATATAAGTCTTCCTCAGTAACTTTAGCCTTAGTATAACCAGATATCTTTTAGAAAATTGATTTGAAGGTATTTTTCTGCTTTAGTACTGAATATGAATAAAACGTTTGCCAAAAGTTATATCATATCACCACTTGAACTCACATTCAACTCTATTGTGCTGGATTACTGCTTGCCAAATCCTAACTGTTTTACCACTGCAGAGAACAATTTCATCAGAGTCACCAGCTTGCATGATAGAAGGCTGACTGCTCGAAACATCACTGCACAATTGAACAAATGTGAAAAAATGTGTTGACATTCTCTGCGAGGAGAAGACTATGAAGCTAAACTATATGGCAGAATTGCTGTCAAGAAACCACTGTTGAGGAAGTGTTGCGTAGCCATATACACGAATATGGCCATGTGCGAAATAGACATGTAATGTTCATTACTATAGGACATATAAAGAACATAGGAATCTCGGAATTCGAAAACACGTAACGACTTCTTGTTCAGATACGAAACCTTTTATTTAACTTTGAGTTAAAGGTTTCGACGTAAGGAGGAGAGACACAATCTTCTATGCTGTCTTATTCATTTATTCATTCATAACTCGAGCGGCCCCCATCGGGCGCAAGTATCGTCTCGGACTGTTATGACATCTGAGTGACACCTCCATCCGCTCGCGCGCACCGCGTTAACACCTGCTTCAATCTTACACCCAACCAACTCATGTGCTGAGCCGAAAGGTTCTCAGCCGAACTAAACTCAAAGGCATGAACTGAAATCCTTCGGCTATTTCATAACATACCTATCCAACCACAATAAAATCATTTGTCATCGATGATGACAAATTATTTTCTTAAACTATTGAGCCGCTCCTCCTCATGTCGAACTGAGTAACAAAATCTTCATCAATACAATTTCAACAAAATAATACAACAAAAAACATGTGTCAGCCCCAAACTCAAAAGTCATTGAAATAAAAATAAAAAGTGTTCGTATTGTCCTTCGTTTTTTCTTCATCTTTTTTTCTTTTCCCGACCATATTTTCTGGTTCTTTTTTCTCTTTTTTTTTTTAATTTTTCAACAGTCACTCGTTCGGCATGTATTTTTTTCAGTCTTTGATTTGTTCTCTTATTTATTTTTTTTTCTTTAAATATCAGGTCAATTGCTCATTTTGTATTTTGCCTTTTCTTTTTTTTACGTCCGTACTCATTATTGCTAACGTTATATATCCTTCTCTCGTAATCTCTGACATTAATTAATGTACACATTTTAACCTTCCACAACCAAGCATAGCTCGTAATCAAACCAAGATACATGTTTCCCCGTTTTTTTCCTACTTTTGACCACCGTTAACCGGTCGATCTCACACCTTTTCAACAGCTTACGAGTACCCTTCTTTCTTATAATCTTTCTTTCTTTCGCCCTTAAAATGCTGGGTGTCCTTTTCTAAACCACCCAAACCTTTATCAGCTCACTCAATAAAATTTCTCCCTCGACACAACTCAAAATCGAGTCCGCGAATTTTCCAAACACATCCAATGAGACCACCAAAACCCTGCGCATATCTTAATTAACTAATCTCCAAACCCATGTTTTTCCGAACATCTTCCTCAACAAAACCTCACAGTCCCACTCCAGGGAGGAACTCACAAAATAACCGTCTGCCCTGTCAGACACAATAAACATCCGTATCTTCGTTGATCTGCCTCTCTGGCGAGATATCTGAGAAAATTTTCCAGTCGATACGGACAACGAAACGTCCGAAATATTCCAAACGTGCATCCGACTTTTTCGGACACGACAACTTAAACAAAAACCTGGCCTGATTTCTTCAGCGCCCAAAATATCGATTCTCCAACATCGAAACCTGTTCCAAAGGTCCTAACCACAGATATGCGAAATTTTTCTGGCAATCCCATCGATGAGCGAAATCTCCAAGGTCTCGAATCAAAATTCTAATCTCCGAATATTATTAGCCTGGACCACCAACAAGTCACTATAAATCTCCATTCATAAAAAAACGTTATTTACAACAAACTTCACCCACAATGACCCTGTCTATCGTAAAATTCTTTCATAAAATATTGTTTATCAAGGCTGTCCATCATGTGCGCGAAACAATCCTCTGTCCACACAGAGACCACCTTTCTTTCTGCCTCTCTGTCACTGCGAGCTTATTTCTCTGTTACTCTTTCTTTCTCTCCTCCCACCACGGTACTAAGTCACATACAGTAGTAATCATAATTTTCTATGCTACCAACGATTTTTATTTTTATTTTTTTAAATTTTAGAATTATTTCCAAATCTATCCTCCACAACCATTCAAACTCTATTCGTAAATTAAACTATGACAGACGTAAATGAGCAAATACCTTCTTATTCTTTTTCTTTTCTTCATGCCTTTTTTTTTCTTGGAGTTGAGTTGTGTTGCTTCTTTTTTTTTTTCTTTTCTTTTCACGCCTTCCTTTTTTTTTTCTTTTGGGGTTGCGCAATTCTTCTTCTTTTTTCGGTGCTGGACATTTTCCTTTTTCTTTCTGGGGGGTGCCGAATTTGTTCTTCTTGTTTTTGGTCTCTTCTCCTTGTTTCTTATTTTCTGGGGCCTTGTGTTTTCTCTCTCTCTCTCCCTCGATCGCCTGAACAAGCCGCTCCGAAATAGACTCCTCCTTGTTCTTAGCCGCTTCTCTGATCGTCTTCGTGGAACCATGGTAACCCAATCGTAAACCATATCATGAACGATATGCCCAAGTTCTGGCACCAAATATGACTATGTTGCGGAGCCATATACACGAATATGGCCATGTGCGAAATAGACATGTAATGTTCATTACTATAGAACATTTAAAGAACATAGGAATCTCGGAATTCGAAAACACGTAACGACTTCTTGTTCAGGTACGAAACCTTTTATTTAACTTTGAGTTAAAGGTTTCGACGTAAGGAGGAGAGACACAATCTTCTATGCTGTCTTATTCATTTGGCCCCCAACTCGAGCGGTCCCCATCGGGCGCAAGTTCGCCTCGCGCCTGCGAGCTCCAAAATCGATCCTTCTCGTTTGGCGTCTAAAACCCGACTCTTATTTTCTTCAAATTCTCACACAAACTTCCGCGTGCTTCCGGTGCGTGACGTCACCCGCACCTTGTCACCCAGTATCGTCTCGGACTGTTATGACATCTGAGTGACACCTCCATCCGCTCGCGCGCACCGCGTTAACACCTGCTTCAATCTTACACCCAACCAACTCATGTGCTGAGCCGAAAGGTTCTCAGCCGAACTAAACTCAAAGGCATGAACCGAAATCCCTCGGCTATTTCATAACAGAAGCAAAACAACGTCAAAAGGCTCCAGTGAGCCAAGGCGCACAAAGACTGGACAAGAAAGCAATGAAATAAAGTCTTTGAACTTACGAATCCAAGTTCGAAATCTTTGGGTCAAATAGGAGGGTCAATATGCGGCGAAAAATTGGTAAAAAAGCTGCAACCCCTTGTATAAGACCAACTGTAAAGCATGCAGGAGGCTCTGTTATTGTGTGGGAGGATTTTACCAATTGCAACGTGGGGGATTTTCATCAGGTGAAGGGCAGATTGAATCAGACTGGCTATCACAGCATACTGCAGTATCACTTGATCCCATCCCATAACATCTCGGCAAAATATGGAGTAAATGTTTGGGAAGTCTAAAGTTAAAAGTTCTCTAGCGTCCAAAATAAGCAGTAGCTGCAACTTATGGCGATTTCTGAGGATGCAATGCAATAGTTAGTGACCACCGGGTGATAAGCGTTTTTCGCTATTTTCGCTTGTAACACACACACACACACACACACACACACACACACACACACACACACACATATAAGCACAAGAGAAAATACATATTTTGACACATAAATTGCCTGATAAGTTATCAAATCAGAGAAGTGAATTAATAGCTAGATGTAGACATAGGACAAAATTTAAACTATAGACTATAACTTTTTAAAAACATAGAAATAAATAGTGAAACTAGACAAAAAACGTATCCAATATACACACAAGGAAAAAATAGGTAGCTAAATAAATAGTATCGAAATTAATATAAACATTAATATTTCCCTTAAAAGTTAATTATCGAACTTAACATGAAAAGAAAATAAATAAAATAAAATAAATAAAAAAGTGAAATTACCGTAATTATAAATGAGGGAAGAATTTTGAAAATAAAATAAATAGGTAAATAAAAAAACGGAAATTCAATAAAACGAGGAGGTAACTCTTTAAATCTCTTCCTCCCTTCCTCCGCCCCACGTGTCTATTCTGTTTTATTTATCCATTAGATCTGAAGAAGTCCTGTTATATTTTTCTTCGTGTTTTTGGTTCACACCAGAAACGAAAAACAGGATGGATATAAATTTATAATCCTAAAATAACCGGTCTTTCTTTTTTCTTTAAAGAAATATATATATATATGTGTGTGTGTGTGTGTGTGTGTGTGTGTGTGTGTATTTTCTTATATGATCCAAGGAGGAAATCCAAGGGTTAGGAGTATCCAATATGAGTCCTCAATACTAGCGGCTATTGATGTATAATTAATTTGGGATTAATGATACATCAACACTTAATTTGCTAAAAATTGTTTAAATAAAGACAAAAAAAATCCCTTTTCGGGCTTCCTCATCAATTTATTTCAGGTCTTTATGATTATTTTAAAAAACCTTCCTCAGACGAGACATTCAAAATCTTTTATCGAAATAAAAAAAAATTTGAAAGTCTCATCTGAGGAAGTTTTTTATTAAAAAAAACTTATAAAAACCTGAAATAAATAATGATGTCAGAAAAGTGCTTTTTTCTTTTTGTCTTTATATATATATATATATATATATATATATATATATATATATATATTATGGCTACCACATATATTTAGATTTCATCAGCATCATTAAATGATACTAATAGTACAGTTTCATGACTCTCTTTGGCCATCCTTCTCTATCATTCATCGCTCCTGGTTAATCATCTTGAGTGCATCCAGTGTCCACACAGATCTGATGTATGTAAGTCCTTGTTGGATGTTTGTCCTTGCTGAATGGTCAAACTGCAAAATCACAAAAGTATTACTAGTTTACCCTTACAAATTTTTAGAACTCACCAATATCTATATATATATATATATATATATATATATATATATATATATATATATGTATGTATATGTCCCACAGACAGGAAAAACAAATGGTCTGCTTTTTACATTAGAAAAAAAGGTAATTTGGGTTAGGGAGATAGGGTGGCAGGAATTTTGAGGATTTTTCAAAATTTTCATTTGAAATTTCTCATCACTTCTTTGTTTGCAGATTGAACATTTAAAAAATAAAAGATCTAGTGAGATAAATATTATCACAAAAAATATGAGTGATTTTTAAAGGTTTTTCATATATATACGAAGGTCATTAAATACATTTCCAGACCTTTTTCGTATGGGCACTTTTATTGATAGTACACACATGAAACTCTCGTCCCCATCGAATTAATCTCCGGCTGCAATGCACTTGTATCATTCCAATAACTTCTGGAAGGCCACATGGAAGTCCTCTTGTGTGAGCGTGTCAATGCTCTTCGTCACAGCCTCCTTCATCTCCTCAATTGTCTCATAACGACAGCCTCTGAGCTTAGGGAATAATTAAAAGTCACAGGGAGCAACGTCTGGACTATAAGGAGGCTGAGGAACTGTCTTGATGCCCACCTAGGTCAAATAGTCTGTGACAACGATGGAGTTGTGGACTGATGTATTGTCCGGGTGGAAATACCACTGACCCGATTTGAAGAGTGCTCGCCTCTTCCGACGGAATCTCTTCCTGAACTCCCTTAAAACCTCAACATAGTAACGCTAAGCCTAAGCCTAACCCTTTGGTTAATCAAGTCTGGTGTATTGACTTCCTTACTCCTCCCACACCTCCCATCAGCCCTCACAGACTTCCTGGCTTCCTTGAATCTCTTAGGCCACTCAAAAGCTGATTCATGAATTCGGTTCATGCAAGATGCTCCAAAAGCAGTCTGAAGCATTCCATACGTTTCTGTGGCATTTTTTTTTCAAGTTTAAAACAGAATTTTATTGTATATCGTTCTTCTAAAGTGTCCTGACGTCCAGATTGCATTTTTGAAATTCACCAGCTGAAACAATCAGGCTTATAGGGTGTATTTCAATTGCTGCTGTAGCTGTTCATTTGAACCTGGAATCATAAAAATTGGTCAGTCATCTCATAAGATGTATAGCAATAACATACTGAATGTTCAAGAGTCTACGACAATTTTAAATGCCCAAACTAAAAAATTCTGGAAACCTATTGAATACACCACGTATATATATATATATATATATATATATATATATATATATATATATATATATGTGTGTGTGTGTGTGTGTGTGTGTGTATTATTCAGTCCGGTTAAACCGGAGTCGGGAATAATGCCGTCAGGAGAAAAAAATCATTCGACTATGAACATTTAAATTTTCCTGGCAAAGAGTTCAATGTAACTGACATCACATCCTATATATATATATATATATATATATGTTTGTGTGTGTGTGTGTGTGTGTGTGTGACATCACATCCTTTATATTTATATATATATATATATATATATATATATATGTGTGTGTGTGTGTGTGTGTGTGTGTGTGTAATGAAATGTACCTGCTGCATTTAGTTTAATCTTAATTACTGTCAATTATCTTTAATTACCCCAACAAAGTCATATCAGTATCTGTTTATATTATTTGCTTTTATATAATAGCTGCCACCTTGTATAGCTATTTCATAGCCTTATGAGATCAAGCAAAATTAAATCTTATCATACCTGCTCACCTTGTAACGACATATAAGCAGCAATGAGCCAGCTCAGTACTTAATTGGTTATCACTTAGTAACAGCTGGTACTGTAAGCAATTTAAGAATTGCGTCTGACTCAGTAAAAGTTTAATAAATTTCCTCATCATAGGCCGAAATTACAACAGGAACCCAAATGGTTGACGAATCGTCAAGTCCTCACCTACAAATAATGTTTAAAAAATTCTTTGATATTTTATTAGGATACTCCGTTCTCTATTCACGAGTGTACGTTTTGAATCAGAACGTATTATCAGTGGTCAACGAAATAAGATACTTTTGGGGTTCCGTAGATCAACCGAGTTGATTAGAACTTCAATGGCCATTACTGTGTGCATTATTAGCTGAGATGTTAATCGATATAAACCCAAAGAGTAAAAACTCTAGACAAACAATGTGTTATTAGATAAAATATGTATGAGAAAAAAAAAAACAATTGACAATATATATTTCAGTGTGTTGGCGAGTCTGACTCTAAAAATGACGAGAAACCTGACATCATTTTTTGCTATGACTTCATTAACCTATATTCACAATTAGATAATATTAATAATTGTAAAATAAAACATGAATTCATTTACAAGCTTTATACAAAACTGTACATTGATAAAAAAAATGGTAGCCTTTTAAGTTCGCATTTACCGCCATACTGAGTTTTATCTCAGTAAATATAAGCAGAAATATACACATGTAAAAAAACATTTTTATAATACATTCTGGGAATAATATAAATAGCCACCTCTGAAGTAGTTTTAGTGTCTGGTTTATCATGTTCGTTAATGTTCGTGGATATGATAGTGAATACATAATTTTAAATGAAGTCGTCAAGTTTGTTTATAGTTGGGTTCGTTGGCAGAATTAAGTTTTTATTAGAATGTGCCCTTTCATCAAGCATAAGTAAAAACAAAGTAGGTATTCAAGCCGTCATTAGCTAATCCGAAACAATTAAAGACATATAGAGTCGAGGTTAAAAGCGCAGTAAGGGTAGCCAAAAGCCGAATGTTTTTGGACCTTATTTTATCTAATGCACGAGAAAAAGAAAACATTTATAAAAGAAGATCAAACAGATCACCCATTAGCCCAATAATTCTCAAAATAAATAACTCTGGAAAAATTATATCGCAAATATTGAGCCAAATATCAAAGCGAACAATACAAAACCAAAAAAACAAATGCATTCTAACTATCCCAGCCAAATTTGAACCCTCGCACTAACTTTTCCGCTTCCCAATGATATTTGTATCGGAAAAATAGATCTGAAAATGTTCGGATTGTTTGCAAACAGTTAAATGGTTTCAAGTAATGCTGTCTCACATTAATAATTCAATTTAAACTAATTATTTGTTCGCACACAGTGAAATTGTTTCCAGTATAGTAAATGATTAAACTTCTATTTGACCCATTGTTGAAACATTAACAGATACTACCACTCTGGATCAAGTGGACCCGGGAGTAATGACAATAAAGGGGTACTTCACACCCTGTAAAGCTTCAGTAGTGGAGCCTCACCATCAGATGCAATTTAGTGTCATATCCAGGAAACTCGTTGGGCAGAGGAGTCTTACATCTCGGTGTGTTCTACAGTCCCAGCTAACTGGGATGTTTGTGTAATTGGTTGAGTTTTATAACATATTGTTGGTTATTTAATGCCAAATTCTGTTTTACTTATATGTTAAATATAAATGATTTGTAAACACATTTTGTAGATGCACACAGTTAAATGATCAAACATCTATTTCAGACAATTCAATTTATCCTAAGTTATTTGTTTATCCTCAGTTTAATTGTCAAACAGTTCTGTTGAACCCATAGATAGAAACCTATCAGGTGCTACCACTCCGGGTCAGAGTTGACCTGGGAGCGATGGCTATGAAAGGGTACTCCGCATTTTTCAAAACTCCAGTAACTCACTATTAGATCGTTTAGTGTCATGCAGAACACTCGTTGTTTTTCCCTGTCTCTGCAGAGATATTGCCAGTATATTCTACAGCCCCAGCCGACTGAGCAGTTGGCTGTCCTGTTTTAGGTTACCCATATAGCACTTTTAACAGTAAACATGATTCTCTGTATGGATCATAAAAATCATTATGCTAGTTGGACGTCTCCGTCTCTTAAAGAAAGAAATTATTGAAATCTATCAAACAGAAACAGAAACACAAATCAAATAAAAATAACCCATAACAAACACCCGTACCACTGACAATAAAAAAAACAACAGAATTTAAATCTCCCACTGAAACAAGTGGCATAAGGGAAGATCATACAGATCACCGATCCGCCCACCAATTCCCAAGGTAAATTTTTACCCTCTCCATCTGATTTCCCTACAAAAAATGAAAAAGAAATTTGGTACACGTCTCTTTTCTGCTATGTCTGGTCGTCAGTAATGCTTGTTAGTCCGGAAGTGGGTGATCATTTTACGTTAGATTTATATAACAAAGTGATCCCCACCCCCAGATTCTTAAATTTTGGGGTTTTCTTAAAAATTTCTTCTTTGTAGATATTTTTCTGGCTGCTTACATGTATTCGCCAAAAAAAAAAAAAAAAGAAAAAAAAAGTAGAATCTGATTTTTAGTTTTCGCTGAAATAGGATGGGTTAAAAGGTAAATTTTACCATTACCAAAATAGATAAGTCAGGAGAAACCAATTTCACATAATCAAACACCAAAGCGAACAATGGAAAACCAAAAACACATTCTAACTTCAGCTAAATTCGAAACTTCTCACTTATCCCAAATAAATCATACTCGCCAACCACTGAAAACGACTGAAAATATCAAGCTTCTCGTCTTAATCCTGAGAATCCCTCAACCTTAAGAATAAAATCGCAAAAAGAAAGTAATAAAGAATTTTTAAAGAATACTCTACAAACAAAAACAACATTACTCCCAAGAATCAAGCAAAAACCCTAAATAGATTCTATTGAGTAGAAAGTAGAGATATTGAAACAACACAAATTACAAACTATTTGCTGACAACTTATATATATATATATATATATATATATATATATATATATATATATATATATATATATATATATATATATATATATATATATATATATATATATATATATATATATATATATATATATATATATACTCCCCTACCCCTGTGGAGTTGAGCTCTCTTGCGAGGGAAGTAATGGTTGCCACAAGCAAGGCTCTTCAGATGAATTGAGCTCCCAGTAGCCGTTAAGCGGATATGTAAACAAAACAAATATGATATATAATCGTTTTAATTTCCTTCCCTTGCTCTGGTTTCCTCGTGGCTGAGTGGTAGAATCTTAGATTGGCGTTTGAGTCAACTAGGTTTCGATCCCAGCTTCGGGAATCTAGCGTGTCTAGCTACACTGAAGAGTTGTGATCCAACGAAATAGTCTATCTGTGGATGACAATATATCAGAACTAGATTTGGCATTCAGGAATCCACCAGGGATGCATTAAAAAACAACCAACCAACGATCTTTTTGAATGTAAAAAAATAAAATAAATAAATAAAGGGACATACTTTTAGATACAGATCGTAGCACGGAGGGAGTCCCCATAGCTTAGTAGCTAAAGTGCTGAACTCTGACATCGTAGTAAGCGAGTTCGAACACCAATTGAACTTCACTTTCAGATTAAAATTCTTGGGAAAGGTGTGATATCCTATATCCCTCCCCCAGCTGGGGTTTAAATAGTAGTTACTATTCTCTAACTAAGATAGCGTTAGCATTAAATAACACAGGAAACTTGATAGGCCATTAAACAAAGAAACCAGACTAAACATATAGTAGCAAAGGATCTGAGCTACGAATGTGTATTTCTGCTTCGGATCAGATTGTAGTATTTGTGTGGTGCAATTTTTTTTTTACAAAATTGTATATGAGCATTTACTTGAATTTGTAAATTATTTAAAAATCTGTAATAACTTTTACCTTTAAAATAAGTTTCTTTGATAAACTGCATATCAACCTTTGTAGGTTCTTTGATGCCAAATCAACCCTAGTAGAAAAACAGTAAGGGAACTATTAAAACCATTGTCCGTAAGATAAAGGGTTTTATTTATACTTTTTTCAATGGTATTAGTTCAAAATTGAACGTGATAGCGCGACTGAAGTACGAACTCGCTTACTATAATGTCATAGTGCAACACGTTAGCCACTCCACCACGGTGACTCCCTCCATTATTGCAATAAAGTATAAATAAAAATGATTTGTGAAAAGTAATATTTGTTTTCAATTCCTTTTTAGTATTCCTAAATGAAGATTATTGAAGAAAAATATTGTATGTATTTACCAAACACAAGGTCAATTTTAAGCGGAATAAAGGTGGTTTGAATTTCCGAGCTTTATTTATCCTACACTGGTTGCCTAACCACGGCTAAAGTATCCTGTCTTTCCTGCGAGTTGGTGGGGGAGCAGACGAGCATTAAGGTGAAGTAGAAAGGAAAGAGCTTCGTTGAGAATTTAAAGTCGGGTCGCCGATTCATGTGACATCTTGAAATAAACGTCTGTTGTTCCTTTCTCTCATCGAAATCAAACGACAACTTTTGATACAGTCGAAAATGTAACGGATTATATTATAAGGGATCTGCTTAAGGTTGTGCCCGTGGCGTAATGGTTATCGTCACCGGATATGGACACGGCGATCCGAGTTCAATTCCTGGACAAGACTGTTTGCATTTCACATAGCACTAATACCCTTGGGAAAGGTATGAATCCAATTATTCTCCCTCCAGCTATGGGTAAATAGTAGGGCAGACTAGGTTCTTCAGCCTTGGTGAGGCAACTAGTCTAGGAGAAGGAAAACTCTGAATTCAAAAAACCTGCTAAAAAGAATTGACCTTGTGTCATATCCTGCCCGAGCGGAGGGGTTGGGTAAATATCGATCTGCTTAAGGTTGTGGAGCTAATCAATACCTTGCTAATTTAACCCAAGCTAACAAATAATACAACATATGTTTCCTCTCTCAGAGAGAGAGAGGGTAGGGCCCGGGAGACCTGGGTTCAATCCCAGGTCGAGTCATACCAAAGACTAAAAAAATGGTACTTGATCCCTCATTGCTTAACACTCAGCATTATAAGGCACAGATCAAGGGTAAAGTGGAGTAATCCAGGGAAAGGGGTAGCTCCCTCCCCCACACCTTGGCGTAGTAGCTATTGAAAAGGGAACTTTCGGATCGCCCTCGACTACGGTCGCCAGCTTTACTTTATGTGTGTAAGCGAATAGTTTGTCGCTAACTTTATTTTTAAACCAGTTATAACACATTTGCTAGCACACAGTTGAATAGTTTTAAGTATTGCCATTTAATGTTAGTAATTCTATTTATTGCGTTTTCTTATCTAATTTAATATTAATCATTTGTTTGCACAGTTAAAAGGTTCAAGAATTGCTATTTAACACTAAGAATTCCCTTTAGTACTAATCCTTTGCTTGCACATAGTTAAATGGTATTCGGACTATTGTCTTCATCTTTATCATTATATTCACAACGTTTTGGTCCATGCGTTTTTGAGCCTTCTTCAGGTGCTTATTGTCGAACTCGGGAACCTACACGGAACTTCGAACCGAACTCTTAATTCAATTCACAGGTGTAGATTATCCTAATTCCCTTAACCAAAACAGGATACACGTGTTGTAAGAATTCCTTGTTATTTTTACCTGAAGTCAGCCTCCAGATGATTTTTACGTTATCTGACCACGTATGTACGTATCTTATCCATATCTGGAAGAAAGATAGTTGAATTCATACCTTTCCTAAGGGTATTAGTGCTATGAGAAATACAAACAGCCTCGTCAAGGATTCGAACTCGGATCACCGGGTCCATTTCCTGCGACAATATCCATTACACCACGAACGCCTCGTTAACTTTTTCATCATACACAACTCCTTTTTGTGTCAGTGAGTTAAGATATTTTGTTTGGGTTTGTACTAACTCCGTGGCGGTGAAATCATTCGACATTCATCATCATCATCATCATCATCATCATCATCATCAAATCGTGCTGCCAACACAGATTCTCTGATTTCTCTCGTTTACCAACCACTCCTATCATCCATCGCTCCTAATAGGTTCTTTTGCCGGCACCCAGTGTCCGCAGAGAGTTGATGATAGAAGTCTTTGCTGGTCGGCCATCGTTGGTATATTTAGGCTTGGTTGTGTTTTGTTGGTTATTATTGCCAAATTCAGCACACACACACACAAACACACACACACACACACACACACACATATATATATATATATATGATTTGTAAGCGAATAGTGTGCTGGTGGTTTTATTTTTAAACAAGTCAGATCTCATCGGTTAGCACACAGTTAAATGGTTTCTGTCATTGTTATCCAACACTAATAATTCTATTTAATATCAAACATTTGTTTGCACAAGGTTTCAATTTTATAATTGAATATTAATAATTCTATTTGATATTAATAATTGAACCGTTCAATTTGACTTATAGATGAGTCCCTAAGAGGAGCAGGGAGTTATGGCAATGAAGGATTACTCCACATTCCCCAAAAATCTCGAACTGGAACCTCATCATCTGATGTTATAGTGTAATATCCGGGACACTCGTTGCGGGGGGGTGTCTTACTTCTCTGAAGAGATGCATTCAACGTATTATGCAGCCCACTCGACTGATATAGTAGGTATAATAATCAAATAATTACTATACAGATGTATTATGCAAAATTTTGGAATTAGTAAATTTAGTAGATTTTCATCTCATTTTGATATTTTTATTTAGCAGTAAATAAACCAGTAGGAAATAAGACGTTAAATATTTTTTCTTATAACATTCTGGCTTTCCGAAATAAACCTTAAAAAACTAGATTAAATCATTTAAACCAATGGAATATATTTTCCTTGCCATACAGAGGAAAAAATCATCAAATTACCCAATATTGATAATAGAATTATGGAATAATCTTGTAATTTTCATTACTGAGATAAATACCAGCAGATGTGCGCTTGGGGTAAACGGTTATAGCCGAAGGAAGTGGAATCGGTGACTTGAGTTCAAATTTCACTTTGTGTTAATGCCCTTAAGAAAGGCAAGAACCTATCTTTTCTATGCAACGGTTATAGTTCATGTAAGGTCACCAGTTTAGGAGAAGAAAAAGTCTGGATTCACACCAACTTTACTTAAAAACTGACGTCGTATCGCAGACTTGCTTGTGGCAGAAAATTTAGTTAAAATTATACCAGTAGAATCCTAGATATGTTAATTGGTCTACGATTAAAAGGAAATTTTTCTAGACCTCAATAAGTGGTTGGACATACCTAACATGCCTCACATATCACGTTACATTAACTATTATAAAAATGTATCAATCGAAAAACGAAGACCAATAAACAAATTATTATTTTAGTTGCGGTCTCATTGAAAATCTTAATGTTTAATTTATTTGTCGAAAACTTTATTTTTAAAACGGCTACGTGTAACGCATTTGAATACATGGTCTAAATCCAAACAGAAATTCACTTGAAAACAACACAAACACATTATATCAACAGATTTTTTTTTAAAGAAAAGATTAAAAAGAAAGAAAGAAGGAATGAAAGAAGCATTAATTTTAAGTCTACTTTTCTGGTTTGTTAGACATGAGGGCATATGCTGAACGTGACCACAAAGAACGATGGAATTATTTATAAGGCTCGGTCTCTATGGGACAACTCCGAACCAACAATGGGAACAAGACTTATACTCACAGTCTTCCAAGTCCTTGTCTTTTCAATGGCTTGGAGTTTGTGCACCGAAAGACCCAGTAAATCAACACGTGGCACGAACAGTTTATATTATGCACTGGGAAAATGGGAACATCTGCTCACGACACTCACAATAAGAATTTTATAAATTGCTCAGAGACGATTTCATATCACTAATACTCGTAATAGTAACGGAAAAATATTTGAGAAGCACTTTTGTTGATAGGATGAAACGTCATTTTAATAGCATAACATTATTTCTATCTATCTATTTCTCTATCAATCTATCTATCAGTAAAATTTTCATTATATTCATGTTACTGTAACACAACAAAACGGAACATTACAGCGAGATTTTTTTCTTAAATTAATACACTTAAAATGGTATAACTTAAACAATGAAGCATTTTGCAGTTCAGTTTGTAACTGAAAGATAATTTTGTGGGGCTAACGTCCTCACTGAATTTTATTTTTCATCATTCAAGTTCATGATATAATGGAGAGAGGCATGAAATATATATATATTTATATATATATGAAAATTTTCGTAATACGAAGGAACTAAGTGGATACCCAACGTAAAAGTCTCTATTTAGGAAGGAGTGAAAAACTAGCATTTCATGACTCTCTCCATTATATCATGAACTTGAATGATAAAAAATAACTCACACACACACACACACACACACACACACACATATATATATATATATATATATATATATATATATATATATATATATTCTTTAGACAAATTTGGTTAAAGACCAAGCAATTTTTCTTTAATAATCTTACGTTTTTTCTTTAGCTATCTTGCTAGTTTCTTTCTATCAATATCCAGTTGATATAGGAATTGCCCTATGTTCTGCTCTCTGGCATTTTCGGTTATATATATTGAGTGTCTTTAAAAGATTATTATTATTATTATTATTATTATTATTATTATTATTATTATTATTATTCGTACCAGTGATAGCTGGTGATCTTTCACGCTGTTTGAGTGATAGCAAATCTCAGGTCTCCAGGACTTTTCTCAGTATTCTGGCTGATCTCAACAATATTGTTGTTTTGATGGTCTCTATTTTTCCTCTGATTTCCAATTCCTACAGTATTCGAAGCTTCTTAGGACGTTCTAAGCGCACCAATTAGAATTGGTATCACTGTCACCTTCATGTTCCACAGCTTTTTTGTTTACTGGGAAGGTCTAAGTATTTCTTTATCTTTTCGCTTTCTTTTATCTTCGCTTCGTCGTTTGCTAGAACGATAAAATTCCCCAGACTGCAAGTTCTTGTCGTTTTTTGTTAATTACCGCTAGGTCTTCCGATTGGGATTAGTCGAATTCTTTGTATATCAAAATCACAGAGAATGTTATGCATCTCATTTTGTTGTGTAGATTCTGCTTTGTGCATACACCATTTGGTAGTACGGTCAAAATACAATCTCTTGCGCAAGTTGATAATTTTTCCCATCCAGTTTTGCCTAATCTTGTACTCCTTTTTTGCTAGTTTACTGCTTTCCCTTACTATGTACCATTACACACCGATATGTACAGTTGTAACATTAAACGGCCCAAATGAACACTTGCAACGTTTCGGTGTTCAAATGGAAGTTTTGTTGGTACCGTCTCAATTGATGGGACTATACGAGTAGCGCTACATCTTAAGTGTCAGTTGTACCTCGTGATTACCTTGCTGTGAGAAAAAGTGACGAACATATAAAAACCCCGTCTGGGTTCGCTCATAACAAAAGTTTATTCTCTACTACACATTTAAGTAGTTGTCAGGAAAACTGAGTCGACAGCGTTAGACAAATTGAAACAAAATGTCATGAGGAGAACGAGAGCAGAGAAAGACCTTGAATTTTCTTTCACGTTTTCTTTTGTAGTTCTAACATGTGTCCTAATTGAGGTTCGTCCGCACAGATTCGCGTCTGGGTGTGAGACCCCTTTTTGGAGGTCGCTTCCAAATGGGAGCCGCAACTTTCGGTCTTCACATCGTCGTGTTCGGTGTTCTATTCTGTCTTTACCTCGCCGTGTCCAGCTGCCAAATAACTATTTTTATGTTTTCTATCTCGCGCCCACTCTTAACGGCTTTCCCATTTAAGTACCCTTCAGCAAATCAGAATTCGTTGTCGATTCGCTGCTGATACGTTTTAACCCGGGCGTTCGTAATTACTTCACAACTATATGATAAATCGTTTCAGCTTTTTCTCCACATAATCTAAACTTATTATTCCATTGCGTCTTATTGATTTTCGCCTTAACAAAATTGATCTTTATGGTGTTGTTTTGAGCTGCTATTATTCAGTTTCTATCTTGAGATATTCTTTTTTAAGCCATGTCTAAGTCTTCTCGTGTGCAATTTAACTGGTTTGTCGCTTGAAATCTCCATATATTTGTTTTTCTTCTGTTTTCTACTTTTTGTTGTTTTTCTCTCAGTACTTATGCTGTCAATGCTAACATTGACTGCTGTAATTCATCATTATTTGCTCTTTTTCATGTAGGCCTCGAATCCTTGTATTGTTGTATCTACGCAATCTTCAATGCTGGCTAGTTCTCTTTCTCCTTTTCTTGACACATACGGGTTGACTATTTCGTCTTTCGGCATTATTATTATTATTTTATTATTCTCCTTTGAGAGTTTTTCCCACCAGAGTTAGCAGATGGTCTTCCATTGGAGTTTGAGTCTCCTCAAGTCTCCAGGACTCTTCTCAATATTCTGTCCGATCTTAATAATATTGTAGTTTGGATGGTCTCCACTCGTCCTCCCATTTACAAATCTTCCAGTCCCTGTATTAATCCTTCGTAGATTGTTCCGAGCGCACCAATTGATTGGTATCACCGTCATATTTCATGTTCAATTGTTTTTTGTTTTTTTTAGTTCTTTAGCAAGGTCTACGTTCTTATTTCTCTTTCCGTTTTATTTCAATTTTACTCTATGGTCAGCCGTGACGGCTAAGTCCACGGTAGGTTCTCTTTGTTTTATTCACTATCACTAGGTATGGTCATCTGGTCGAGATTTGGTGATCTGTTTTTATCTCAAAATCCCAGAGAAATTTGTGCGTTGCATTCTTCAGGACAGATTGTGAGTTGTGCAAATACCATTTGTTTGTATGGTCAAATCTAAACTTCTTGCACAATTCCCAGAGGATTACCTTCTCCATCCAGTCGTTTCTTGTCTTATATTCTATTTTGCGGTAATTTACTGCATTCACTTATGTGATTGATCCTTTCGTCTCTATCACCTTATAAACTACATTTGCTATTCAGTAGCTCCTTTTCAATTTTTGCAACAACGCCATAAGGACCAACTATTGTAACGTAGTTGGTCCTTATGGCGTTGTTTTGCGCTGCGATTAGAAGAGATTCAGTTTCTCTCTTAAGGTTTCCCTTTCTTGGACATATCGAAGTTTTCTCCAATCATTTTACCCTTTTGAGAGTTTTTTTTACACCTAAGTTAGCTAGTGGATTTTTACTGGAGTCTGAGTGACAAAAAGTTTCCCCAAGTTTCAAGGACTTTTCTCAGTATTCTGGTTAATTTCAATTATGCTATAGTTTGGATGGTCACCACTCTTCCTCTTATTTTTAAGTTCTCCGGTCCCTGTAACTATACTTTCGGGACTGTACCGAGCATGCTAATTTCAGTGGATATCACCGTCACTTTCATGTTGCATTAGAGTTATCAGTTCTCTAGCAAGGTCAAGGTACTTATCTCTCATTTGTAGGTATTGTTTGTTTTTGTTTAGTTTGGGTGCGATATTTATTTTGTTTGAAGGATTTAGTATTGGTTGCGATGCTTTGGTTAACATATTAGTTGTTAAAGATATTTAATATATTAAATCGAGTGTTGAATGCTTTTTTATTTATTTTAGTCACTTTGTGGATCTGTAAGCGTCGGTTATGGTTGTTTTTATTAATGGTTTTCATTTTTGTTATTGGTGTGGGTTTTTTTTGTATTTAATCAGATGTGCATGTATCAGTGTTATTACAGTATGTTGTAGTTATATATTATTTGATGCTACTAGTATCAGAGAGATGGTATGTGAGACGACGAGAGAGGGTGATGGTTGTATAGCCAATGTAAGTATAAGGAGTGCGTAAGGTGTTGTTCGGGAGCTGGGTTGACATACCATTAAAGTCAATCAATCAATCAATCAATCAATTTTTAGTTGCGTTCAGATATTTAGTTTGCAGTGGCTTTTCTAAGTTTGGTCTGTCATTTATCAGGTTTGCTTGGTGGAGCTCTAATGTCAAAAGCCTGGAGCAGCCGCTGACAATAGAACTCACTGAAAATTGTTTGCTTGCCTAACTTGATGGCCATTACAACAGATGTAGCGCCCAAGTTGATAAAATATTTTAGAGTCAAGAGGTAATCGTTATGTCGTAATTGGATGGTTGTATTTATGCGGCTTGAGTTCTAATTTGCAGAGTCCCTTAATAGGCCAAAAATTAAGACATGCAAAGTGTTATCAGGTACAAACGACAGCCAGGCCCGAAAAGTATGCTATAAATATTAAACGCCGAGCCAAATGGAAGAAGTGTCATCAATTCCATAAAACAAATATTATACGTATGGTGAATCGCAGCTGTAACCGAATTTTTGTGACAACCAATCAGAAGCCAGGATTAATCATACGGTTTCATATACAAATTTTTACGAATATCTTTGAAAAAAAAAAAAATAGAGAATGAATAACCATATTTCATTATTCATTTTAAGTCATTTTTAATCAGACTTTTTTTAACGCTCGAGTCGTAAAGGTTATTGTGATAGGAAGTAAACTTGGATATTCGAGTTCAAATCCTGAACGTAACTGTTTGTAATTCACATAGCACTAATACTCTTGGGAAAGGCATGAATCCAACTCTTCTCCCACCAGCAATAGGTAAATTGTAAATCAGACTGAACACTTTAGATTCGGTATGACAACCAATCGAGGAGAAGGAAAGCTCTGAAATCAAACCAGACATAGAGATGGATGGGCTACGCCAGGCTGGTCCAGCCCAAGACACGCTATATAAGTATCGCCCCCACGACCAAACCACCTTTTTTTTTTATAAGCGATTATTTTGTTTAGCTTTTATAATCATTCTCAGTTGTGGTAGTGTTGTCATCAACTTTGACATCATCCTGAACCGGTAAAGTTAGCCTTTGTTTTAAATCGAGCCACCTAAAAAGTTATGTTGATTTTTATTTAAAAAATAGTGTGAATATGGTTATAAAATGAGACACTTCATGAAACCGAATCTTTACCTTTACCTGTAGGACTAAGAAAAAAATGGATTTTATTCTTTTACAGAAGGGTAAGGCCCTTAAGAAGGTGGGGGGGGATCCTGGGCATAACACTAAACTACATCTGATAATCTGGAAACTGGAGTGTATCACTTCATTGTCATTACACTCAGGCTCACTCTGACCTGGAGCGGTAGTACCTGTTAGAGTCTCATCGATAGGAGAAATAAACCTGTTTGAAAATTTATCGTATTATTATTGAATAATGATAACAACTTAAAATGATAGAATTCAGTCCAATCAATTGGGGCTGTAGAATACGAAGACTGTATCTCAGCAGAGGAGTAAAACACCCTCCCCAAAGAGTGTCCTGGATTCTACCCGCTAGATAGTGGGGGCTGTAGAGTACTCCTTCATTGTCATTGCTCACATGTGCACTCTCCCTGAGTGGTAGTATCTGATCGGGTCACATGTATTAGTCAAATAGAAATATTTAATAATTTTCTAAACTTGAAACCATTTAACTGTGTGCAAATAAATAAGCTCTGACTCGTTTAAAAATGCTATATTCAAACTTTTCATTTACAAATCATAGATATTTAATAGACATATATAAGTAGTATTTCGTATTAAATAACCCACAAGGGTTTATATGCCATAAAATGCAACCAACTAACCATATCAGTATTTGTATTAGAGAAGATTACTCAGAACCATAAAACCTTGTGCGAATTATTTCTATTTGGAATACTTGATATCCTACAACTGTGTGCAAAAAACTCTTCAGAAGCATCTTCACAAAAAATATAAATATAAACTTACAATGAAGGCAATTCACCAACCTCGAGGCATAAAATAACCCTAGACGGGTTGACATGCGATGAACATAAATGAATCTTTCAATCCTTTTTTGTTTGATATTTTCATTTATATTTATAAGGTATTTAAGTTTGGGTTCCTTCTTTAATGGCATATCAACCTTTGTGGTTTATTAAATACCAAAGCAATCCCTGTAAAAGAACAGTAGTCGTATTATTTAACCCGGCGCTAGGCGGAATAAGGGGTTTCATACCTTTCTCAAGGGTATCAGTCCAAAAGTGAACGTAATAGCGCGACAAAAGCTCGAACTCGCACACTTCGCGGTTGCAGAGCACTACTACAGCCACAATGCCATATGAATCAAGATTAATTAATAAAACAGAAATATATAACACCTGTTTTTGTTGTTTAAATTGAAGCAATGATTAGGCATGTATTCGATGTAATTTCCACGAATACCGCTAGTTAAAAATAATTTGATAATTGATATAATTTGCAGTAGTTAAAATTCGCACATGTTACACATCTTCTTCACTCATCTGTTTACATAATGGCATAGATGCAAATCTCATGAGCCGGGTTTTAAGTGCGTTTTTAATTATTTTAATACATTTGTTGATTTTGGCAAATTCACACCAAAAACTTGAAGTAGGGTGAGTACGTTGATGACAGTAACGAATTTGATTGTATATAATATATCAGGCTTTCTAAATTTTACAGTATTATTCAATTTATTCCTACTAGATTTTGAACATAGATATACGGTTTCGGTTTCTTTGTCTAATAGCATATCAACTTTCGTGTGTTATTTTAATGTCAAAGCCATCTTTGTTGTTGTGATACTATTTGACCGTTAGCTTGGGGGATAAGGTTGTTTATACCTTTGTCACAGACCGAAAGTGAACTTTACAGCGCTACTTGAGTTCGAACCCATTTACGACGATGTTGCAGTCCAACACGTTGGCCACTACGCCACAGGTACTCCCCGCCACATCTGATGTACTGTCCATCTTTGGAAGAAACAAAAATGTAGTTCAAATAAAATAGCTTAGCTTGATTTTAATGTTTTTGGTATGAAGTTTACATGTATATGATCGATTGATTTTTTACGGAATATTTTTGTTCTATATCTTTTTGATCCATTAATGGGACCCTAACAAGTGCTACTACTCTGGCTCTGAGTGGACCTGGGAGTAATGACAAAGAAAGGGTACTTCACGCTTCCCTGATCTCCAAAATTCGTTCCTCACTATCGGATACACTTTAGTGTCATAGAGAGGACACCTCAGCCTAGTCGGCTGGAGCTAAAGAATACATCACTTGCATCTTTGTAGAGGGGTAAGAGCCTCCCATAGCAAGTGTTCTGGATATAACTCTAAATCATCTGATGATGATGTTCCATTTCTGGAAGTCTTGGGAATGTGTAGCACATCTTTCACTTCCAATACTCCCAGGTTCACTTGGTGCTGGATTGGTTGTACCTGACAGGATCCCATTTATGGCTAAAATAGAACTATTTGGCCATTAAACCGCGTGCAAACAAGTGACTGATGCTGAATAGAATTATTAGGGTTGAATGGCAATACTTGAAACCCAACAACTGTGAGGAAAAATTGAATTATAGGTATTACATAGCAATACTACACCATTTAACTGTGTGCAAATAAAACTATTTGTGTGGAATACTTGAAACTATTTAATTGGGTACAAAAATTGAGTTATAGGTATAACATAGCAATACTTGGAATCATTTGACAGTGTGAAAATGAATGAATAGTCTTGAATAGAATTATTATTAAAGACCAATACTTGAACACTTCGAACGATTTAACTGTGAGAAAACAATAGCAATAATTAACTGTTCGCAAACACATAAGCTTTAACGTTTTAAAAAACAAACTTACTCTCAAACTATTGATTTACAAATCATATATGTATAACCATTTAACTGTGTGCAAACAAATGACAGATGATAAATTAGATTGTTAGTGTTACATAAAAATGCTTGAAACCATTTAACTGAGTGCAAGCAAATGAGCTCTGGCTTGTTTTAAAAACGTTATCTTCAAAATATCCGTTTACAAATCATTTATATATATATATAGGATGTGGCATTAAATAACCTTCAAGGGTGGATATGCCTTAAATCCAACCAACCAACCTGTATTCTAACCCCCACCGACAGGGTGTGTTCTGAGTTTAAGAAATGGGTTGTTTATTTACTTCTAAAAATTACAGATAATTACCCTTCTGTTGTTGGGGGGAGACCCCGTCGCGTAGTGGATAACGAGCTGGGCTGTGACATTGTAGTAAGGGAGTTCAAACTCCAGTTGCGCTATTAAGTTCCCTTTTGGTCAAATACATATAGGAAAGGTATTTGTCCCTTTAAAACCCCTGCTGTTAGTTAAATTGTACCACTAATATCCTACTAAAATGGCCCTGGCATTAAGTAACGTACAAAGGTTGATTAACCACAAAATAAAGGAACCAAACTCAACGTACTGTTGTTGATTTCCTTCTCCATACAACCAGACGACCAATCACCGCGATAATCAGCCTGACGACCAATCACTGAGATAATCAGCCAGACAACCGATCACCGCGATAATCAGCCCTTTAATCAGAGGTGTCCTTACGTAAATGTATCTTATCTACGACAACTTGACTTTATACAAATAGGGTAATAACTTTACAGACTAGTAATTCCACCAGAATATTAAATATTCTCTCTTGATCAAAGGAGTTAAACTGTGTTAAGGAGTCTGTAAACCGACTTCACATTCCACAATCCTCTTTTCTCGCCAATGAACAACACTTTTAAAATGTAGATAAGTCGGTCAATGTTTTTGTTTTTTGCGTTAAAATCGAAACATTTGCGTTAAAATCGAATACATAAATGAGTAAGCGATATTTTATTGCAGACCAAACCACGAGCAGCCAGTAACAGCAATTGCTACATAAAAACAAACCGAAAAACAACCAAATCGATACAATAGAAATGGGAAGAAAAACGACTTTATTGATACTTGAAGCGTCAAACTGGGGAGATTGCATACCAGATGACCAGGACATGGCTTAAAAAGAGAAACATCAAAAAAGAAAACGAATCTCCTTTGATTGCTGCATAAAATAATTCAATAAGGACCAATCATATCCATACTAAAATTGATAATACGCAACAGAATAGCAAGTGTAGATTATGTGGTGAGAGAGATGAAACAGTTAATCACATAGTTGTGGAAAAAGTTACAAATTGGTATAAAAGAATTAAAAGAGTAGGCTTGTCTGGGTAGTATAGGTGATCTACTGGGAATTGTGCAAGAAATCAAAATTTGACAAAAACTAATAAATGGTGTCTGCACAAACCAGAATTCATCCAAGAGAACGAGACTTTGAGATATAAACGGATCATGTAGTTCCAGCCAGAATAAATAAACAAGAAAAAAATTGTTATCTAGATGAATTGAAACTGAAAGGAAGCAAAAAGATTCGACAAATACTTGGATCTTATTATGGTGCTGAAAAAACTGTGAAACATGAAAGTAACGCTGATACCAAATGTAGTTGGTTCACTTGGAACGGTTCTCGAAGGCTTGGAAAGGTGACAGGAGGAATTGAAAATAAGAAGAATCGAGACCACACAGACTAGTACACTGTTAAGATCGGTTAGGACACTCAGAAGAGTCCTGGAGACTGGAGTAGACTTGCTGTCACTCAGACTCCAGAGGGAAAACTATCAGCTGACGCTGGTGTGAAGAACTTGCAAGGATTAAGATAATAATGCAGTCATTTTTAGGAAAACGTGTTAAAAGGCAGTCTTCCGCCCAACTTTTCAAAACACGAAATCCAAAAGCAGATACACCAGAAATGGTGCATGAAATATATATATAATCATCCACAGACAGACTGTTTCATAGTATCACAACTCTTCAGTGAGGCTAGACTCACGAGATTCTCGAAGCTAGGATCGAAACCTGGCTGACTTTTATACTAGCTATATATTCTACTACACAGCCACGAGTAAACTAAAGATTTTAAACACAAATGTATCACTTTATTTTATTTTCATATATCCGCTTAACGGCTACCGAGAGCTCAATTTATTCGGTTGATGGTTTGATGGTTTCTTTGTTTAATGGCATATCAACCTTTGAAGGTTATTTAATGCCAAAGCCCTTCTCCAAGAAGAACAGTTGTACTACTATTTAACCCATAGCTGGGAGGATAAGGGAGTTCATACCTTTCCCAAGGGTATTTACCCGAAAGTGAACGTAATAACTCGACTGGAGTACGAACTCGCTTACTACGATTCCGCAGTCCATCGCTTTAACCATTACACCACGAGAACACTCCCAATTCATTCGGATAGCCTTGCCTTACGCGTGTGGCAACCGTTAATTCCCTCGCTCGGGAGCTCAATATATATAAATATATATGTGTGTGTGTGTGTATATAAAAATTCTTGCTATCTCTTAAACCCCAAATCATTCTTATCTCCTTTAAAATATTTCTCTTAAGAAGCTATACACCGACGAGCACTAACGTTGATCCGAATTCTGGAAACGGTATTGGAAGTTTTCAACTGAAATTGCTTTCATTTGGTTCGTCACGATTAGGTGCATATTCTTTACATTTTTCGAGTGCAGAGTTTTGTTATGGTGAAACAAGAGAAAGTCATAAAGGCACAGATCAGTAATATTTTTTCGCGCAAAAAACTAGTTCACAATGTGATTAGTCTCTCTTTCTATGAGCAATGGGATGGATTTGTATTTCTACGAACTGTTGTGTTCAACAGTGGATTGTTAATTCACTTGTTTTAATAGGTTTGTGCTTTTTTCGTTTTGGGAAATGATGTGCACTTGTAATGCTTGCTGCAGAATTGGTTAGTGTTCCTTGGCAAGCAGAAGTGCCAAGTATTAAGACTCTGAGTACGTTTCTTGAAACTAATGAGATTGATTAAAAATGAAAATGAAAATGAAATGTCGTGTTAGTAAACCTGAGAATCAACGAGTCAATGTTAACTAATCACCAATAATTCCATTGTTAAACGTCGATCAGACCTGATGAGAGTCGTCATTTTCCTCTGTTCGTGAAGTGATTGGTCGACCAGAACGAGATTCGTTCTTGACATTCTCTCTGTGCTATCCCAAAATATCTTGTGCTGCGTAAAAACATATGCTCAAGAGAGAACTTGATCCCCAAAGCCTGTATTAACTTGTTAAATGTTTCTATTACAGTTGACACATACTTAGATCTTTTGTTCCATTCTAGGTTTCTGTTTCTTTGTTTAATGGCATATCAACCATTATGGGTTATTTCATGCCAAAAACAATCCTTATAGAAGAACATTAGAGGTAGCAGCTGAGGTATAAGAACATTAGTGGTAGTATCTGAGGTATGAAAGGGTTTTATTGTCAGAAAGTAAATGAAATAGTGCAACTAGAGTTCGAACCAACTTACTAGGATGTTGCAATCCAGCACGTTAGCCACTACACCACGAAGACTCCAACTAAAACTCTTAGCAAACAGTCGTAAAAATCAAATATTTAGTGAATTCTGACATTAGCTGAATATTATTTGCATACGTTCAAAATCAACATTAGACAACTGATAGTTAACAAGGTTTGCCACACTGAAAAAAGGATGAAAACAGAAACAAAATATTTCATCACTTTCTAAATCAGAGCTTCTTAAACTGTTTACTTGATGAACCCCTTCGAATCAAATTTAATTTCCATTCCTCCACAAATAAATCAGTTGAATATTACCGACATTTTTAGTCTCATTGAAGGCCATGATAAGAAGGGTTAATTTTAAAAAGTGTTTTCGGTTATATGAAAAAGTCTCCTATGAAATACATAAAAGTTATTACAAATGGAATATTAAATCATATAATAATACCCACACCAACAAATACCTGTGTTGTATACCGTGATGAGGGAAGAACCACAACACTTGGTTATAAAAATATAACTCTCTTTATTCTTCTTGGAGTCAAAGGTTTTCTGGTGAATGAGAGACTGACAGACAGAAGGAGACAACGACAGATTGCTATATTGACCCATAACTTCTTCTTCTCTCGACCATAGCATGCTGTGTTATTTTCGAGACACCACTTAGGACTTATTCTGCTTCACGGTCGGGGGTGCTTAACCGGGGGCCTCCTCTCAGTGACTGCAGACTGGCCCTCCCTGACTCCAACTTCCCAACTGACAAGCTGGCATCGACATATATTATTTTATAACGCCCACAACTTCCGATGAATCACGTGAAAGTTTCCGCTTATTTACACAGATGCGTCTGTGATTAACGACTTAGTCAAGGATCAGTATGCAATACTTGGCAAAACTGAAACTGATCCAACAAATAAAGATCCGGATCTCTTCTGTCAGGACGATATTTTTGTTAATAATTTAATTTTGATTTCATTTGATCTATATGGATCACTTTGAGAAGCCTTTTTTAGACCAGCGTCATATATTGAACAAACTCACGATTGGAGAAAAGCAAGAATGTCGAACACTGTACTTTTATTTTTTCATTATTTCCTTTTTTTTTATCTATACTATTTTAATTTTGCTTGAATAATGTCTTTTCTAAAGGCATCTCATAACCTATTATAAAACGACTGACGTTGATTTTTACTTTTTGACCCTAGGTGACACAAAAAAGTGACTACTTCCCAAATACTCCTGTTAATGACCACCAGAGGACGTGATCAAGTTTTATATAAGCAGAAAGCGGCAAAATCAAATCCTCTCTTTCCGCCAGTATTGCTTCAAGAGACTCATGCCTTGACGACTTGCTAGGTTCCTGGCTTCAATGGACATAAGGAGATAGGAATTTACATAACACACACACACACACACAAGGAATTGTTCCTCTTTTATTCCCATATACATTTTCCCTAGTTTTCCATATGTAATATAGAGAACTTTAATAATGGACTATCTCCTTTTTATTGAATTCACACATATTTGTTCTCTCTCTTTATTTGTCCACATTTATATTCATAAATTCTATCAAGTTTTTCAATTAGGCTCACTTCATTTATAATCGACAAGTGTCAGAGTGATAAGGAATACTTTTGAATTCAGTGTTAATTCGTTTGAAGTATAATTGCTTTAAATTTTTTCTTTCGTTAAAATTTGATTATATGCGTCGTTAACGACGCCGAAAAGATCTGATATGTTTGGTCAGAACCAGATTGTTCTTTTAAATGACCCCTATGTATTTATCAACCCCTCCGCACTAGGAGGATGCAACACAGGGTCAATTTTTAAGCGGAGTTTCAACAGTTTTAACAGTTTTCTTTGTTTTTATCTCGGTTGCCATACTAAGGCTAAAGAACCCAGATTTCCCTACTATTTTATCCATAGATAGCGAGAGAATAGTTGGATTTATACCTTTCTCAAGTGTATTAGCGCAATGTAAAAGACAAACAGCGACGTCCAGGATTTGAATTCGGGTCACCGAGTCCATTCCCTACGACGATATCCATTACACCACAAGCACCTCCAATTAAATGAGCCGTCTATTTTGAACGGGGCGTATGTAAATGACACATCACTAGTGGCCATTACATCTAATCATTCCTGGCAATAAATATATATGATCCAGAAATGTTTGATCTGTTATAAAGGGTCTTAAGAATTCAAACTAGTAGATTCACCTCCTGAGTGACCCTATACTTACATGTACTCTTCAAAAATGTTATTCACCATCAGGGATCTATATGGATCACTTTGAGAAGCCTTGTTTTAGACCAGCGTCATATATTGAACAAACTCACGACTGGAGAAAAGCAAGAATGTCATACACTGTACTTGTATAATAGGATAGCCAATATAAGATATACTATTCTTAAGTATATTCTTTGTTCCTTCAAAGATGATCATTGGGCGTGTGCTTATAATAAATAAATAGATAAATAAATAAAATGAAATCAGCAAAAAAGAGATAGTCGCTTCGATGAGACGGTGACCTCCGAGTCAGACGGTAGGCAAATCAGGAAAAAAATCATTCTTCATTATTTAAATGTCGTATGAAAGAAACTCATAGCTGTGTGGATTTCCATAAATCTTCCTTTGAAGGTAGCTGAAAGTACGCTTCATATAAGGCTGCGTCACGTCAAACGAATGAGAAGTGTTCTAATTATTTATTCATTAGGTCTTGTGGTAAAAAACAACAACAAAAAACAAAAAAGAAACAAAAACAAATAAAGAAGACTTGAGAAAGACAGTTGGCGTTTTGTTCGAAAGGAGCGTTCATCACCTGGGAATCTGGAAAAACCCTGCTTTAAGCCACTATCTCATTTATTGTGTGGACATTCATGGCATAGAAATTAATATATATATATATATATATATATATAATTATATATATATATATATATATATATATATATATATATATATATATATATATTCAAGGAGGTAATGCTCATGGTTAACATGGTGGACTTTGACATCGTAGTAAATGAGTTCGAAATCCATTACATTCACATTCGGATTAATACCCTTGGGAAAATTATGAACCCTCCAGCTATGGGTTTGACAGTACGACTACTGTCATTCTACAAGGATGTTTTTGGCACTGAATTACCCGCGAAATGTTAATGACATTAAACAAAGAAACCAAATTTGTACATACGATGGTCATCCAATTAATAAAGTAAATTTTGCTTAAGGGGTTGACGTTAGGAAGCACTGTTCACAATTGCACTTTTTTTCTGGGAAATTAGTTGTGATGTGTCCTTTCATGCCCCAGAACTCTGCCAGCATCACCTTCTTCATTGACCTCTATGCATAGAACAGTCTGTTTCCACTCCATGTACGATCTTTTCGTTTAGGAGTAGTGTCAAACCCATTATCGACAATTGTCTGAGCGACAACGGATAGTTTAGAATTCAGTATTTTGATAAAGGATCAATTTAAAGTATAATTGCTTTAAAATTTTTTTTTAGTCTTTTTGTGTCTATTTGTTAACATTTTCTACAAAAACTTTGTTTTCCTCACACATTACACATTCTTCTGTAAATTTTACATGGTTTGCTCTACTCAGCTAGCAAAAATTTCATGATAGAAGCTTATTTGCCGCCATTTTGAATAGCCTAAAAGCAAATATTTTTGCGAGATTAGAATAATTGTTGCTATAAACCAATCCCAACGCAGAGTTTATATTTACGGAAAAAACTTTTGAAAAAGATTTATTAATTTTTTTCAAAATATTTACCCCTATTTTGTTGATTGACTCGTATACATACTTATATATGTAAGTAAAGTTGGCGACCGTAGTCAAGGGTGACCCGAAGGCTCCCTTTTCATTAGCTACTACATGAATGTAAGGGAAGGCGCTACTCCTCTCCCTGGATTATTCCACTTCAATCTTGACACGTACCTTATAATGCTTAGTTAAGCACGGACGTATCGAGTACCATTTTTTTAGGCTTTGG
>OY757920.1:34473751-34513751 GCA_963585895.1 Sepioteuthis lessoniana
TAACTGTAAGGCTATAATTTTTGAAATCTGCGAAGTTTTCTGTACGCTCAGGTCCACTTCGACTCATAGTGGTAGTAGCTGTTAGGGTCCCATATACGTGCCAAGTAGACATGTTTAAAAATTAATCGTATTCGATCAGACCATAAGTAAAATAACAAACAAAAAAAAAAAACAAAAACAAACAAGCAAATAAACGAACACGAAACACGAAACCACTTCACAAAAAGTAAATATGAACAAAGTATGCGATTTCCTAACCTCTAAGATTAAAATAACCCGAGACGGGTTGACATGCCATTAAAATAAGCTCGTTAATCAATGATTTTTTAAAGATTCAAATCTTTGTTTATGCTTGTTTTTTTTAAAAAAACGTTTCTTCTTTTTTTCTGTTTAAAGTTTGAGCAGTATGAAGTCTTGTTTTAGCCATAGTATCATTGCATTGTGTGAAGTCGTCTTGCCTTATCAGATTTATCTCCCTTTCAATTATTTTTTCAAGTTTTGTTCTGTACTTTTTAAAAAGTAGAATCTTCCATATGGTGTTAATTTCCACGCTTGGCTTATTGTTAAAGACAAAAATATTTCATACGCCACTTTTATATGCCACGTAGTTCTGAAAGCTGAAAATAATGGTCTTTGGTATCTTAAGATAAAGTGAATGGATGTTAATACAGTATAAATACTTAGCACTGGATTATTTTCTACTTCAGTCGTATTTTGACATTTGGCCAAGCGAAGAAAAAACGTGTTAATATTTTTAGACGTGTATTTTATATTTGTTGCTTTTTTTAAAATATTATTTTAATAATTTTGTTACTATTATAAAATTGGGATAAAATGTTTAACTATATTTATATTATTGTAAAGATGATGATTTATTTAAGGAATTATTCCATAAGATATAATAATCAATTTCTAATTTGGTAGTTTTTCATTCATTATCTAATATTATCAGTTTTTAAGGACATTTTAAATGACTCATGAACGAATAGCGTTGCCGTGGAAACAACAGTCCATGATGATACGATGCTTCGATTAGAAAAATGTGTATGATTCTAATTAGAATTTCAGAGATAATAGTGGTCCATGATGATACCAGTCCTTATATTTAGGAAAGATTGGTTTTGTCTGGTTTGATAGCATAGCAAACATTTTAGTTTATTTAATGTTAAATCCTCTTCATACATATAAATTGAATATATACGAGGATCATTGAATACTTTTCCAGACTTTTTTCGTATGGGCACTTTTATTGATAGTACACACATGAAACTATAGTCCCCATCGAAGGAATCTTCTCCGGCTTCAATGCACTTGTTATACCGTTCTAACAACTTCGGCAAGGCCCCATGGAAGTCCTCTTGTGCGAGCGTGTCAATGACCTTTGTCACAGCCTCTTTCATCTCCTCACTTATCTCATAACGACAGCCTGTGAGCTTAGGGAATAAGCAAAAGTCACAGGGAGCAAGATCTCGACTATAGGGGGGCTGAGGAACTGTCTTGATGCCCATCTTGGTCAAATAGTATGTGACAAGGATGGAGTTTTGAACTGGTGCATTGTCCTGCTGGAAATGCCACTGATTCGATTTGAAGAGTGCTCACCTCTTCCCAAGGAATCTCATCCTGAACTCCCTTAAAACCTCAACATAGTAACCCTAACCCAAACCCTAACACTTTGGCCAATCAACTTTGTTGTATTGACTTCCTCACTCCTCCCACACCTCTCATCTTCCCTCGCAGACTCCCTACCTTTCTTTAATCTCTTATGCCTTTCAAAAACTGATGCTCGATTAATGCAAGATGGTTGAAAAGCAGTCTGAAGCATTCCATACGTTTCTGTGGCATCTTTTAAAACAGAATTTTATTGCATATAGTTCATCTAAAGTGTCCTGACGTCCAGATTGCATTTTTGAAATTCACCAGCTGTGACAATCAGGCTTTAGTAGGGTGTATTCGAATTCCTGCTGTAGCAGTTCATTTGAACATGAAATCACAAAAATTGGTCAGTCATCTCATAAGATGTATAGCAATAACATACTGAATTTTCAAGAGTCTAGGACAATTTGAAATGCCTGTACAAAAAAGTCTGGAAACCTATTGAATACACCACGTATGAGTTGTAAACACATTTTCTTGATAACGTTTTTAAACACGCCTAAGCTCATTCTTTTACACACAGTTAAATGGTTCCAAGTATTGCTATTTATTTCTAACAATTGATCTAAGCATTTGTTTACACACAGTTAAATTATCAAACAGTTCTATTTCTAAAAATTCAATTTTGCAATAGTCATTTGTTTGCACTCAATTTAAATGTAAAACAGTTCTATTTGACCCATAAAAAGGGCATTTTTAGGTGCTACTACTCCGGGCCAAAGTGGACCTGGGAGCAATGGCAATGAAGGCGTACTCCGGTTACCAAAGAGTTCCAGAATTACTGGAGCCTCACTATCAGATTGTTTAGTGTCATATCCAGAACACTCATAGGGGGTCTTACCCCTCAGAAGAGATACAGTCGGTATATTCAACAGCCCCAGCCAACTGGGCCACTCGATGGGAGGAGGTCTTACCCCTCTGGAGAGATACAGCCAGAGTATTCCACAGCTCCAGCCAACTGGGCCACTCGTTGGGAGGGGGTCTTACCCCTGTGCAGAAATACAGTCGGTGTATTCTACAGCCCCAGCCAACTGGGCTCGATTTAGGAAGAAGTGGAGGATTCTAATTTGTATATTTCATAGTTATCTCCGTTATATTAAGAAACTAGCTGATTAAAAAATGACTTCTATAGCGAATGCATGTTCAAACAAAATTATCTTACAGCTTCAAGTTGGGCTGTAAATGAAATAATTTTATATGAGCACTTTAAGTGTATCTACATAATAAAAAACTCGCTATCATGTCCATATTTTTGCTGGTTAATACCGGCCTATTGGCCTAGTGGTTTGAGCGTTCGCCACTGGCCTGGGATACCGGGATTCAATCCCAGGTCGCGTCATACAAAAGACTTTTAAAATGGTACTTGATACATCCTTGCTTAGCACTCAGCATTATAAGCTATGTATCAGGGGTAAAGTGGAGCAATCCAGGGAAAGGAGTAGCACCCTCCCCTACACTTCGTTGTAGTAGCTTTTGAAAAGGAAGCTTTTGGGTCACCCTCGACTACGGTCGCCAACTTTACTTCCTTATTTTTTTATAAATACTTGGAAGAACGTTTTGCATTATGTTGGTAACATGAGGCACAATTCGGTAGCTGTGGATGCTTTTGCCGAGGTATTGAAAGTGATGAACCACTCGCCTGATACTCTAGCCCGATACTCCTCGATTGTTACTCGCCGGATTTGCTTCTATGGCCGGGAGTACAGCGTCGGAATCCTCTGTTTTATGCTTACAGGACCTTGCCTTATCGTCGAACAACTCGAACAAAATGTTTTTGCTTACTTCCGTGGCATAATGTCACAATTTAAAATCGTAAAGCATAACTTCCTGAATTAGACTACGTTCCATGTTCGTCTGTATTTCAAATCACACGTTGAGTCAAGCAACACACAACGTGTCAGTACACTAACTACCACAATACTACTAACCACAGCTTGAACAACTTCGGTCACATAATATACACACTGCAAAATAGCACCAACAAAATATTGCAGAATTAACCCTATTATATATATATATATATATATATATATATATATATATATATATATATATATATATATATATATATAATGGTAATTTTAGTAATATATCTATAGATAACATCATTAAGAATACCCCCAAGAGTTTTTAAATAAAAACGTTGTTTTTTTTATTCAAGATACTAGAATTTAATTATTCCAGCTGGAACATTATAAAATTAAAACGCATTTATTATTATTCATTGCAAAACAGTATAGCTTTGGAAGCTAGTAACTTAAAATATATATTTTCTATATATGCAGTAGTCTCTCTCTCTCTCTCTCTCTCTGGAAACGTTCATTGTGTAATGGTTATCGTCATAGAAAATGGGCCAGCGATCCGAGTTCAAATATTGGATGAGGTTGATTGCAATTCACATAATGTCAGTGCCCTTGGAAAAAGCTTGTATTCAACAATTGTTCCTCTTGCGGGGCATAGAGAGATTTTTAACCTTATCATGGCAACCAGTCTAAGAGAAGGAAAAATCTGAATCCAAATCCGAAAAAATTCCGCTGAAAAATTAACCTTATATTGCATCCTGCTTATGTAGAAGGGCTGGTTTGGTTTATCTTCTTGGTTTTAATTGGATATCAACTTTCATGGGTAATTTAATGCCGAATGCATCCCTGTAGAAGAATGATCATTTTAATCGATGGCTGCTGGGGAGATAAGGAAATTTATACCTTTCCCTGGGTATCATTCGAAAGTTAACGTAATACCGCAACTGGAGCACGAACTTACTTACTTCGAAACAACAGTGCAGCACTTCTTCCATTACATCACTAGGACCCTCCTAGAGGTCTTGGGTATTATCTCTGGATACAGTGTTTTAATCCTATAGAGTTTGGTCATAAATAATAACAAATAATATTCGTTTTGTTTGTAACTCGGATGTATGCTGAATTCAATTCGAAATGAGAAATGTGACTGCCGAATTTGGGACCCACAGTCAATAATTTTTGGACACCACCCCAAAAGCTTTCAGGTAGGGATGGACATATAGGAAGTATAGTGCATTAGTGTTGACGCACCTTTTACAAGTAGGTCGAACCACTCCTGCGGAAGTCTGTACACTGGGTTTCACATATTCTCCTTCTCACACCTCCGCATTGAACACTTCTCGAAGAATCATTACATTGCTCGTCGGTGACAAAACTGCGGTTGTCCACAAGGAAAGTTTTATCTTCTTAAAATCCTTTTGTATTTGAAAAATACGAAAATCCTTTTTTTTTCTCAGACTAAAGGATTAGATAAAACAATGAAATAATAAAAAAAACAAAAAAAACAAAAAAAAAAGTTGTCATGCACTCTTTTATTGCGAGTACGTGCGAGTAGAAGTGAAATAAAAGTACGATCTAACAAATCCCATCTTTAATGCTATTGAAGGAGTTGAGAGAAAAAGGGTCCAGGAAAAAACTCAACACAAACCTTTTTGCCTATCACTACCTCAACACAATTTCACCCTAATACATAATAAAGGTGTTCTGAGTACGACACTAAACTGTCGGTGAATTACTCATTTATTGCCATTACTCCCAGGTTTACTTTGATCCAATGTTGTAGTATCTGTTAAAGCCTTATCTATGAGTCAAATAGATATGTTTAAAAAACTATCCACAGTCGAATGGCAGGTTGGCGCACCATTAAAGTCAATCATGATATATTACGGCGTATCAACACTTTATGGGTATTAAATGCCTAAATTCAATTAAATTTATTTTCAATTTTTGATCGTATTTTCTGAAATTGCATTTGTCTATAATTATTTATTTGCACACAGTTATATGATAATAAGTATTCCTAACTAATTCTAATCATTTATAAACAGTTTTATGGTCTAAAATAACTATAACCATTTATAAGAATTTATTTGCACACAGTCAGAGTTTTAAGTATTCCAATCTAACACCAATAACTTGCAAGCAATTATGTGGTTTTAAGTATTATGAATAGCTTTATGTAAATAATCTAAATACAAAAAATATGCTCACAGTTATATGGTATCAAGCAAGCCTGTCTAAAATGTATAATTTTCAAACAGACTTATTTCATCCATAGAAGGGATCCTAAAGTGTACCACCGTTACAGATCAGAGTGAAGTAATTGTAATGAAATATGGTATTGGAATAATTGAAATGAACTATGGCGTCACGTATTCCCATCTAATCATCTTATTTATTCCTGTCTAACATCAATAAGGAAATCTCTTTTTATTACGAATAATTTTTAACAGATCGATTTGACTTATTGATGGGAGCCTAACAGGTTAAAGTGGGCCTGGGAGTATTAGCAGTGAATGGGGTACTCTACACTCCACTGAGCTCCAGAACTGGAGCCTCACTACTAGACGCAGTTTAGTGCTATACCCAGGATACTCGGTTGGTTTGTCATGGACGGTGGAATTTTCTCAACCGTTCCCAGATAGTGACCACGTGACTGGGTTTTGATTCAGGAAAACAGAAATTAGTCACAAAGAGTCAAATCAGTTGATTAACTATCCATGTACCACACGAATATTCTTTTTAGTCAAAGACACATTCACGGAGAATGTATATAGAAATATTATTTTTTACTATATAGGAATGATATTTTTTATTTAACATTAAATAAATGATAACAGATAATACGCAAAATATATTTTATTTAATCGCTGAATATTCTGTCTTTATGAAATATTCCTAAAACAAACTAAATTGAATTATTTAAATTAATGGTATAATTTGTTCCAAGTTTTGCTGAGGAAAATATTATGGAATAATTTTTGTCAAGGGTAATAGACTGATCGTTTATGTCTAGAAATCGATGAGACAGATTTTACCAAAATGTTCACATCGGCAACATCTAACAAAAATCAGCTGATCAATGATAATTCATTGTCGATCGTTTTCATCGTCAAATGACAATCAGATCTGATGGGAGTCTTCACTTTTGCTGCACTTTTTTATTTTATTTTATGAAGCAACCGTAGTCCTGAATATTCCACAGTTTCGAGCAAAAAAATGTCTTGTACAACCTAAAAACTTGTGGCCCTAAAAAGAGCTTGATTTCTGTTAAATTCTGAAATGTTTCTTTCATATAGTCCAGAAGTCTGACACTGAATTATAACTTTTCATCTAAGATTTTTTTGTGATATAATTTACCAAACACGTTTGTAATAATCGAGTATTAATAAAACGAACTTGAACCCGGTGAGGTAAACGTAAACTCGTGTTCAAGGACAATATCTATCATCTGCTTTCCACTGAGGGTTGCCAACCTGAAAAAAACAAAAAACAAAAACAGTCTCATTATTTTCTAAAGTGATGTCGTTTTATTTTTTATCATTCTCTTTGTGGAATAGTTCTTTTTTTCTCAGTTTATCTTTGTTTGGCACAAGACCAAAGGCAGAGGGTTACTAGTGAGAATCAAATTCACTAACAATAGTCTGCTAGGCTAGTTTACTATATGTTACACCACTCAAACCGCCCTCATTCTCATGGTAGAATAGAATGAATGCATAGTATCAGTTTCCAAAGGAGATCTAGGGTACTGGGAAAAAAGGAAGCCCGCCCTTCTTTAGTTTCGATCCCCGAGCGAAATCATTGCAAGCAGAAAACGACAATCAAGTTAAGAATATCCTAATATGAATTCCACATGGGCGCACGGATTCATTACAGAATAGTCGGTGAAAATGATGTGAAAGTTGAAGGCGGATCTCTGATCAGAGAGAGAGAGAGAGAGAATTTTCACCAACCTTTGGCGAAATGGAGGCTTATTAAATACCGTATATAAATTGCTTGACGCCAGCGAGTAACATGCTCATCTTGATAGATTCACCTATATAATTTTCATATCTTTGTAACTTACCAACCGCATTCTGTGTTTTACTTCCGGTATCAGAAGGGAAATCTAGTTAAGTACTAGACTAACACCAGGAAGACGAAGGGAAAAAAAGAAAAAAAGAAAAAAAAGGTGCCAACATATCGATACTTCGATTCAATGCCGGATTAAGTAATTCAGGGATCGAAGCAATTGTTATAAAATAAAAAAATACACATGAATATTAAAATTCCAAATTTTAATCTTTGTGCAGAATACTCCACCAGTTATATCAAACTTTATATTAATTTTATTTCAAGTTAGAATTTGGAAAACATGATTTTGAAGTTTTGAATTTCTTTAATTTTTGTAAACGTAATTTTGATATTTTGAAATTGTTAAAACGTAATTTTGTTATTCTGAAATTAAGGAATTTTGAAGAGGTGATTTTGAGATTTCGAAATTTTGAAAACATCATTTTGGGGATTTTGATATTTAGGAAGACTAAAGACGTCATTTTGGTATTTTACATTTCAGAAAAAAACTGAAACAAACAGCTGAAAATGTCTTTTTTGATTTGCGGACGCACGTATTAGACTTGTATATACTTTTTGTAAACTTTAAATTAAATTGATGTAAATTTGATTGGATTGGGTTGGTTGTTTTCTTTTACGGTGTATCAACCCTTTTCCAGTCATTTAACGCTGAATTTAGACATATTGATAAACAGTTTCAAATTCAGTTTTGTATAAGTATAATTTATTGTTTACTCACAGTTAAATGTCAAAAAAGTTCTTTTTCAAACAATTCAGTTTAGTATAAGTACGCCGTTTAAAAAAAAACTACAACAATCAAGAATATTACAATGGAACATGAAAATATAATCAGACGAAGCGTTAAAAGCACGACAACTAGAACGAAAAATACAACTCGAAGTACTGGTAAAAGAAGGAAGACTAAAAAAAAATTCCAAGATGGAACCAAACAAAACAGACGAAACAGGACTTTCCAAAACAACGAAAGAAAATTCTACCGAAAAGTAGGAGGAGAATAGGCGCAGACAAGTTGTAAAAATATACATCCAGGACATAGGAATGGAATTTGGAATAGAGAAATGGGTCCTGGAAATAATGAGAAGCGAAAAACGACACATGATGGAAGGAATGAAACTACCGAACCAAGAAATGATCAGAATGTTGGGAGAAAAAGAGACTTAAAAATAGAGGAGGATATTGGAAGCAGACAACATGAGATGAAGGGAAAAATTAAAAAGGAGTATCTCAGGAAAAGGAGAAACTACTCGAAACCAAACTATATAGTAGAAATCTCACCAAAAGAAATAAACGCCTGTCTCAATTATTAGAGACTCGGGGCCATTTTTGAATTGGACGAGGGAGAAACTTAAACAATTTGATCAGAGAACAAGAAAACTCACGACGATGCATAAGGTCTTACATTCCAGAGATGACGTAGACAGAGTGTACGCACCAAAAAAGGAAGAAGAGGAGTCGCCAGCATTGAAAATGGCGTCGATGCATCGATACAAAGACTGGAAGACTACTTCAAAAAGTGTTGAGGAAGAATGATTACAGCGAATAGAAACAATACAGACAAGAAAGCATCAACAGAACAAAAATCATCAGAAAACAAAAATGGGAAGAAAACAACTGTAATGACATTTTACGAAAAATCTAGGACATGGCTGTGAAAGGGAGGCCTAAAAGGAGAAACTGAGTCCCTTCTGATTATCGCATAGAATTATGTCAGAAGGGCTAACTATGTCAAAGTAAGAATAGATAAGACGCAACAAAAAGCAGATGTAGGTTATGTGATGATAGAGGTGAAACGAACAATCACATAATAAGCCGATGCAGTAAGTTAGCGCAAAAAGAGTATAAGAGTAGACACGATTGGGTGGGGAAGATGATCAATTGGGAGTTGTTCAAGAATTTTAAATTTGTTCATGCGAAAAAATGGTATATCCCTCCAGGAAAATGAGACACACAAACTTCTCTAGGATTTTGAGATACAAACGGATCATCTAATCTTGGCCCGACGACCAGACCTAGTAATCGTCAACAAAAGAAAGAGACTTGCTGAATAGTAGACAATACCGTACCGGTTGACCACAGGGTAAAAATGAAAGAAAGCGAAAAGAAAAATAAGTACCTGAACCTTGCTCGAGAGATGATAAAGTTATAGAACATGAAGGTGTCGTTGATATCAGTTATAGTTGTCACGCTCGGTACAGTCTCCAAAGGATTGATAAAGGGTCTGCAGGACTTGGAAATCAGAGGACGAATGGAAACTATCCAAACAACAGCATTATTTAGATCGGCCAGTATACTGAGAAGAGTTCTGGACACTTGAGGGGACTTGCTGTCACTCAAACCCCATTGAGAAACCACCCGATAATGCTTGTGTAAAAAACTCTCAAAAGAGTGAAATGATAATCACTGACCATTTACTGTCCAGTTGTTCGATCCTAACAGCAATAAAATATAAAGAAAGACAAGATAAAATGGGACATAATATTCATGGGAAAATATGTAAATATTGTGGAATATTGGTTTCTGAAAACTGGCTTAGAAGACAAAATAGCTACTATTTTATAGAATTTTGCAACCTAAACAGATAGAAAAATAAAGACCAGATTTAGAGTTTAAGTAAAAAAGAAAACATGCCTTCAAATTTGTATGTCAGATGACATATAAGTTAAAGAATATAAGTCAATATAAAGATCTGGAAATAGAAATTGGAAAAATGTGGCACCTTAAAACTACCAAGGTACCAGTAAACTGGGAAGCCTGGGTATGATAAATAAAGAAGGGACAGATAAACACATTAATAAAATACCTGACAGTTCCACTTTATATGAAATACCAAAAAAAAAAAAAAAAAAGACCTGGACAGAGCTAAGAAACGGAAACTAAGAAAGAAACTGCGTCCCTTTTAATACCAGCACAAAACAGTGCAACAAGAACCAATTATATAAGAACGAAAATTGATAATACGAAACAGAATAGCAAGTGTAGGTTATCCAGAGAAAGAGATTAAACGGTTAATCGGATGATAAGCAAATGATGCCGAACAAGCATAAAAGGAGTACATATATTTACCCAACCCCTCCGCTCGGGCAGGATATGACACAAGGTCAATGATTTTGAGCGGAGTTTATCAGGTTTGAATTCAGAGTTTTCCTTCTCCTAGACTAGTTGCCACACCAAGGCTGAAGAACCTAGTCTGCCCTACTATTTACCCAGAGCTGGAGAGAGAATAACTGGATTAATACCTTTCCCAAGGGTATTAGTGCTATGTGAAATGCAATGCATAAAAGGAGTGCAAGACTAGATACGACTGGGTATGAAACGTGAGCCATGGGAATTATGCAATTATCTAAAATTTGACCGTAATACCAAGTGGTATATGCATAAACCAGAATCTGTCATAGAAAATGTGATTCCAAAATTCTCTAGGATTTGGAGATACAAACGAAACATAAAATCCAAACCAAGCGTTAATCAACAAGAAAAAATAAAGAAATCTTAGAGCTTTTTTTTTGTTTTAGATTTCGAGATACTTTGCAGACGACAATATTTGACTTGCTGCGAAAAATTTGAAGGATCAAAACCCAAAATAATTTTAGAAATCTTTTACTTCCAAAAATATTAAAGATACAATTTCTTATATCATCAACTTTTTAACAAATCTAATTTAGATCCTACTTAAATTGTATTAAAAAGAAAAGAAATGAATATTTCTTCAGTAAGTATGGCTTTGTCTCTACTTAATTAACAGTAAGTATGGATTTATCTATTCTTAGTCAACGACCAGTAAGTAATGAATCATTATTTACCTAACTACTTTTCGGTTTATTTCTTTACAATCAAAACCCACATTATTTTCTTTCAAGAATGCATTTCATTTAGACTCGTTTAATTTTCTTAAAATGAACTAATGTTTGTTTACATTTATATTTGCGTTAAAATTTTTTATCTGTGCCCTGCTGATAGTCAGATGTTCACATACGTATATATTAAGGCCTAAATATGTCTCCCTCTCACATAGTGACAAACAAATACAAAGAGTTTTACACACTCAAGAAATATTTAGATCTTGCCAGAGAACTAATGAAAACTTTTCCCATAATATTTACATAATCATTGGAAGAATGGAGACCATCAAGACTAGAGGATTTTTAAGATCGGCTAGAATACACAAAAGCATCTTAGAGACTTTCGGAGATTTACTGTAACTCAGACATCAATGAACGACAATCAGCTAACACTGGTATTAAAAACTCTCAAGCAGTAAAATATAAATTATATTTATATTTATTTATATAAATTATATACAGAAAGAAGACATTGAACAATGGACTTGAACCAGAATAACTTGGTAAATCATAACAACACCATTATTTTGTTTTATTTACATATTAAAGTTATTACGTTTTCTTATTTGCTATGCAGTAAAAAAAAAAGAAAAGAAATTGAGGCCTCAAACGTATTTAAGTTGTACAGTGAATATTTTAGGTCACCGCTACACATTTCTACTGCTAATAATATTGACAAGAAGGCGTTGGAATCAGTTAGTTTCAGGAGTGTTTGAATATGATTTAAATAATACAAATAGACTGTTAAGTAGACATTCTATACATAGTACCAGTTTGTGGCAAAATTATCTCTCCTTTACCTTTTTTTCTTTTTTACATATTAAATTTATTTATCTAAAAAACGAGCAAATTTCTATCATACAAATTACTATATCAATCATTTGTTTCATTTTAACCGTCCAATTGGTTGATAACAGACTCAATGAAAGAATTTCTCGATTAACCTTTTTTTATCATTTAGAACATTCAGACGATTGTCTTCGTCTTTATTGTTATATTCACAACGTTTCGGCCGATGCGTCCTTCGACCTTCTTTAGTTGTTTCTTGTTGAACTTAGGAGCTTACACGGAGCTTCGAAGCGAACTTTTTGTTAAATCCATGGGGTAGATTGTTTTAATTCCGTTAACCATAACTAGGTACAATTGTTAACCATAGTAAATATTCATTTTTATTTTTACCTGTAGCACAGCCAACCATTTAAAACGACACTGCATGTAACATTACCAGGTTGATCTAATATAAACAAACCCACCAAAAAACCTATTCGTAGCCGCGTAGAGAATTAGCGTTAAAAATTGAATAGAGAAAATAATTTAATCATGCTGGTAGATTTTATCCGACATTATTTTTATTCCTTTTAACATTAAAATGCATATTTACATTTTCTTTTACCAATCCACGAATTATAAACGGTTGTGAGTTACCTTTGTTTTATGAATTTCAATCGCCTATTTCATGTATTTTAATGTTGTTTAATAGATTTGCTAACGCTTAATTAATTGCATTTGAACGTTGCATTCAACAGGTTTTTTATGATATTTTGTTTAACACAAATGGTTAACAAATGTGTTACACTAGGCTGTTATAGTGGATATCATAACAATAGAAAAAAAGTATCTACATTTTCTTTTCCTCTCGGAAAATCTGATCTTTTTGAGAAATGGGTGAAATTTGAAAAACCCTAATCACTGGTTTCCCACGAAAAATTTAGTTCTTTGTATCAAACATTTTGAGGAAAAATTTATTTTGAAAGAAAGCGAAACGAACTGAATTGGAATTTACATCTAACTCCTACAATCCATTCAGAAAAATAAGAAAACCGTCTTTTTGCAAACTACAAAAGAATGAAGAAAATCTCCGAAACTCCGACGGATTATTCATCAACTAGATGAATTACAAGATTTCTTTTCAGCTGACACAATAAAAGATTTTAATCATTTGGAAGAAGAAAAGTTTTCTCTTAACGGTTTTGAATTAAAAAAAAAAACAGGAAGATTGTATTCTAATTTATAGAACAGTCTTTGACCCTGAAACATATTTTCCATTTATAAAAGAATGTATTCGCATTGATCGAAATCTTCCCGTTCAGCTTCAGTGTGATGGAAGCCATCCCTGTACCATTATCACAGTGGACACAAACATACTAAACATACAAGATTTAGCATGTTAGAAAATTTTCCAAATTACACGCAAAATGGGCTGGAAGAACAACTATACTCAATTCTAAAAGGGTTACAAAAAGACAACATTACAGACAAAGACGCCGTCCTTCATTTTCTGTAGAGCGTTACTACTGCGCTAGACGTCTAAACAAGCCTACAAATTACTTCTGGAAAAGTTTCCATTACCGTCTTTTTCTATATTAGAGAAAACTCAAAGAGTTGGTGTAGAATCAATTACAGCTGCAAAATCGCTCCTGGAAAAAGGTCATCTTTCTCAAGACGGTGTCTTAATGGCATATGAAATGTACCTTCAAAAAGGAACGTAATTTCATAATGAGGTGTAAATTGGTGCAAGTGAAAAGGATGAACATTTTAAAGGAATAATGGTATTTATGATCACTGGTCTTAAAAATACAGTACCATTGGACATTAAAGCCTCCCTGAAGTAACAGTTAATGGTGAGTAGGTTTCTCAAGAGAATATGGAATGTATTTTTAAAGTTATAAATACAGGATTTTTTTATTTGGGTTGTTGTTGCAGACAAATCAGCCAATGTGAATGCATTTAACATTTTACTTGGTAAGGTTGAGGGGGACAAAAAGTATTATATAACCATTCTCAATTCTCCCCAAAAATATTTCTGTTTTTTGACTCTGTACATATATTAAAAAATATCCGGAATTGTTTACTGGGCATTAAGAAGTGTGTATTTCCTCGTTTCACATTTGAAATATCAAATAATAATATTTTTCCGAAAATGGATATATAGCTTGGTCTGACATACACAAAACATTCTAGACGCTAAATTAAGTACTACCTCAAAGCTAACGTTCAAAGCACAGCATTCTCGTGATAATAAACAAAATGTTAATTTAGCTATTACCATTTTTCGAGAGACAATAATTGCAGCTTGTGAGAGCTTTTTTCCTGATCGAACTGACTTGTCAAACTTCCTTAAATTGATATTATGCTAGTGGACAATTGCACATTCAAGAAAAAATACACATCTAATTTTTTGAACAATGCAGTAAATTTACATGATGGAAAAATTAATTTCTTCAAAAAACTATCTGACTGGGTTGAATCTTATTTGGGCACAGAATTAAGATTTTTGTCAAACAAAGCAAACTTTCAAAGCGTTTGTTGTAACTTTGAGAGCATAGGCTATGGTTATGCAAGAACTTTTTAGGGAAGGATACGAGGACATTTTCACCCGTAGATTGCAAAGGGATCCACTTGAAAATAGGTTTTCTGAGTCTGCTTAGAGGATTTTGGAAACTTATTCCCCAAAATATATTTTTCTTGCGAATTATACACTGAAAAAGAACTTAAATTTGTAACAAAAATTGTCGTGAATATATTTTACAACTACAAACAAAAGCTTACATCGGATGAAGTTCGAAAACACACAGTAAAATGTTTTTAAAAAAGGTAAAGGTGAAAAGAAAATGGATTAATGGAGAAATTGTTGGTAAGTTTTTTTTTACTTGTATTTGTTTTGTATTACTGCATAATTTTTTAATAACTATTTTTGTTTGTTTGTTTACAATCTTTTATTATTGCATTTCAGAAGAAAAAGAAAAAAAATAACCAGTTTGTGTCAATAATCAAAACAGGCCGTATTGACGATTGAAAATCATCAAAGCGAAGTAACTCCCAGTCATTTATAATCCGTGGATTAGTAAAAGACAAAGTGTAAATATGCATTTTAATGTTGAAAGGAATAAAGATAACGTCGGATAAATTCTACCAAAATGATTATATTATTTTCTCTGATCAATTTTTAAAGTTAATTCTCCATTTAGGTTAATTTGATATGTGGCCATGAATGTGCTATATTTTTTTCTTTTTTGCTTAAATTAGATTAGCCTGTCATAAATCAGCCTGGTAATGTGACATGCGGGGCCGTATTTACTAGTTGGCTGTGCCTGTAGTTGGTATTAAATCTGTTACCTTCAGATGATTTCATTTTGAAGTACTTTTACCAAACACCTATATCCGTTACGCCATGTGTCCTACTGGACTGACTGATATGTTTTTAACGGAATGTCAACACGTCTAGGACTATTTTGGACCAAGAGGTTCCTGAAATGCATTCATTGTACATTTATAGTCACATTTTTGTAGAGTTTCGATTGAGTTTTTTTTTTCTTAACTCGGTTATATGATATCAAGTATTCTTATCTAATGCAAATAATATGGAAATAGAACTGTTTGACTTTTAGATTGGCCCCTAAAACTTCTACCAACCAGGTCTGGGGTACTTAAGAGTAATGATATTCGAGGGTATTCCACACTTTTCAGAGTTCCAGAACTGGAGCCTCACCATCGAATGCAGTCATACCCAGAACACACCTTTCTATTAGATGAGGGTCATACCTCTTTGCAGGGATAACAGTCAGAATATTCTAAGTACCATCGAATATATATATATATATATATATATATATATATATATATATATATATATATATATATATATATATATATATACATACAAGGACCACTCAATAAGTTTCCAGACTTTTTTCGTATGGGCACTTTTATTGTTTTATTGATAGTACACACATGAAACTCTAGTCCCCTTCGAAGTAATCACCTTCAGTTGCAATGCACTTGTTGTACTGTTCCAACAACTTCTGGAAGACCTCATGGAAGTCCTCTTGTGTGAGCGTGTCAATGACCTTCATCACAGTTTTTTTCAGTAAGTATGGATTTGTCTATACTTAATTAACAGTAAGTATGGATTTATCTATTCTTAGTCAACAAACAGTAAGTAATGAATCATTATTTACCTAACTACTTTTCAGTTTATTTCTTTTCAGTCAAAGCCTCCAATAATTTCTTGCCCAGTCGGCAGGGGCTGTAGAATACACCGACTGCATCTCTGCAGAGGGGTAAGACCCCCCCCCAACGAGTGTCTTGTTTATGACACTAAACAGTTTGATGGTGAAGTCACAGTAATGCGGGGGCCTTGGGGAATACGGAGCACCCCTTCATTACCATTGCTCCAAGGTCCACTCTGGCCCGGCATGGTAGCACCTGATAGGGCCCTATCTATGGGTTAAATAGAACTAACAGCATACTTATGCTAAACTGAATTGTTTGATTGAACTGAATAGTTTGAAATAGAAATGTTTTTGACAATTAAACCGTACTTACATTTAAACTGCGTGCTTATGCTTAGCTGAATTATTTGAAATTGAACTGTTTTTGACATTGAAACTGTACTTACACTAAACGGAATTGTTATATATAACTGCTTGAATAGTTTGAAATAGAAATGTTTTTGACAATTAAACTGTGTACGCATGCTAAACTTAATTGTTTGAAATAGAACTTATTATTTTCATAAAGATGGATTTGGCGTTAAATAACCTACAAAGGTTGATATGCCATAAACCCCAACAAACCAAACCAAACCTAAACGGAATTGTTATATATAACTGCTTGAATAGTTTGAAATAGAAATGTTTTTGACAATTAAACTGTGTACTCATGCTAAACCGAATTGTTTGAAATAAAACTTATTATTTTCATAAAGATGGATTTGGCGTTAAATAACCAACAAAGGTTGATATGCCATAAAACCCCAAAAACCAAACCATACATTAATTTTATTTCAACTCGTTTAATTTTCTTAAATTGTGCTAATATTTGTTTACATTTATATTTACGTTAAAATATTCATCTGATATAATCAGATGTTCCCATACACTTATATTTTGGCATGAATATATTTACCTCTCACATAGTAATAAAGAGTAAAAAAGTAGGCGACCGGAGTCGAAGGCTCCCTTTTCGATAGCTGCCACACCAAGGTGTAGGGGATGGCGCCACTCCTCTCCCTGGATTGTTCCACTTTACCCTTGATCCTTACCTTATAATGCTGAGTGTTAAGCAAGGATCATCAGGTACCACTTTTTGAGTCTTTGGTATGACTCGACCTGGGATTGAACCCAGGTCTCCCTGGCCAACACTCTAACCATTATGCCAATGTCACACACAAAATGTTCCTTTATTTTAAGCTAACAATTTCACCTATATTTTATTGCATTCATTCTTAAATATATCTATTAAGCATATATACACGCAGACAAATTTTATCTTTGCTTACAAGAAAGGATTTTGTACTTTTCTTTTTCTGCAAACTTTTCACTCAATTTAAAGAAATAAAAATTTTGAATTTGTAGATCAGAGTTTTATTCATTCGTTTTCTTCTTTATCCGCGACATGACTGTCAAAAGTTGTAAACCTTTGCTTAAAATCCTCTATTTAGGTTGGTTGGTATTTTATGACATTTCAATCATTATTTAATGCCAAGTCCTGTTTATATATATATATATATATATATATATATATATATATATATATATATATATATATATAAACATAAACAGGACATGGCATTAAATAACTATATATGCGTGTGTGTGGGGGGGTTTGCAAGCGAATAGTTTGTAGGTAACTTTATTTCTAAATGAGTTTTTAGAGCTCATTTGTTTTCACACAGTTAAATGGTTTCAAGTATTCTTATCTTACATTAATAATTCTATTTAGTACAGTATCATTTGTTTGTACGCAGTTAAATGGTTTCAAGTATTCATTTCTAACACTAATAATTTTACACTTAACTGAATTATTACATATAACAGCTTAAATTGTTTGAAATGGAAGTGTTTTTGACAATTAAACTGTGTACTTATGCTAAACTGAATTGTTTTCAATAGAACAGATTATCTATATAAAAATGGATTTGACGTTAAATAACCTACAAAGGTTAATATGCCATAAAACCAAACAAACCAAACCAAACCAAACCACTAATAATTTCATTTAATATAAATCCTCAATTTGCACACGATGAATTTTTTCAAGTATTTAACATTAGTAATTCTATTTATGAAGTATTCCTATGTAATATAACTAATTTGCACATCGCTGTATGGTTTCAAATAACGGATAATAATAATCCTCAGTAAAGATGATTGAACAGTTTAATTTGATTCAAAGATGGGACCCAAGCAGGTTCTACTTCTCCGTGTCAGAGTGGACCAGGGAATCATGGCAATGAAGTAGTACTTTACATTATCCAAAATTCCAGGATTGGACCGTCACCGTCAGATTCGGTTTACTGTCATATCTAGGACACTCGTTCGGGGGTTGTTTTACCCCTCTGTTGAGATACAGTCAACGTATTCAACAGCCCCAGCACACAGAGTGATATTCATATTGGGACTTCTATACGACCTACCTCGTAGTGTTAGTAGTGAGTTCAATCCACACAGAACGCCACGACTCGGAGCCTTGTGCCAGACTAAACTAACTATAGTAAATATCAATTTGTCAAATAAAACCGCAACAGTCAATCGTCTCAATATCACTGATACCGATGTGCACCAGTGCTAAACCGAATCTCTGTACCACGTTGCCCTCTGCGACTGGTCCACGCCTGCGAGCACCTGCTCGACCTGGGTCAAAGGTCAGTGGCTGGAATGTCATATTAGCCTTTGAAGTTGCTTGCTGGTAGATTGCCGTCTGAACCAGCCACCAGCTACCAGCCTGCGAATAAAACACGATTCACATATGCAATGCTCTACCACGACGACCATCTGCACGCCTTAAAAAAAGTTCGCGTGGAATTATTTTGTGAACGGTAGTAGGGATGCTCTTCACGAGGAGAGAGAGAGAGAGAGAGAGAGAGAGAGAGAGAGAGAGAGAGAGAGAGAGAGAGAGATATTATCGCTCATTGAGGTTAAACTTAACAAGATAAAAAGGACGGCGAAGAGCCTTCGTATTTTTCTGTCTTTTTTTAACATTAAAAAAAAAAGTTTACAAACAAGTTTGTGTTTGAATGCGATTGAAAAAAAGAAAAAAAAGAAGACTCCCGCCCCCCAAAAAACATGCAAAAAAAGAGTCGTACATTTTTCAAAAGAGCCCACCCAGCAGAATATAAAAGAAGCATGCATAAAACAGCGTCAAGGTACAATATCAGTAAAGGTCAGGTTTATTGAAGACAGCATTTAGACAAGTTCTGACGTATCCAATCGTAATTTATTCGAAATATTTCAAAAGTGTATCAACATTAACAAAAATTTAAATAAATTTTAATATTTATTTACAAAGTGTGATAAAAAGCAGAAACTAATAAAATCATCAAAACAAATATGGTTTGGTTGTATTTAATGACATACCAACCCTTGTGGGTTATTCAATGCCAAATCCTAGTTATAGATATATACTACGTATATGATTTGTAATCGAATAGTCGGGAGGTAAATTTATTTCTAAACCAGCCTAAGCTCTATTTGCCCAGTCGGCTGGGGCTGTAGAATAAACCGTCAACACTTCTGAAGAGGGGAAAGACTCTCCCAACGACTGGCCTGGATATGACATGAAACAATCTGATGTTGAGGTTCCAGTAATGCTGGAGCTTTGGAGAATGCGGAGTACCTCTTCATTGTCATCGCTCCCCGGTTCACTCAGACCCGGGGTGGTACCAAAAAAAAAAAAAAACTGTTTTTGACATTGAAACTGTGTACTTATACTAGACTGAACTGTTTGAAATAGAACTGTCAGAACTTTCGCTAAACTGATTTGCTTGAAATAGGACTGTTTTTGACATTGAAACTGTATACTTATGCTTAACTGAATTGTTTGAAATAGAACTGTTATGATATTTAACTGAACTGTTTTGACGTTTAAACGTATGTAAACCAAAACTGTACTTATACTAAACGGAATTGTTTGAAATTTAATCCGGCGTTTAAAGACCCAAAAAGGGTTGATACACCTTAAACCAACCAACCAACCAACCTACCCAAGCTCTATTGTTTGCTCGCTGTTAAATGATAATTTTATGTAATGATAATCAAAATTTTCCCCATTTTTTCATTTGAGACTAAAGGGTGTAACCATACAGTAGTACTGAAACGGCAGCAAATTGCTTCATCCTCCTTTTCCTCCGGATCTTGCTCTAATTTTCACTCGTTTAACGAATTACAGAATCATTTTGATGGTCTTAGAAAAGTGGTTCAAACCGAGTTGGATGGTCTCAATAGAATTGGTTAAACACGGGTTGGTCGTATATTTCCTATGAAAATCTTAAGAATTGGCCCAGCGGTTAGAGTGTTCGCCAATGGCCCGGGAGACCTAGGTTCAATCCCAGGTCGAGTCATACCAAAGACTTTAAAAATGGAACTTGATACCACCTTGCTTAACACTCAGCATTATAAGGTACGGTTCAAGGGTAAAGTGGAGCAATCCAGGGAATGGAGTAGCGCCCTCACCTACACCTTGGTGTTGTAGCTATCGAAAAGGGAGCCTTCGGGTCACCCTCGACTATGGTCGCTAACTTTACTTTTACTTATTAGCAGATGGAACGAAGATTATATTAATGATTAAATATTTCTATATGCATATTTTTTCATTCATAATATAACATTGTATGAGTGTGTATTTGCGTGTGTGTGTGTGTATTTGTTTGTGATATATATATATATATATATATATATATATATATATATATATATATAATTTTCAGTTGATATTCTATAGAAATTGGTAAGATGTTTTGCTTCAGTACTCATGTGCATATAATCCTCGAAATCTGTTGATTGATTGATTGATTTTAACAGCATGTCAACCGTCCAAGGTTATTTTATGCCTTGGGGTTTGGGAATTGCGTTCATTTTGTGTTCATATGTCTTTGTGCAACAAATAATCTAAGCCTTGTAAATAATTGTATTCATGCAAATACTGTATGTTTTCAAAATCCCCAAATCCTTTTGAATTTGAGGCTCATTCATCATCCTAAAACTAAATAAATAGAAATATGGGTACCTAGTAACAAGTAGAAATATGGGTATCTAGTAGTGATGTAATTGTTAGCAAGCTAGTCTAGCAGATCAGTTATTACTAGTTAGTGAGTGTAATCCTCACTAGGCTTCCAATAATTGCAGCTTTGTATTGAATCAAAGTATCTCCGTAAATGTCAAAACTTACAGTCAAGTCAGGTTGAAAGCATCGGTTCTCATTAGATCACCGAAATGAGATAGTCTATTTAAAAGGGTGACAACTTGCTAAAAGCAGGTTCTCTAAGCAACCTAACGTATGTGTGCAGACTAAAAAAATAGCTCTTTCAGTGAGGCTTAGTGTAATCTGACTATATTCCCTGATAAGGGGTAAGACCCCTCCCCTCCAAAAAAAAAAAAATTGGTAGTTCTGGGTAATTAAACTGAATCTGAGGGGGCAGCATTAATTCTGGGGATATGGGGGCTGTTAAGAACCCCTTCATGACCATTACTCCCAATTCTACACAGAACCAGGGTGATAATACTTGTTTGGATCACATCTATCAGTAAATATAATTATAAGAATTATTAGTATTTGATAGAACCGTGCCCCCCCACCAAAAAAGAAGCTCTTTAGAAACAAACATACAGAAAATGTAAATATGAATGCAATTCCCTAATCTCAAGGCATAAAATAACCCTACACAAGTTGACATGCTATGAAAAATGAATCACTCAAACTAAAAAAAGCATAGTAAATTCTAAAATAAAAACAGGAGGAAGAATCTTTTTTTAACATTAAAAACTTAGTTTTTGATTTTGAACGGTATTTGAAAGAGCATTACATAAATGGGGATTATACTTTTGCAGTAAAGGCTGCCTCTATGGTGTAATGGTTAATGAGCTCAGCTGACAGAATGCGATTCTTATTGGGTGCCTTATACCTCGAAGCCGGTGTCAAGCTCAGTATTGTAGATTGCTATAATCTTCTATTATCCCTTCACTATTGAAAACAAAATATAACTCAGATTTATAAATGTATTTACCCGACCCCTCTGTCACAGACACGATGTGACACAAGGTCAATTTTTTAAGCAGAGTTTAACAGGTTTGAATTCAGAGTTTTCCTTCTCCTACAGGGGTAGCTATACCAGGGAGAATAGTTGGATGCATACATTTTTCAAGAATTTTAGCGTTATGTGAAGTGCAAACAGTTTCGTTCTGATTTATATACCTATTTACTTCGGATCCAGACGATATCATCACATTACAAAACACTCACACTGACTGTGTAAAGTAGCTGAAAAATTCATCGTTTAATTAATACATAATTTTAGATAACTGATAACAGGATTGGAATAATGTTACCAAGTAAGTCATTCTGTTTCAAGTCTGTAGTTTAATGTCTTCTTTTTGTATAGTTATCAACTAAGCTGACGTTAGATACGATACTAGGCCGGAAGATTGAGGCGCCCAGTGAGAAACGAACTCATTACTAATGGTTCGCTGATGTATGAGGTGCATACGATAAGTTTCCAGACTTTTTTCGTATGGGCATTTAAAATTGTCGTAGACTCTTGAAAATTCACTATGTTATTGCTATACATTTTATGAGATAACTGACCTATTTTTATGATTTCTGGTTCAAATGAACAGCTACAGCAGCAATTGGAATACACCCTACTAAAGCCTGATTGTCACCGCTGGTGAATTTCAAAAATGCAATCTGACACTTTAGAAGAACGATATGCAATAAAATTGTGTTTTAAACTCGGAAAAAATGCCACAGAAACGTATGGAATGCTTCAGACTGCTTTTCGATCATCTTGCATGAATCGAGCATCATTTTTTTGAGAGTCATAAGAGATTCAAGGAAGGCACGGAGTCTGTGAGGGATGATGAGAGGTGTGGCAGGATTAAGGAAGTCAATACACCAGAGTTGATTGGCCAAACGGTTAGGGTTAGGGTTACTATGTTGAGGTTTTAAGGGAGTTCAGCAGTGAGACTCGCACTCAGTCGTAAAGGTTTACTTGTCTAGCTTGCTAACTATTACACCACATGAGGTACCCAGTCCTCTTTTTGCATACCCACTCTTTCTGCTTTATACTATGACAATATATCCCATTCAGGTCATTGGGGGTGGGGGAGCTGTAGAATACGCCGAATAGTCAAATAGAACTAATCTAGAATACACCGTATAGTCAAATAGAACTAGTCTACGTGCTTATACTGTAATGAATTACTTGAAATAGAACTGTTTTGATATTTAAACTGTGTTCTTATGCTAAACTGAACTGTTTGATATAGAACTGTTTTTGACATTGAAACTGTACTTACGCTAAACCGATTTGTTTGAATTCGAACTGTTTGACTAAACTGAATAGCTTGAAATAGAAATGTTTTTGATAATTAAACTGTGTACTCATGCGAAACTGAATTGTTTGAAATAGAACTGATTATTCGTATAAAAATGGATTTGGCATTAAATAACCTGCAAAGGCTGATATGCCATAAAACCCAAACAATTATTTAGGTCATAATGGCTAAAGTGCTGGACTGCGGCCTTGAAGTAAGCGAGTTCTAACTCCAATTGTAATATAACATTCACTTTCGGACTAATATTCTTTGGAAAAGTATAAACCCAGTTTATTCCCCCAACTACGGGTTAAATGGTATCCTGCTATTTTTCTACAAGGAGGTTTTTGGCATTAAATAACCCACGAAGATTGAGATGCCATTAAGCAAAAAAAACCAAACCAAACCTACTCCATTGCTTTTCGGGTTTTCTCAAAAAAACAGTTGGTGATTCGGAATTAGATTGGGTGTTACGGGAAAGGGGGCAACTAAATCTCCTTGTTTTGTTTCTTGTGATTTTTCTTTTTTAAAAGAAAGTTACCCAGACCTGTTAAATTGTTAAAATTAAAAAAATTCATTTGCACTATATATATATATATATATATATATATATATATATATATATATATATATATATATATAATGAAAAAATATATATGTACGTATATACAATGAAAAAATGTCCAATGATCATGAAATAATACTATATATTATTTCGTGACCATTGGATATTTTTTATGACATTGTATTATCATTTCTCGTTTCAGCTTTTTAACTGGGGTAATATTTTAAAGTAGGTATTTTTATTGAGAGATTGTGATTTATGGGTGACAAAGATTTGGAAGGATTGAATATATGTATTATCATCGTGTGAATGGGTCAGTGATTGAGGCTTGCTAGAATTAGCATCCTCTTCTTCCTCTTTCAGAAATTCATGGGTCATGTGCACAATTGGTAATATGATTATTCATTTGTGATAAATAAAACTGGGCCTAAGGTGTAGGTTTACTTATCACAAATGTTTATAAACATTTATGATAAATATCGATCTAATTCATATACAAATTACATACAACAACTGTCTAATATCACAAGTATGTTTTTTCAAAACTCTCTTGTTGGAACTGTCTGAAGATATATCATCATCATCTGACAGCACGGATCCCCTGACTCTCTCTCTCTCTTGATCTGTCCTTATAATCCATCGTTCCTAGCAGGTCTTCCAAACAACATTCTGTGTCCACACAGAGCTGATGTTGATAGGTTCTACTTAATTTTAAAAAGTGTCAATAATGGAATAAACTAGGCGAATCCAAATTAGCCAGAACAATTAACAGAATTTGAATTTTTGATTAGATTATTTTGGTTCCCAACTTATCTCCCTTACTACTCATCAACGAATTATTCTCTTCGAATATGATGTAATGTGGTGTTTTACCGGCACTAACGAGCACCTGCAATTCTCCAGCAAGGCTGGACGTGATTAAGTGGTTAAAAGTTTAAGTAGTGAGTTGAGACTTAGATAGATTAAAGTATTTACCCCTCTGCAGTGATGTAGTCGTTGTATTTTGCAGCCCTTGCCGTCTGAGCCATCTTTTATCTGGTGTCGTCAAATGAAACATATAAAGAAGAAAACAATTTCCAAAGTCATTCATCATATGTGGTTGCATGTTATCTAAAGGAACAAATTAGATGGTAATCATTACTTCAACAATTAAGGCACCTGAATACATTGAAATCCTGGATAATTTTCTCATTCTATCGATAGAATGGATTGGTGATAATTAAGTCATTTTTCAGGACGATAATGCATCTTGTTACAAAGCCAAGGTGATTCAAGGTTTTCTTCCAAAAAAGCCATATAAATCAATGACGTGGCCAGACAACAGTCCTGATCTAAATTCAATTGAAAAGTTATGGTATAAATTTTTAAAAAATATCCATTCACTAATAAGGTCTTTTAATTACCGTTAGGGAAAATTGAAAACCTTTTTATAAAAAAATATTGCGTTGAATAAGTGAAATTCATACCTGAAATAATTAAGGCTCGAGGAAGGGCAACAAAATACTAATTCTATGCCTTTCTCACTGAATTCTGTAATTTTTTTTCTTTATATTGGGTTATTTCATAATATTTTTCTTGAAATGCCTTGGAAAAAAAAGTTTAATCTAAATAATATAATCAAATTGATTTAAGGAATATTTTCTGAATCCAGAATATTCGGCTATTAAAGAAAAATGTGTTGCCTCTCATCTGTTATTTGTGTATTTACTTTTAAATAAAAAAGAAAACCCTAATTGAACATTTTCTAAGTATGTAAAATCCGTAATTTTTGCCAAGGGTGGTATTATCCCTATTTAAGGATTTAACTTACAGTGTAAGTCTTTTAAAGTGAAAGGCAAAGAATTAATTTAAAATACCTGCGCTCAACTCGGCCCAGACAGATGGGAACTTTTCTACTAAGGCGTGACGGGGCATTTTTATAGCCACGAAAGAAAATTTCATGAATTGATTGTCCAACCACGTAAGTTTTATTTCAACAATATGTATAAGGTCAAGCACTGAGTCAATTAAGTTAGAGAGAGTGCGGCTCAAGAGACAGGTGAGGTTTGGAAACAAAGAGAGAGAGAGAGAGAGAGAGAGAGAGAGAGAGAGAGAGTGTGTGTGTGTGTGTGTGTGTGTGTGTGTGTGAGTATGAAACAGAGGGTGAAATAGAGAGATAGAATGTATGTGTTTGCGCGCGCGTATATGTGTGTGTATGTGTGAGAGGGGGGGAGAGAGAGAGAGAGAGAGAGGGGGGGGTGGAAAGAAAGAAAGAATAAAGACAGAATGTGAAACACGGAGAAAGACAAGATATAGATAAAGATATATATATATATATATATACAGAGAGAGAGAGAGAGAGAGAGAGAGAGAGAGAGAGAGAGGAGAGAGAGTGCTATGAAAAAATAGGACGTGATCTATCTATATATATATCAGTATCTAGTAGATTCGAGGGAGGGAGGGAAGGAGAGGGAGAGAGAGAGAGAGAGAGAGAGAGAGAGAGAGAAGGAAGAGACAAAGAGATTGAAACTAAGAGTAGAGATAGAATGCAAAAAAGAGATGCATATATGCATGGGAGAAAGAAAGAGAGTGAAAGACACCGGATAAGAGAGAGAGAGAGAGAGAAAGAGAGGGGGAGAGAGAGAAAGAGAGAGAGAGAGAGAGAGAGAGAGAGAGAGAAAATGTTAGGGAAACATAAAACGTGTTTGAAAGAGTGTGAGAAATAGAACGTGATATATATATATATATATAGAGAGAGAGAGAGAGAGAGGGGGGGAGAGAAAAGCAAAAGATACAAAAATAGAATGTGAAAGAGAGAGATATTGGATATGAACGAGAGAATGTGTGTATATGTGTGAAAAAGAAAGAGAACGAAAGAGACTGGATACGAGAGTACGCTGACTATATCCCTCGCAGAGGGGTAAGATCCTCTCTAAAATAGGGGTTCTTGGAAATAGCACTAAACTATATTCTATTCTGTAGATTTGTGGAATGTTGAGTACACTTTCACTCTACGGTCTCCTCTGACTTGGAATGGTAGTGTCTGTGAGCGTCCCCTCTATGGGACAAATAGTTCTGTTTAAAATTTATTCCAACTAGACGAGAATATGGGAAACAAAAGAGCGGCGTGCAAACGAATTATCATTAAATTGAAATAATTACTGGACACTATAAGAGAATCCCCGTAGCGTAATGACTCGGCTACGGCATCAAAGTAAGCAAGTTCGAACTCCCGTCGGGCTGTTACGTTCGGACTAATATCCGGAGAAAAGGTATGAAACCCCCTTATTCTCCCCAGCTATGGGTTAAATAGTATCATTGTTGTTCTTTAACGAGAACGTCTTTGGCATTAAATAACCCACGAAGGTTGATACGCCACTAAGCAAAGAAACAAACCAATCTTGAAAGTATATAGTTATTTGTATTAGGAATACTATATAACTGTAAATTATTTGTTTTTAGAATTGTTACTGTGGTTGTTCACTTGGGGTTATTATAAGCTACTTGAAACTATATAACTGTGTGCAAACTAATAACTATTATAGGTTTGGTTTGGATTCTTCGTTTAATGGTATATAAACCCTCGTGTGTTATTAAATGCCAAAGCTATCCTTGTAGAACAGCAGTGGTATGATTGAATTAATTTGGTTTGGTTTTATGGTATATCCACCATTGTAAGTTTTTTTTAAAGCCAAATTCTATTTATACATATATATTAATAATATAGGATATGTAAACTTATTTTTCGATAATATTTTTAAACGAAGTTGAGCTCTTTTTTTTGCGCACAAATGGTTTCACGTATTGCTATATAACAGTAACAATTTTGCACACATTTAAATAGACATACATGATATATAAGAGATTAGTTTGTCGGTAATTTCATTTTTAAATGAGTCAGAACTAATTTGTTTGGACACAAGTATTGCTATAGTCTCTACACAGTTGATTGACTTCAATTATGTTATCTAACACTTATAATTCAATTCAATATTAATCATTTGTTTGCACACAGTTAAATGGTTCGAAGTATTGCTGTGTATCACTAACAATTAAATTAAACATCAGTCATTTGTTTACACACAGTTAAATGATCAAACAGTTCTACTTCTAGCAATTAAATTTAGCATGAGTCATTTGAACTCCGTTTAAATGTCAAACTTCTATTTGATCCATAGAAAGAACCCTATCAGGTGCAACCACTCCGGGTCAGAGTGAACTTGGGAGCGATGATAATGAAGTACTTCGCATTCCCCAAAGTTCCACCATTACTGGGTCCTTACCATCAAATTGTTTAGCGTCATACGCAGGACACTCATTCGTGGGGTGGTCCTTCCCCTCTGTAGAGATGCAATTTTGTATTCTACAGCCCCAGCCGACTGGGCTAGGTACTATTCAAGCCATCGCAAGAAGGGTAGGAGAGTGCTTAAATTTCGCAAGAGTATTTGTCCGAAAGTTACTGGAGTTCAGCACGCTCGCCACTGCACCACGGGTACTCCTAACTATTATCAAATAGAAATACTTACTTGAAACTACATGATTATAAGTATTAGATAGAAACACTTGAAACCATAAATGTGTGTGCAAGTTATTTGTATTAGATAGGAATACTTGATAAGATATGATTGCGGGCCATAAAACTTACAAGAAACAATAAAGCCAAAAAAACGTAAATACCGATGAGCAATGAATGCAATTCCTTCACCGATGGGCATAAAATAATCTTAGACGAGTTGATATGCCAAAAATCAAGATACGAGAGTAAAACGTGTCGAACAGCCATTAGTCGGTTTGGTTGGGTTTTATGACATATCAACCATTGTAGGTTATATAATTCCAAATCCATTTTTATACATTAAACAGTTCTATTTCAACCAATTCAGTTTTGCTAAAGTACAGTGTTTAAATGTCAAAATGGTTCTATTTCAAACAATACAGTTTAGTTCTATTTGACCCATAGGCAGGACCCTATCAAGTGTTACTACTCCGGGCCAGAGTGAACCTGGGAGCTATGGCAATGAAGGGGTACTCCGCTTTCCGCAAAGCTCCGGCATTACTGAAGCCTCACCATCAGATTGTTTAGTGTCACATACAGAACACTCGTTGGGCGGGAAGGGGGTCTTACCTCTCAGCAGAGATTTAGTTGGTGTATTCTTTAGGCCCAGCCGACTGGGCCCGCCATTAGTCATGTGAATTTGTTTTAATCTTCCTGTCTTAATGGTCACGTCAACTAGTTTGGTCACGAAGGGGAAGGCGCTGCTTGTGTCCCAGGTCAGAATAAACTGACGGAGTCCATCCCTCTCTATGTCTATAACTGTTTTGAATTCAGTTTTCCTTCCCCTAGGCTAGTTGCCATACCATGGTTAAAGACCCCAGTCTGCCTTACTATTTACTCATAGGTAGAGGGAGAATATTTGGATTCATCCTTCCTCAAATGTATTAGCGCTATAGAAATTTTCAACGGCCTCGTCTAGGATTTGAAGTCGGGTAGCCGAGTCCACTTTGTATGACGGTAACCGTTATACCACCTGCGCCTCCAACAGAGTGAGACGGACTGTACATGAGAATCTTTTACTACTGGCATTTATAAAAAAATAAGAAAAAAAATTACAAAGAGGATATTGACAAATATTCAGCCACAGGAGCGGTCAGTCACAATTGGTTGGAAGTCGACTTGGGAATGGGCAATAGAAAGGGACTGATAAGTACTGCCCCACCCCGATTTACCAGGAAACAAGCAACAAAAGAGGGGAAGGCGTGAGAAAAGAGACAAAGAGGAGTCCATCCGTCCGTCTGTCCGTTCGTCTATTTCGACAGGTGTTTGTTTCAGGAGGGGGTTCCATCCTATCGACACGAATCATTTCGGCCTCAGTTCAATGCAGACCCCAATGATACGATTTTTTCCCACCTCAGATTTCTTTTATCATTTTTGTTTTCATTAGCCAGCTACCACAGATGTTCGTTTTAGATTTCGGAGGTCCGTCAAAGTTGGTACCGTGAAAGAAGCAAAAGAAACTATACGAATAAGGAGGTGGGTGGCTTGAATATGTGACTTTTTTTTTTTTTTTATTTCTATTGACTTGTTTTTGTTGAAAGTTGGCGGTTAATAAGGTAAAACTGTAAATAAACAGAAGCCAAAACTTTTTCAAGGGTATCTCGTTTCCCATACACACTCACACATACACACGTGTGCGTGCACACGCACACACACATACCATCAGTGAGAAGAGAAACAACACACAGATACATCACAAGAGTTAGATGCACTTACGAACGTCTCGAATTACATGAACCCAATGTAAACACGCACACAGATATTATGTTACAATTACGCACAAAAATTAAGGGGTTGAAAGAGAGAGAGAGAGAGAGAGAGGGGGGAGGAGATAAATGAGTGAGACTGGACATCACAGAATGAGAGAGAGAGAGAGGGCGTGAGAAAGATACAAAGTGTAAGAGAGACTGGACTAGAAGATAGATAGATAGATAGATAGATAGATAAGGGAGAGAAAGAGAGAAAGGGGATATAAAAGAGAGAAACTGGACATTAGAGAGAGAGAGAGAGAGAGAGAGGGGGGGACTCTGGAAAGATAGACACAATAAGAGAACAGGACAAAGAGATGGAAAAATCGATTAAGTGAGAAAGAGAGAGGATGTAAGAAAGAGGGAGAGAGAGAGAAGACAGGATGTAAGATAGATAGATAGATAGACAAACAGAGAGGGAGAGGAAGGAGAGGGGAGGGGTGGGGGATATGAAAGATAGAAAATGGAAGATATATATAAACAAGAAAAAAAGATTTGCTTTCTGACTAGTTAGGTAATGTAACATGTGTGGTGGTCTTGCTAAGCAAACTCCACCATTTTGAACTAACTTGGCTCGACTTCTTCGAGAAAGTAACACTTTATTGTATAAGTTGCTCGGCTATGCAGATGTCTTTATTCAAAGTTTAAATCTTAAAGATCAGAATAGATAAATGAAGATTTAGCAATCTTTTGACCACATCTTGTATATACAAAATTCAAGAAGTCTAGATGTCTGAAATAATTCCTTTATCATATAAGTTAGTCAGTTGTGTACACGTCTTTATCTTGATTAAAAAAATTTAAAGCTCAGAAAGTTGTAAAAATTCATTTTCGACAATTTTGAACACACCACAAACTTTTCCAACTTAGGTTCGTGTTTGGTGTGATAAAGAGAGAGAGAGAGAGAGAGAGAGAGAGAGAGAGAGAGAGAGAGAGAGAGAGTGAAAGATGATAAAAAAAGAATGTTATGGAAAAGATGGTAGAGAAAAGATGATTGGAGGAGCCATGTGGCCCTGGCTTATGATTTTGAGATCTACTATTTGCATCTTGTTTCGTCCATTTCTGTACAGAAGGCAAACAGGAGCACTTTTTACCGTTGGTTGGTTGGTTGTTTTGTTTTACGGCGTATCAACCGTTTTCGGCTCATTTATCGCTGAATTAAGACATTTCAATTAAATTTTCAAACAATTCAGTTTAGTATAAGTATAGTTTTTTTGTTTACACACAATCAAACGTCAAAACAGTTCTATTTCAAACAATTCAGTTTAGCATAAGTACAGTTTTCTGTTCAAACAAAGTTAAGTATAAAAACTGTTAATTTCAAACAATTCAGTTTAGCGTAATTACACAGTTTACTTCTTTTTGACCCATAGATAGGACCCTATCAGGTGCTACCACTCCAAGCCAGAGTGAACCTGGGAGCGATGGCAATGAAGGAATACTCTGCATTCCCCAAAGCTCCAGTATTACTTAAGTATCCCCGTCAGATTACTTATATCCATATCCAGGACACTCGTTAGGAGAGTCCTTTACCTCTTCAGGGACGAAGTCAGGGTATTCTGCAACCCCAGCTTACTGGGCCAACTTTTTACCGTGTACAATTTGGTGAAAAATAAGGTTTTATATAATTTTCACATCTTTTGGAATATAAGACTTACAGAAAAACAAGTACAAATGTAAATGCCAAAAATTCTGGCGTACAAATCGACTTTTTAAGCCATAAACATTTCTTCAAAATTAAGGTTTGACGTATACAGCAGGACTTAAATCAAAACCTTTATTATAGAGTGGTCAACAAGTGGAATAATACTCTTAATATTCAATATACATCATTTACCAACAGACTGACACAAACATTTCCAACTCAAACTCATGTTTGGCTAACATATTTAACAAATTAACATAGAAATCAATTAAAAAAATGATAAAATTGTAATACAAATTAAGTATTATATTAAAAGTATATCACACGTTGTTTCCAACAGTTGATACACCGACTGTAAACACTAAGCGGAACGTTACGGGGAAGTACCCGTGGCGGGGTGGTTAACGTACTCGACTACGACATTGTAGTAAACGAGTTCGAACCCCAGGTGCGCGATTATGTTCACTTTCAGACAAATACTCTTAAAAAGATATGAACCCCTTTATTCCTCCAACTCGGAATTAAATAGTATCTCTACTGTTCTTCAAGGAGGGCTTTGGCATTAAGTAGCCCAGGGCGACTGGTATGCCATTAAATACAAAGAAACGAAACCAAACTATAACGTCACAGCACTGAGGTGGCCAGTCAGACAACTATGGTATGTTGTTTATCTGCACATTTTCATGGTTGGGAATTGATAGGACTATGGATATCAAATAAGCTCTAATATGTAAGATTTCCATGTTTTATAAATGGTTGATATATTTCTGATTTCTCAGATGAATTATGTATATTATAAATTGCGAAAGAAATAACAGTTTAGTGAGACATAATGCAATTTTGTTGAATATACATACATTAGTATTATTGCTCTATTCATTTGGCAGAATATTTCAAATAAAAGTTATTATAGCCTATCTTATTTAGGCCTACTGGATAAGTTTTGGCGAACAAGCAGCTTACTGTATGTATTTACTAACCTTATAGGATGCGACACAAGGTCAATTTTTAAGCGAAGTTTAACAGGTTTGAATTCAGAGTTTTCCTTCTAGACCAGTTGCCATGCCAAAGCTAAAGATCTCAGTCTGCCCCACTATTTTACCCGTGGTTGGCGGGAGAATAGTTGGATTCATACCTTTTCCAACTGTATCAGCGCAATTAGATATGTAAACAGCTTCGTACAGGATTTGAAATTGAGTGGCCATGTTCATTTCTAATGACGATATCCATTACATCACGAGCGCCTCCACCAGTAGCCTACTGTATGTTTGGGAGTCGACCTATACAGCGGGTATAAGTCTAAGCCAGACTTGTTAGCTAAAAAAGACTTATATACCAGATCAACATATAGGTCGCAATTTACGTTAGGTTTTCTTACCAAGTTATGAATAGATAGCTTTGAAATTACAATCACACCAAGCAAAATAAAGTTAGACAGATTAATATTCAATTCGGTTGAAATCTGTCTAATCGTATCTACTCAGAAGGTATGTATATCCATCTTCTTACTGACATCTCTTTCGGATGTAATTAATACGTCTGTATTTAAATACAGTAATTTCTCTTTCAATCTATTCAACTACGTGACTATGTCTCTGTCTGTCTGTCTGTCTTTCTTCACACACACACACACACACACATATATATATATATAATATTTGTGTGTTTGTGTGTGTATGTTTGTGTGTATCACACTTCAAAGAACAGTACATCATATAGGCTACATGCACATACCCAACCCATACATAAATCATATGAATTTAGCACTAATTACAAAACGACTTGCTGAGTAGTTTCTAGAATTTAAAAAAATGTTTTTATACGTGTTCGATGGGCAGTATCATTTACCAGAAATCATTTTAATAGTGTCTCTCAAATTCATATCAGTTTATAATGGATGTTTTAAAAAATAACATGAAAAGTCACTCTGATAAAAAGAAATCTATAAGAGAAAATGTTGCAAAATATACCTTTTTGGGAATCTGTGTTCATGCCGACTAGTCACCATTTTGAATTTGTAACAAAATGAGGAGGCAGCCTTGTACTAAGTTGGTTGGTTGAATGTTGCTCTATGGCATATCAACCCTTGAGGGTTATTCTATACCAAATCCAACTTATATATATATATATATATATATATATATATATATATATATATATATATATATTACAACTGTGTATGGTTGTCACAATCTCACTTGGTGGGCTTGTGGCGGACCAAATGCGGTATAATTTGGAGTGTGCTCAATATCTGTGATAGAGCTATTATATAATTAATAAATATATATTAGTTTATATATATATATTTAAAAGCATCCATGCTATTATATATATATATATATATATATATATATATATATATATATATATATATATAAACTAATATATATATATATATATAATTTGAAAACAAATGGTTTTTAAGTAACATTATTTTTGAGCTCATTAGTTTGCACACAATTAAATGATTTCATTTATTTTTATATAACACAAATAATTCTATTCGATATTAATCATTTTTTGCATACTATTTAATGGTTTCAAGTATTGCTTTTTAACATAAGAAATTCTGTTAACCAAGTATTCAAATAATTTGCCCACACCTGTATCGTTTCTAATAATCTATTATAATAATACTTAGTAAATGATTGAACAGTTCTTTATAAACCATGGATGAGACCCAAACAAGTACTACAAATCCGAGTCCGAGTGGACCTGAGAGTAATAACAATGAAGGAGTACTCCACTCTCCTCCAAACTCCAGGAGTGGAAACTTACTATCAGATGAAGTGTAGTGTAATACCCTGAACATTCGTTGGAGGGGGTGTGTTAACACTCTGCAGAGATGCAGTCGGCGAATTCTTCGGTACCACTATAATTGGTCCGACACCAAATGTAATATTATCGCTTGAATGGCTCCCTTTGTAGTACTATTGTTTGGGTACGGTTATCAATTATACTGCACGATACCGATTATACCACTATGGTTTGGGGCCCCACTGTGGTACCAAATATAATAATAATGACTGGTTTTATCCTAGTAACGGCGCTAAATGCGTTTCCAGATTGTTTATTTATCAATCCTCTCCGTGCTTACGTTGTGTTTGAAAGATCCACAGATAGGAAATGACACAATTCATCTGGAACTTCTGACAATCGTGCTAATTCGTTGGAACAAAGTTGACAAGAAGATCTCTCAGTCAACAATTAACAATTGGAACTTATTGGTGTAACAGAAATATGTCCAATATTTTTTATAGAAAACTGTCTCTTTATTATCCATATATATTGTTCGATATTCAGACTGAATACAGTAGCACGAGAGAGAAAATCTGTCAGGGTCTATGAACAGAAGTACAAAGAGACACTACTCCCGGTCCGATCGACGTCTCACCTCATCTGACAACTAACAATAGACAACTGTTTCAAAATTCGCTAATTTTTATATAACTAAATTCAGGATATTGGTAGTGTGATGTCATCTCACTAAGTTATTGCGTCATCTCACACGAGTCCACGATTTCACTGTTTCTATTTACTCAATCAAACTTGTGACAAGATATGAATCTATTTTTTTTTTTTTACATTTGGTCTTCCTGTGCAGAAATGATAGGTCTTATCTCCTGGTCAGAGTGCACTCGCTTGAACTTTCCAATTTGACATTTCCACTGAAAGATTTTAGCTAACTTAACAGCTACCTGAAAAACTCGCGGCCCGACCAAACCAGATAATAAAATAATTAATATAATCAACTATCACGGCAACTGGGTTACACTTTAGTTGAAGCCGAAAGAACAGTCTTGTACTAGGGTGAGTCAAAAGTTTTGCAATATTTTAGTAACCTGAGGCAGAATTCGACAGCTCTGGATATTTTGGTCGTGGTCATATTGTTGAACCACACTGGTGTAAGATGCCGATTTCGCTTGATACACTTTTGAGTGCTCCTATGGCTTGGAGCAGGACTTCAGAACTCACGGTTTTAAACCTACTTAACTTTGCCTGATCGTTGGGGTTCTTGCAACTTGGGCGAACTTTCTTCAAACATCTGGTTACTTCACTGCGATCAACTACACCCTTCACTTTTCGCACAACAAATACTTTCGGTGGCTTCCGCGATGTTAGGGCTCAATTCGAAATCGTAAGTTTCGAAATGGATTACGTTGCACATTCAAACAAAACTGTACGATTTCTTTTATTGATGGTTGGTTGATTGGCTGGTTTGGGTTTTATGGCATATCAACCTTTGTAGGTTATTTAATCTTTATACAAAAGATCTGTTCTATTTCAAACAATTCAGTTTAGTATGAGTACACAGTTTAATTGTCAAAAACATTTCTATTTTAAGCTATTCAGTTTAGTCAAACAGTTCTAATTCAGCAAATTTAGTTTGATATAAGAATAGATTTTGGTTACACACAGTTAAATGTGAAAACAGTTCTATATTAAACAATTCACTTTAGTGTAAATAGAGTTTCAATGTAAAAAACAGTTCCATTTAAAGCAATTCAGTTTAGCATAAGTACGCAGTTTAGTCAAACAGTTCTAATTCAAACAATTCGGTTAAGCATAAGTATGCAGTTTAGTTCTATTTAACCCATAGATAGGGCCTTATCTGGTGTTACCATTTCGGGCCAGAGTGGACCAAGGAGTCGCATTCCTCGAGGTCCTAGCATCACTGGAACCTCACCATCAGATTGTTTAGTGTCATATGCAGGACACTCGTTGGGGGTCTTACTCCCCTGCTGATGAACAGTCGGTCTATTCTACTATTTTATTTTTGTTTACAGTTTATTAATAGTCATCACCTAATAAATGCTATATAATTTTCGTTAAGAGTGTTGGTAGCCTTAAGATGGTGAAAAAAATGATAATTCTCAAAAATAATGTGGGAAAATTCTATTGAGAAGGTTGTATCTTATTTGTCTGTTGTCATCAATTTATGTATCAAGCCAATTCTTTAGCTACGGGCTGGATGTGGCACAAGGATAATTTCAAAGCGGAGTAAAGCTGGTTTTGATTCAGAATTTTCCTTCTTCAAGACTGGTTGACGTAACAGTGCTAAAGAACCTAGTCTGCCTTACTAATTTTACCATAATGAGTTGTGGAGAGAATAGATGTATTCATATCTTTCCCAAGGGCCTTAGCACGAAGTAAAACGCAGTCTCGACTAGGATTTGAACTCGGGTCACCGATTCTATTTCCTACGACGAAATCAGTTACAATTAAGCGTTATTAATGTAAATTTACTCATTAATTTGGTTTCTTTGGTTAATGGCATATCAATCTTCCTGTGTAATTTAATGCCAAAGCCATATACTTTCAGAGGAACAGCAGTGAAACTATCAAACCCATAGCAGGGAGATAAAGAGTTCAAGCCTTTCCCAAGGTTAATAATCTGAAAGTGAATGTAATAGCGTGATTGGAGCTCGAAATCGCCGACTTAAAGGTCGCAGTCCAGCTCTTTAACCATTATGCCACAGAGCCTCTTTTTTACTAAGATTATGATATCGTTTAGTTCTGTGCAACATTTCTTGTGCAGTTATTGAATGATTGATTGGTTTTAACGGTATGCCAGCCTGTCAAGGATTATTTTATGCCAATAGGTCAATGAATAATATTCATAGTAAATTTTCATTTACATTTTTTGTGGCGTTGTTTTTTAAGATTTTTTCGCACGTAATTACATGATATCAAGTATTATGATATGATATCAATCATATGGTATCAAGTATCTCTATCTAATACAAATAATTTTCAAACAGTTGTATGGTTTTAAGTATTACTATCCAATACCGATAATTACATGGTTTCAAGTAATTATTTCTATTTAATAATTGACATTTGTTTTCAAACAGTTATATGGCTTCAAGTAAATAATAATAATCCTTTGTAAACAATAATAGTTTTAAGTAACTTTTCTTAATGCAAATAATTTACAGTTATATTGTATCAAGAATTCCTATCTAAAATAGATAATTTCCTCCCAGTTGTGTGATTTCAAACATTTCTAGTTAATTCTAATAATCATATGGTTTCGAGTAATTATTTCTTGTCAATAAAAATCATTTTTTACACACAGTTATATACGAGTTATATCGTATTTTCAAGTAACCAATAATAATCCTTAGTAAACAATTATTGTTTTAATATTCTTAATATGAAAAAATACAGTCATATGTAATGTAGAATTCCTATTGAATAAAAATAATTTTTGAACGAATCTATTTGACTAATAGATGAAATCCTAACAGATACTACGACCCTGGGTCCAAATTAACCTGGAAATTGTAGAAATGAAGGAATTCTTCACTCTCCTAAGATATCCAGAGATGGAGCCTCGCCATAAGATGCAATTTAGTGTCATATCCACGACAACCTCCCTTTTATTGAGGGGTTTTAATCCTCTGCTGGGGATACAGTCAGTAGATTCTAAACTCAGTCGATAAGGTGGTATGGAAAATTTTTCGAACTATTCATCGAATCAATTTTTTAAAATTCCATTATGGAATACACATAAAATGACAGGTGAGGTAATATATTAAAAGTTGATAAATAAATTTATGGCCTGATACAGTTATAACTTGAAAGTTAACCAGAAAATTTCACTCTAGAATCTCTTCTCAGCGGGATTAGTGGAGAAGTGTTGGCTTAAGTGCATTAACAAAATTGATTGGTCACGTTTTTGACACTTCCATCAGGAGATTTTGTTAGACCCTTGAAACAGTAATGGAATCATAGTGACCATAATTTTTTATTTCTTGGTTTTATGCCTGCTCTACAATAATAACATCGAACTCTCTTTTCATATAAAACTTTTTTTTAGTTTTTAAACATATATATATATATATATATATATATATATATGTGTGTGTGTGTGTGTGTGTGTGTGTGTGTGTGTGTGTGTGTGTGTGTGTATGTGCGTGTGTGTATATATCTGTGTCTGTGATTTCTCACTTTTTCATGTTAGTCTCTTGACTGATGTATTTTTTGTACAATCTTCAAGATTATATAATTTTACTGTATTAATTTAGAGGGCTATTGCAATGCGAAATAATAATTATTTGAGTCTAATTAATTTCAAAGTAAAAAATTCATCGTCAGAGACATTTTTTTTAATATGAATTCGGTGTTGTATGTTCAAATTTTTTTTGGGATGTTGTAAACATGGTGTCACGGGGGGGTGTTAGAACGTCATGTTGGGTGTTGTAACCATGGTGCCACGTGGGGTGTTTAAACGCCATACGGAATCGACCTGACTTTAGTTGACCTAATCAATTTCATTTTGTTTATTTCATTTTCTTAAAACTTAAATACATCGTCCCCAAAAATTTGAACAAAGAGCACCTAGTTCATTTAAAAAAAAGGTCTCTGACGATGAAATAATTATTATTTCGCATTGCAATAGCCCTCCAAATTAATACAATGCCATAAAATAAAATAATTTGTGCAATGCTTCTAGCAAATTATAAAGTACTTATATATGTATATATATATATATCCTCCCCTGATGATGGCCCAAAGTCGGGCAGAAAGTACTAGGGATACATGCAACTATGGACAATACATAAATCAATTCCCCCAGAATACAATAAAAGTAATACGGGAATTCGAACGGATACAAAAGAAAATATGTAGACATAAAATGTCTATTATGTTTAATGAAATTTGCATATATATATATATATATATATATATTCGTTTTTAGATAGTTTTTGTGATAGGTCACGTGCAAATAATTCCTAACCTCTGAAATACGTCATTTATTGGTCATCAGGTGATGCGTTAGATGCGACTGGGAAAGGCGGGACGAAAAAAAATATATGCGATAA
>OY757920.1:34516251-34566251 GCA_963585895.1 Sepioteuthis lessoniana
AGAATGTATAGCTCTTGCCAGCTAGTACTTCTCTGAAGATTCAGTTTTTCAGTTTTTCAACACTCACAAAGTTATTGTCTCTGGTATTGCTGTGATAAAAAAAAAGAAATCTTTCAGTTTTTCAGTTGTCTATGAGGCGCTGATTTCAAATCCTAGAAATTATTCTTCTAGACCCTTTCCATATGCTCTCTAAAAAAGAACCTTTTTTTCTGTCACGTCTTGTCAGAGAAACTCCGTGATAGTAAGCAGTAGCGTAGAATAAATCAACGAAGTTGATGACAAACGAGACGAAGAAAATGAAGTCGAACTGTTAAAAAAACTGTTTACCTGAATGAATTGGTACACTTTTATTTTGTTTTTCTTTGGGTGAGAATTTTTTTTCTTCTACTGCTTGCAGTCAAGTTTCTCTGACGAGATGTGACTGAAAAAAAGGGTCCATTTTTAGAATCATAATGTATCCTCTACTTAAAGCTTTTCTAAAATTCTGTACGTACCATAGAATATATATATATATATATTACAGTGTAAACATCTGAATTGAATTTTTAGAAATTTTTAAAGGGTTAAAAACTTGAGAACCGATGGACTAAGTGCGCTGAACACCGGGATGAATATGGAGAGCAGTGTGTACCTTTCATTAACTTCATGCTATCAATTCAGTCTTTGCTTAGTCTGTCATAGAGACTTTAAATTGCTTACCGTACCTGTTGTTATTGCACGGTCACTCACCTAAATATTGAACAGACCCATCCCAGGTAAACATCAGGAGGACTTAACCATAAGCCAAAGACATTTCTTTTATAGCGGGATCAAGAACTTTTCAGTATACACCAGTTATCAGAATATTCGATTTTACAAGTTTTTTTCCGATATCTTATTTTAGTAGACTAGTGAATGTAATACTCTTCTTGTCAGACTTGCTCTGATAACTTAAGGCTATTCAACTACTTGGTCTCATCATCATCATCATCATGTCATGCTGGTAGCACGGATATCCCTGACCCTCTCTCGCCACTTCTCCCTATCGTTCATCGCCTCTGGTAGGTCTTCAGGGCCACATCCCGTATCCTCACATAGCTGCTGAATGTATGTTCGAGGTGGTCGTCCTGCTTTCGTCCGACCATATGTGGGGGTCCATAGGAGTAAATCACCTATGAGCTCGTCTCTGCTTCTCCAGCAGTGTCCTGCGTGTCTGGTTCGTCTAACTTGGATAGTTTTCGTGATGGGAGGTAGTTGGTCGTATAGTTGGTACCTTGTGGGGTTTTGCTGCCAGGACTTGTTCAATATTGCTCGCAACATTCTTGTGTAATTGCCGTCTAGCTTCTTCTCCAGCCGTTTAGTTATCGTCCAAGTAGTGCATCCATACAGCAGTATCGATACGACCGCAGCCTGGAAGAAACTGCGTTTCATTTTATCGGTCAGGTCTGATTTCCATATGATCTAAATAAACAGTATGGCATGGAATAGACTTGGATAAGAAAGAATGTAAGTATATGGCTAATTATGACTTGGGGGTTAACGTTCATAGCCTAATCTGGTTGCTGTTGTCCCGGTCTAATAGACTCCCCAAAATAGACATTGTGGGTTCAGTTTTCATTGGAGTCTTGTTTCTTATTTTGTATCGAGGACTCTTGTTCAAGTTGTGAAAAAGAAAAGTCTAAAAGTTGAACGCTGTGCGAAATAATCAACAATTAATTTGATAGACAATCATAACAACAAGAACAACAAAAAAAGCCCTGGCTAAAATCAATATTAAAGAGTTCAATGTTGCTCTAGAAGAAAGACGTCACCTAACTCTTATAGATCAAAATAGAGAACCCATTTTTCAAATCCCGAAACATGCAAATCTCTGAAGACTTTGCGTGATACATTAGAATTACAGGTATTAAGACATCGAGACATTGCTTGTATAAGATTACTGCATAGCTGAGGCATATTCCTTAGAGGGACATTTTGTCATCATTCACTGTCAAAGAGACTGATATATGGACTCAAATCGTAATTATACTTACATAATATAGCATTTTTTGCTTAAATATATATGTACTTGTAATTCAGAATTTGCATGTAACTATCCTACATCTATCTATCTATCTATCTGTGTGTGTGTGTGTGTGTGTGTGCATGAATATATATATATATATATATATATATATATATTAAATAGCAAATATCATATAAGGTACACTACAGACAAAAGAGATTAGGTCCACATTGATTTTTTCTTAAAACTTCATAAATGAATAAAGTTTCATGTTTTTAAAGAAGTAGATTTATTTTCTTATGCTTGATTCCTAAGCAGTGTTTAAATGTTTAAAAACTCTTGCTTATTCTCAGAACTTAACGATGATTTGAAAATTTAGCTTTTATTATGAACTTAAAAAAACAATTTAGGGTGGTCTTAAAATTCATCGGGAGTGCGTGCATATATATATATATATATATATATATATATATATATATATATATATATATATATATATGAGGATCATTAAATAAGTTTCCAGATTTTTTTCGTATGGGCACTTTTATTGATAGTACACACATAAAACTCTAGTCCCCTTCGAAGTAATCTCCTCCGTCTGCAATGCACTTGTTGCACCGTTCCAACAACTTCTCGAAGGCCCCATGGAAGTCCTCTTGTGTGAGCGTGTCAATGACCTTCGTTACAGCCTCTTTCATCTCCTCAATTGTCTCACAACGATAGCCTCTGACCTTAGGGAATAACCAAAAGTCACAGGGAGCAAGGCCTCGACTATAGGGACGGGGAAGAAGTTTCTTGATGCCAATCATGGTCAAATAGTCTGTGACAAGGATGGAGTTGTGGACTGGTGCATTGTCCTGGTGGATACGACACTGACCCGATTTCAAGAGTGCTGACCTCTTTCGACGGAATCTCTTCCTGAACTCCTTTCAAACCTCAACATAGTAACCCTAACCCTAGCCCTTTGGCCAATCAGCTCTGGTGTTCTGACTTCCTTACTCCTCCCACACCCCTTCTCATCCCTCACAGACTACCTACCTTCCTTGAATCCCTTATGCCACTCAAAAACTGATGCTCGATTAATGCAAGATGGTCGAAAAGCAGTCTGAAGCATTCCATACGTTTCTGTGGCTTTTTTCCAAGATTAAAACAGAATTTTATTGCATATCGTTCTTCTAAAGTGTCCTGACGTCCAGATTGCATTTTTGAAATTCACCAGCTGTGACAATCAGGCTTTAGTAGGGTGTATTCCAATTGCTGCTGTAGCTGTTCATTTGAACCTGAAATCATAAAAATTGGTCAGTCATCTCATAAGATGTATAGCAATAACATAATGAATTTTCAAGAGTCTAAGACAATTTGAAATGCCTGTACAAAAAAGTCTGGAATCTTATTGAATGCACTACGTATATCTCTATCTATCTATCTATATATATATCTCACACTTCCAACCAAAAGTTTGTATATATATATATATATATATATATATATATATATATATATATATATATATATATATGTGTGTGTGTGTGTGTGTGTGTGTGTGTGTGTGTATGTATGTATGTGTATGTGTGTGTGTGTGAAAGAGATACAAGACTCAAAGTTTAAATTAAAAATGAAGAAATTTAAATAAAGGCAGCTGAGCGAATCAGTTTGCATTGCCAATTTGGTGAAGACTTACAAAAGTAAAGCACATTGCCCTCTATATTTTATAAACTTTGATCTAAGCGAATTTTTCTCATTTCCTGAAGTAAAATTTCATCTCAGAAATATGACGGTACAGCTTTTAAGCACTCAAAAAATCGAACGAGAGAAAACTTGTTGAAATAAGTTTACTGTGTGACAACTGGACAACTTTGATGAAAATTAACGTTTCCTTCATTTTTCTTTTTACTTTGACCTTTTTTTAAATATGGCCACACACACACACACACACACACACACACACACACACACACACACACACACACACATATATGTATATATATATCATTACGAAAAGTAAGGGAATCATATTTAATTATTAATCAAAATAATTTAAAAAAACAACAAATTGGAGGGACCATTTTGCCTGGCGCGTTTTTTTTTTTTTTTCTTTTTACAAATACACCGGAATCGTTTAAAAATCGTTGAATAAGAGAGGCTGGATGGGGTAAAAAACCTCAACTCCTCGATTCGTATCCAATTCCCCAAACTAGGATATATAGATATTATGCTATATTGCCCTATTTTGAGTTGGCAGAGAAGACAATTCGACATTCTTTGTCTGTTTGGGTGGGAATCGTTGATGTTGAGTTTTTTAAAATCATCCCCACCTCTGTGATCTAATATATTTATCTTTTAAACGATTCCGGTGTACTTTTTAAAAATGCATCGGACAAAAGGGTCCTTCCAATTAGATTTATTATTATTCAATTTATAAATTAATAAATTTTTATTATTTAGTTAATAAATAGCTAGTATTCCCTTACTTTTCGTAATGATAAAATTTTTATGTACCATATATATATATATATATATATATATATATATATATATATATATATATCATAACAGTGTTGGCTGTCACTAAATCACTTTGTGGGTTTGTGTCAAACCAAGTGCAATATATTCAAACTTATTAAACTCCACTTAAAATTGACCTAATGTTGCATCCTGTTCGTGGTGATGGTTTGGTATATATATGTATATATATATGAATTCAGAATTTTCCTTATTTTAGAGTCGTTGGCATACCAAGGTTTAAGAGCATAGTCTACCCTACTATATACTCTGAGGAGGTAGGATAGTCGACTTCATTCCTTTCCCAAGAGTATTAGCTCAATGTGAAACGCAAAAGGTCTCGTCAAAGATTTGAAAGGTGTATGTGTGCATGTATGTGTGTGTGTGAGTACGGGGTGAATTTGTAATTTGGGAAAGAGTCTTGTTTCCACATCCATCATTTCAATTACATTAAAAGTAATTTGAAAAAATATGCAATTTCACAAATCTTTAATGATTGTCACTATGATAAACGTGAAAACTCCTCAATTAGTAGATTTCTATTCTAAATTCACCGGACCATGATAGCTGATGTATATATATATTGACTAACGTTTGTGGATGTACGCATCGCGTCTATAAAGCTCTCTCTTAAATTGATCGTTTTTAAAAAACGCCCATTTCAGACGCAATGCATGTTCTGAAACTGATCTAGAAACTCTTTTTATGACATATTAGCAGAATATAATTAATTTGAGATTAACGATACATCAACACTCAACGTGTAGAGCTCAAAAATCTTTTACATAAAGACAAAAGAAAAAAAAAATCACTTTCTTGGTATCATTATAAATTTATTTCAGGCTCTTACAAAGTCTTATTAGTTTAACTTATAAGTTTTATAAAAAATATCTTCAGATGAGATATTTAAAAATCATAATTTGAATTGTATCTATAATGCAGACGCATAAACACACACACACAAACGAACGTGTACGTAAAAGTATAAGATGTGTAAAAAAACTGTTGTACTAGAGAGTGCACTATATATATTATTGAAATTGAATGCTAAAAGTGTTTTTAATCAGAGTAATGAAGCACAACAAAGTAGACCAATATTAATATATTTTGACAATAAAACAGAATAACATTTAAAAAAAGAGGAAAAAATTTAGCGCAGTTGCACGGGGCTAATTCTAAAATTTGTTCAATTAAGCCTAAAAAGTATCTGTAATCAAAATAATCTTTATATATATATATATATATATATATATATATATATATATATATATATATATATATAAAGATTATTTTTTTATATATATATATATATATACATATATGTGTGTGTGTATATATATATAAATATATATATATATATATAACTCTAACACTTGCTTTTGTGGTTAGATTTGAGAGAGACACACACAAGCTCACTCAGACATGGATGCGCCTATTAAACAATATCGTGTTAAACAATATCGAGCTTGAAGACCTAATATATGTATATATATATATATATATATATATATATATATATATATATATATATATAAGATTTGAATTTACGGATAAATGCGTTTTAATTGAAATTTTTAGAATACTCTATTCCCAACAAAGCAGAGCAATATCAGAACATTTTCCACTATAAAATTGAATAACAAAAATAAATAAATAAATAAAATAGAGTGAAAAAAACTTTCAAGTTTCGATATTGTATCGATATTGGCTTATCCTTTTTCATGTTTTTATTGAAATTATATTTTATTGTGGAAAGCACTGTGCGGATATATATATATATATATATAAAGGTTAAAAGAGCGAGCCCCATGATTGTTGGTGTTGGGATGTAATCTTTGAAGTAATAAACTCCAGTTAGTTCGGTTGTCCGAGTGGATCTAATCTTAAAAGACCTGAAACACTTGATATATCAAAGAACAGTATAAACAATGTGTCAAAGCGCATCTGTAAGATGCATTTCAGCCCCCACCTCACACACACACACACACACACACACACACACACACATATATATATATATATATATATATATATATATATATATATATATATATATATATATATATATACGATGTTGGTTTAAAAAATTCATTTGTTGCATACCTCTTACATTTGTATTGGCCTTACCAGCACAGAAATTAAGACAGAATTCTTAATTATTTTTTCTAGTTTTATAAGCAGTAGTAATAGGTTGCCACAACAACACTACTCAACTATGCCCCTTCTTTCTGAGTGAGGTTTTGGACTTTTTGAATAACCCTTTCATATATAGAGTAGCGTCCAAAACTAAGGGACAAAATTTAAAACCTAATATTTTAAATTTAGAGTTAAGAAATGAATTATATGAATTTTTAAATAAGGAGTTCCCTTTCAATACCCCACTATATATAAAATTATGACTGAAATTTGATGCTAAACGCGTTTTTAATTAGTAAATCAGTGCTGTGCACAACAATAAAAACAGGATAAAAATTCACTACACTGAGTTTCACGTTGTCAATCCCCAGGTGAGCTTGTATTCGACATACACGGCGTAGACACAGAGTCAACGGTGCTTGGACGATCCTATTTTGAAAATAGATAAATAATTGTTATAATTCTTTTTCTATCCTTTGCCAATGATTCAAATTTTAGTATGTTATTATGGATGATAACGACTACCAGTTGTCAAAATTTTCACAGTTGTTATTTCTAACAAATATTAGGTTTTAAAATTTTGTCCCTTAATTTTGGACGCTACTATATATATATATATATATATATATATATATATATATATATATATGACAAGAATTGGTATCAGTGTAGAATCAAAGTCATGACAGAATAATGGTTTCAGGCGGTGCAACACAATAGCCTCTATTATGAATGCTTGGCTTCTTTTGTTAAAACTTGAAGAATAAAGCAAATAAGTTATCCAAATATTGCAAATCTTTTACTATATATGTACATATATATATATATGGAGAGAGAGAGAGAGAGAGAGAGAGAGAGAGAGGGGGGTGCTATAAATATGATCATACTCGGCTGAATAAGTTAGCAAACCACTCTATGAGATAATGTTGAAATGTTCTCGACCCGACCAAAAAGTGAATGCCGTAGAGTAGTCAGCGTACGAACGAGTCCAGATATTCATGGGAGAATTTTACTTATTAGGAATCTGGCTTTTTAATCATAATAAAAAAAATTCCGAATAAATGAATAAATAAATAAAGTAAAAAAGAAGTCTTTGGCTGACCGAGAACTTTTCAGCACTCTCACTTATAGTCCCATTTTAACAAACGCAGAAGTGCTCATTAATACCCACCCACGAAAAGTCACGCATGCACCCCTCTTATATATATATATATATATATATATATATATATATATATATATATATATATATATATATATATATATATAATGCATAGAAAATACATGCGTAGTAAAACACGTGTACACTTTAATTGGTTTACAGCCCAGTTGATTCTTTTAATCTTCTTCCTGTAGACCTGAAACCAGAGACTCTTGAGAAGTGAAATCTTTTCAAGTAGCTTAAAAGCAGCTTTACCCTTTTTTTATTTACAGACCTTCAGAGGATTTTTAGGGGACATTCAGCTATTATTGTTACTTATAGCACCCAGTGAAATTCTCTTGTGCAATTTTTGCTTAGCAAAAAGACACAAAGTAATATATATGTTAATATAAGAAATCATAGTGTTTGAATAATAATCTGAATAGTAGTTCCTCTTTCTTCAGCTTTGTATTATTTACTTGACGACCCGTTGAATTTCCGCTGAGACATTAATACATGACAATATAGATGAAAATTCTATGAATAAAAAAATGACGTTCAGCGAGGACGGAGAACCCACAAAAAGATCATTTAGTTGAAAATCGGCTGGGAAATTTTTCTATTCTCTAAGTTAGAGCATTTCAAGCGTATTGATATAAAATAATCACCCCATGATGCGCAGTTTTTGATGGGTTACGAGTATATACATATATACTCACATAATGAGAATTATATAAATATATATATTGACATGTCCTCTTGATCTGAATATCGCATTGTTGAGGAATTGACAGTCGCCAAGCACCGTTGACTCTGTGTCTACGCCGTGTATGTCGAATACAAGCTCACCTGGGGATTGACAATGTGAAACTCAGTGTAGTGAATTTTTATCCTGTTTTTATTGTTGTGCACAGCACTGATTTACTAATTAAAAACGCGTTTAGCATCAAATTTCAGTCATAATTTTATATATAGTGGGGTATTGAAAGGGAACTCCTTATTTAAAAATTCATATAATTTATTTCTTAATTCTAAATTTTTACAAGAAATCAATATATAGCAAGAAACAGGAAGTTACTTTTCAATCCCCCTCTCTCTCTATATATATAAGTATTGTCCAGTCAACTGGGGCAGTAGAATACACGATTGCATCTCTGCAGAGCGGTAAAACAAAATGACAGTACACAATCTGATGGTAACGTTTCAGTAATTCTGGAGCTTTGGGGAATGCGGAATACCTCTTCTTTGCCATCGCTCCCAGGTCCACTCAGATCCGGAGTGGTAGCACCTTTTAGGGTCCTATCTATAGGACAAATAGAACTAAATAGTGTACTAAGGTTAAACTGAATTGCTTGAAATAGAACTGCTAAACTGAATTGTTAGAAATAGAACTGCAAGGTTTTATATGCTTTAAAACTCAACCTATCAACCAATCAACTAACGAAACAACCAACCAAGAGATGTCTGGTATACTAGCTTGCTAAGTATTACATTATATGAGGCACCCCTTTAATGGATTCAGTAAACAATAAGGATCGAAAAAAACCCTATTTCTAAAATGATTCGAAATCACTTCCAGAACCTTCAGAAATCCGTATGATAAGACAGCGATTTATCGATTTGCTAACGGCGACAAATTAGATGTCCAAATTTAGACATTGAGCTATTAAGTTGGAACGAATGAAAAGTCTAGTATTGCCTCTTGTTATCGTTTAGGAATGATAGAATGAGTAAATACTTTTAGGGTCCTATTCAGATTATAAGAATACTGTTCGTAACTCTTTTTGATATTCCCTCCCACGTTCGTCCCAACTAAAGAACACATGAGACATGTTCTACTATATGAGTAAAACATGTCACGAGAGAATCTGTATCAGCGTGTTGCTTGTTGTGAGTCATAGTGTACAGTAAGGTAATTTTTTTATAGGTTTGTTACTGGTGTTGAAAAATGGATCCTTTATCATAACGTTAAACGCCGTAGTCAGTGGATTAGTTGGTGAAACAGACCTGCTCAGCAAACGAGAGGTGGACTTTATCCAAAGAAGATCTTTTTGAGTGTATGTTGAGATATTCAAGGAATTGACAATTACGAACTGTCAGACAATAATCAAACATTTACCTCTAATCTTTGCAGCAATTAACTTCGTTGTCTGAAAACTGCTTTGGACAAAAAAGTCCTTTCATAGTCAACAAAAACGGAGTCATTCTCCATCATAATACCCATCCTCACATAGTTCAACTGACGAAAGATCTCTTAGAGAAACTCGATTGGGAAAATTGCTTCATGCTCCATATTTTCTTGGCCTTGCTTTTTCTAATTTTCAGTTGTTTAGGGAACCATAGAATCACTTGAATGGTCTTAGGTTGACATGAAGAGAAGAGGCTCAATAGGAGTTGGTCTCTGATTTTGCATCAAAACCACAAGAAGTTAAAAAGCCTGGCATTTATTAGCTTGTTGGCTGATGGAAGGTTCTAGGAAACAATGGATTTGGTTTGGTTTAGTTGGCATATCACTCATTACAGGTTATTTAATACCAAATCCATTTTTATACATATAATCAGTTATATTTCAAACAAACCAGTTTAGCATAAGTAACAACAGAGATATAAGTGATAAATACGTATTAGAATTAAGAAACAGATTCGAAACACTACAAGAGAAGACGGAAAAAAGTACACCAAACGACGAATATGAAAATTTCGTCAATGCACACCTCGAGGCAGCAGCGAAATGCATTCCAACAAAACTCAAAACTAAATATAGAGTCCCGTGGGAAACTTTAGCGGTGAGAGAAAAACGTGCACTAGTGAAAACAGCCTCCAAGAACTATCGAAAAAACCCAACAAACACAAATGCCTTAAAACTAAAAACGGCACAATATCAATTAGCAGGCATATATATAAAGGAACAGACAGAATACATTCAAAATCAGATAGATAAGATTAGAGACTCGGTGGAAGATAGACAATCTAGGATAGCCTGGCAAACAATAAATGAAGTGAGTAGAAGAAAGAACACAGCCAAAGCAAAACTGAAAGCTGGAAATCAACAAGAAAGAATAAAACTGTGGAAACAGCGCTTCGAAAACCTACTTGGAAACCCACCGAAAATAACACATGAACCAATCACCAGAATAATTAGTAAACAATTAGACATTAAACTATGACCGTTCACACAAGAAGATCTCGACTCGGTTCTCAGAAAAATTAAATATAGGAAAGCTGCAGGGCTGGACGAGATTCCCCCAGAAGTATGGAAGACCAGACAATTCGACGACATACTGCTCCGACACTGCAACGCAGTATACAATCAAAATCCGATAGATAGATGGATGAAGGGATGCATCCTCCCCTTCCCTAAAAAGGGTGACCTCGGATTAGCCAAAAACTACCGAGGCATAACACTTACATCCATAGCAGCCAAAATCTACAATGCCCTACTACGAAACCGCATAGAACCCAAAATCGACAACATACTTAGGAAAAACCAAAATGGCTTCCGAAGAAATAGATCCACGACCTCACAAATATTAACCATCCGTAGAATCCTTGAAGGTGTACGGGCAAAAAACCTACAAACGACATTAATATTTGTCGACTTTACCAAGGCCTTTGGTTCCATTCACAGAGGAAAGATGGAACAAATCCTACTAGCGTACGGCGTACCTAAAAAAAACCGTAGCAGCAATAACGATTCTCTATAGAAACACCAAAGTAAAAGTACGATCACCAGATGGAGACACAGAATACTTCGACATTGTAGCAGGAGTACTACAAGGGGACACGCTGGCTCCGTACCTCTTTATCATTTGTTTAGACTACGTACTTAGAACATCGATTGACAAAATCAGAGAGAATGGCTTCGAGCTGACGAAGAAAAGAAGCAGAAGGTACCCCGCAAAAACAATTACCGACGCCGACTACGCCGATGACATAGCGATACTGGCAAATACACCCGACCAAGCCGAAACACTGCTGCATAGTTTGGAACGAGCAGCCGTAGGAATAGGCCTCTATGTTAATGCACACAAAACGGAATATATGTGCTATCATCAAACGGGGGACATCTCCACTCTAGACGGAACCCCTCTTAAACTAGTAGACAAATTCACTTACCTAGGAAGCAGCGTCGCATCAACCGAAAAGGACATCGACACGAGGTTAACGAAAGCATGGACAGCTAACAATAGGCTATCGATTATATGGAAATCAGACCTAACCGATAAAATGAAACGCAGTTTCTTCCAGGCAGCGGTCACATCGATACTGCTGTATGGGTGCACTACATGGACTCTAACAAAACGGCTGGAGAAGAAGCTAGACGGCAATTACACAAGAATGCTGCGAGCAATCTTGAACAAACCCTGGCGGCAACACCCCACAAGACACCAACTGTACGGCCACCTGCCTCCTATCACGAAAACTATTCAAGTTAGACGAACCAGACATGCGGGACGCTGCTGGAGAAGCAGGGACGAACTCATAAGATATGTACTCTTATGGACCCCCACACATGGCCGTGCAAAAGCAGGACGACCAGCACGAACATACATTCAGCAGCTAAATGAGGATACGGGATGTTGTCCTGAGGACCTGCCTAGGGCAATGAACGATAGGGAGGAGTGGCGAGAGAGGGTCAGGGATATCCGTGCTACCAGCATGACATGATGATGATGATGATGATGATGATATTTTTTAAATTTAGATTCAGTTAAATGTAAAAACAGTTCTATTTAAAACAATTCAATTTAGTATACAAAAACAGTTCCATTTCTAACAATTCAGTTTAGCATAAACGTCAAAACAGTTCTATTTCAAGCAATTCAGTTTAGCATAAGTGCACTATTTAGTTCTATTTGACCCATATATAGAACTCTATCAGGTGCTACTACTCTGGTCCAGAGTAGTAGCATCTGAGTGATGGCAAAGAATGGGTAATCCGTATTCCGTAAAGCTCCAGAATTACTGAAGCCTTGCCATCAGATTGTGTTGTGTCATATCCAGGACACTCGTTGTGAGAGTCTTACGCCTCTGCAGAGAAGCAGTCGGTGTATTCTACAGTCCCGGTCGATTAGGCAAGGAAACAATGAAGGTTACCGTAATGATAAAATATTTTTCGATGCATAAGTTTATCATTTATGATATATACTTTAGAATCGGACATTATATTCGATCCAACTTGATACATTCTTCTATATCAGATTTCTTCTCGTTTACACCTATCAGAGGCTCCTCTATTTTTAATCGATGTTGCTTAATCGATGTTGCTTACTTAATGCTTGTAGAATGTAAAATGATCTTCAGATTGGGATAGAAAACTACAAAAATAAGACTGGAGAAAATGTTTACCAAAACTATGAGAAAGAAAACGTCCAAAAGAGAACATTCAGGATACCCAAGATTAATATGCTTATTGCTACCAAACTGTAGTAGTTATATCAGATATAATTTCTGTAGTTGTCATAACATCTACTACTACACGTAGAATATCGGGCAGACTGGTTTCTTTAGTCTCAGTTCGGCAACCAATATTGGAAAAGGAAAATGAATTCAAACCAGCTGTACTCTGCTGAAAAATGCGCGCGCGTATATGTATGTATGTGTGTGAGAGAGAGAAAGAGAAAGAGATAAATTTATAGATATGCAGTTATCGATTTTGCGTAATAAATTCTTGCAATAAATAAATATATATGTGTGTATGTGCGTGTGTGTGTGTGTGTGTGTGCGTTGTTTGTTTTTAATAGCATATCAACCTTCGTGGATTATCTAATGCCTAAATCGTTCTTGTTGAACCATAGCTGGGGGATGAGGTGGTTCATACCTTTCCTAAGGATATTAGACCGGAAGTGAACGTACTTGCACGACTGGAGTTCGAACTCGATCACTGCGATGTTTAAGTTCATCACGTTAGCTACTACGCTACGCGGAATCCTCCACCATGTTTGTGTGTGTGTGTGTGTGTGTGAGATATATATATATATACAGAGAGAGGCATACACAGATAAACCGATATCTTTTGGAAACTGACCATCTTCTCGAATTACCGTCATTTTACAATGCTTGTAAGGGCTACCTATAAACGACTTGAACCGTCAAGTAAATCGCATCGAGACATGGTTGGAGAATAACACCTGGTAAAGGAGTATGCACGAGATGGAAAGGATTCTCTGCACCCCGTGGAACGCCAACGTATCATTTGCCTTTAAAACGCACGAAAAAAAAAAAAATCCACCAGATTCCCCTTAAGTGTTTCTCGTCAAACCACTTGAAGATAAAGTGAACATCAAAGAGTTGCACGCAAATCGGTTTTACCGCAGTCAAAGCAAAGCCATTGGGAGAACCTTGTTTATCGGATTCGCACCATAAAACCATCCAGAATGAACATTCAGGTCTTTCTTTAAGCGGTGGAAACGGATAGGGTACAGAAATACATTGTGAAATTTCAGTTTTGTACGGAATAAAAGTTGCTTTTTTTCTTTTTAAATAATTTCCCACCGATCAAGCCAGCGAAAGCTGTTCACATACAGTGTCACCCGCAAATAAGTATACCCCTAAGAAAAAATATATTTTCTCCTAAACCAACTATACCAGGATCTTAATATTTCTAGCGGAATATTATGCAATCCAAACGGATACTATTCGGTAATGCTTAATACCCAACGCCACAGCACTTAAACTCTTGAGCCAAAAGTAAAATATGCTGACTGTATCCCCAGTGGACGAGTAAAAAACGGGACGTCCTTAGTATGACACTAAACTGCGTCTAGTGATGCGGTTATAGTTTAGAAGATTGCTATAACTGTAAGTTTCACTCTGACCCGGCGTGGTTGTATATGTTAGTGTTCCATCTGTGTGTCAAATAGATCTCTTTAAAACTCATTCGGATTTGATAAGGTGGTATGCAAAAAAAACCCCAACTACAACAATAAGCTCTTAAGAAAAAATAAACAAAAAAATAAATATGAAAGTACAATGAAAGTCAGTCCCTAACTCTTTGGCATAAGGTAACCTTAAACGGACTGACATGCCTTTAAAATCAAACAATCAATCAACTAGAAATAAAATTGCATAAATCAAGAGGAGTACTTATTTATGGAGAGCTGCATATTCATATCTTTGGTTGCCGATTTTTAATAATGTTGATTCTAGTAATGAATTACAATTACAGATGTAATAAAATACTGTTATTTTTTTGTAAAGGAAATTATTATCTAATATATATATATATATATATATATATATATATATATATAATAATAAAAAGGAATAGAGGATTTACTAAAACACAGACAACGGATTCACTTCAGAATATTTCGTTCTTTTTTATTGATAGAACTTTTTCAACTGAAAAAATAGGTTTTTTCTAAAGTTTAACAAGAAGAGGAAATATATAAAACTGTATAAATGTAAATATGAAAGGGGTAGGGCTTAAAGACAAAGACAGAAACGAAAGAGGGGGAAATAGATCTAAAATTGAGTGATGGTGTTTGGGGTTGTTGGTTTTTACTTAATTTCAGTGAGAAAAGAGAGATATAATATGAGGAAGGTTTTGTGAGGGAGGAATGGAAGGAAAGGGGGAAATGGTGATATGTATGTTGGGGTCGTAGAGGTGAAGGTTTAGGCATATCTTGTTTCGTTAAAAAATTGACTACATTGGAATACTTAATTGAAAAGAAAATTAAAAGTATGGAGTCACAGTGTGAGAAAATTTAGAATATGGAGGCACTGCAGGAGAAAAATTTTAGTTTTGTTTTTTGTTTTTGTTAAAAAATCTTATCCATTTTATTATTTTGATATTATTTTCATGTAGGATGATGTCAGCCAAATCTGGTGTAATCTGGTAAAATCGAGGTCTTTGTGGAATGTGGTTGTTTATGGAAATGACTACAGATTCTAACACTCGGCAGGGTTTTTTGTAATGTAGGGGTTAAAATCAGAGCGGCGTGGGAAAAATTGAAAGCGTGTTTGAGATCTAACGTGCGGGAGAATTTCGGTTGTGTAAGTCAAAATCAACAACCCTTACCAACACCACTCAATCGTAGATCTATTCCTCTTTTCCCTTGTGTCTTTTGTCTTTAGAACCTACCCACTTTCATATTCACATTTGTACACTTTTATCTATTTCCTATTTGGCTAAATTTTAGGAAAACATTTTCTCAGTTGAAAAAGTTCTATCAATAAAAATAGAACGAAATATTCTGAACTGAAACCGTTGTCTGTGTTTTCAGTATATCCACTTTTCCATTTATTTTTCATCATCTTGTCAGAACTACCAAAATACCTACCTTTTCTCTCTCTCTTTCTCTCTCTCTCTCTCTCTCTCTCTCTCTGTATATATATATATATATATATATCCGAGGTGTACTTTTTTTAGGTGATACTGTATATATGTTTTAAAAATATTTCCTTAATAAAAAGTGAATTTTCTTCAAAACCAAATATATCAGAATTTTATTATGACTATAGAACATTATACAATCAAAACAAATATCATTAGGTAGAATGTATCACTAAACTGTAAGGCATTGAAACTCTGTAAGTAAAAACAGAATTGCAGACCCTCATTATTTATTCCTTTTTAATAACTATAATCCAAATGTATATGCGTACAAGCTCACCTATAGATCGGTATATACATAAGTCATAATCATGTTTTATCAAAAGTGAATTTTCTAAACCAAAGATACCGGGCTTTCCTGGAGGTGCCCGTGGTGTAATGGTTATCGTCGTAGGAAATGGACACGGCGACTCGAGTTAAAATCCTGATTGTATTTCACATAGCACTAATACGCTCGGGAAAGGTATGAATCCAATTATTCCCCCTCCAGCTATGGGTAAATCGATGGGCAGACTAATTTCTTCAGCCTTGGTGAGGCAACTAGTGTAGGAGAAGGAAAACTCTGAATTCAAACCTGTTAAACTCTGCTTAAAAATTGACCTTGTGTCATATCCTGCTCGAGCGGAGGGGTTGGTAAATATGGATACTGAGCTTTCATAATTTCTAGTGAAACATTATATAATCAAAACAGAAGTTATTTGTTATCATTTATAACCAAACTCTAAAAAAATTAAAAATCTGTCACCAAAAATAACACCCGGTCGGATTGGGTCTAGAATACGCTAACTCTATCCCCTACAAAGTTGTATGACCCCCCCAAAAAAAAGGGGCGTACTGGGTACGACACTAAACTGTATCTGATTGTGTGGGTTTAGTCCTGGAGCTCTGGAAGTGTGGAATGCCCCTTCATTGTCACTACTTTCAAGTCACTTCAGACCCGGAGTGGTAATGCTTGTTTGGGTCTCATCTATGGGTCGAATAGATCTGCTTAAAAATTATTTGTATTTGATAGGCCCGGTGAAAAATCCCTCTAAAATACATAAAAAATGTAAATACAAATGTACCACGAACGCAATTCTTTAACCTCTAAGGATAAAATAACTCAAAGGGGTGTACTTCTTTATAGATGATATTTTATATATACTTTCAATAAATAAAAGTGAATTTTAAAGGATTTAAAAAAAAAATTTATGGTGTAATAGAAACAAAAATGATTAGCTAATATCTATTACGAAACTCTACAAAATTGAAACATTTTGACCAAAAAACAAAATTGCATTAACATATATACATATAAGAAATGTACTTAATTGGTGGTTGATGAATGTTCATATCTTTACTTGCAGATTGATTAGTTGATGTTTGGTTTTGTGACATATCAACCCTTTGTGGGCAATCTAATGCTAAATCCTATATATATATATATATATATATATGATTTGCATGCTACTGGCTTGTAAATAACTTCATCTTTAAACGAGTTTGCTTGCATGCAGTTAAACATTTTTTTAGTATTAATCATTCTTTTGCATACTGTTAAATTATTTCATGTACTGCTATTCAACATTAGTAATTTTATTTATCAAGCATTAGTTAGTAATATCAGTAATTTGCACACAGCTGCATTGTTTCAAATAACTAATAATAATCCTTAGTAAATGATTAAACAGTTCTTTTTCATCTATAGATAATATTCTAACAGGTATTATCAATCCGAGTCTGAGTAGACCTGGGAGTAATGACAATGAAATGGTACTCTACAAAAATTTAAGCACCAGGACAGAAGTCTCACCACCAAAGACGCCAAACTTTGTTTTGACTTAGGATCGGAAAATCTATTAAACCATAGACACTTAAAAAGATATCTTCAGTTATATAAATGTTCCCACTCTCCCATAATACTCTCTGTCTCTCTGTCTCTGTCTCTCAGTCTATCTGTCTGTCTGTCGCTCTCTATATGTACGCATTTATCACCCCCACCAAGAAGAATGTAACACAAAGTAAATTTTTAGTGGAGTTTAACAGGTTTGAATTTAGAGTTTTCTTTTTCCTTGACGGTTGCCATCTCAAAGTTAAAGAGTTCAACCTGCGTTCCTATTTACCCATAGCTGGAAAGAGAATTGTTGGATGCATTACTTTCCTTAGGATGTGAAATGCAAACAGCTTCGTCCAGGTTTAAATAATAATAATAATAATCAATCACATAATAAGCGAACGCAGCAAATTAACGCAGAAGGAATATAAGAGTAGACACGACTGGGTCGGCTAGATGATCCACTGGGAGACGTGCAAGAAATTTAAATTTTACCATAAGAACAAATGGTATATACACAACCCAGCATCTGTCCTAGAAAATAACACACAAACTCCAACAAGACTTTGACATACAAACGGATCACGTAATCTCGACCAGAAAACCAGACCTAATAATAAACAAAAATCAGCTATCGCGGCTGACCACAGAATAAAGCTGAAAGAATGTGAAAAGAAGGATAAGTACCTCGACCTTGCTAGGGAATTGAAAAAACTATGGAACATGCAGGTGACAATCATACAAATCGTAATTGGTGCGTTTGGAACAGTAACTAAAGGATTAACAAAGGGACTGGAGGACTTGGAAATAAAAGGACAAGTGGAGACAATCCAAACTACTACATTATTGAGAACGGCTAGAGTACTGAGAAAGCCATGCAGACTTAAGGAGACTTGCTGTCATTCAAACTCCTATGAAAGACCATTATCTAACGTTGATGTGAAAAACTGTAATAAACAAATAAATAAGTGGTGCCTTCAATAAATTTCCAGACTTTTTTTGTATTTAAAATTGTCGTAGACTCTTGAAAATTCAGTATGTTATTGCTATACATCTTATGAGATGACTGACCAATTTTTATGATTTCAGGTTTTAATTAACAGCTACAGCAGCAATTGGAATACACCCTACTAAAACCTGATTGTCACAGCTGGTGAATTTCAAAAATGCAATCTGGACGTGAGTACACTTTAGAAGAACGATATCGCGTCAGTGGCATCTCCATCGGGACAATGCACCAGTCCACAACTCCATCCTTGTCAAAGACTATTTGACCAAGATGTGCGTCAAGACAGTTCCCCAGCCTCCCTATAGTCCAGACGTTGGTCCCTGTGACTTTTGTTTATTCCCTAAGGTCAGAGGCTGTCATTTTGAGACAATCGAGGAGATGAAAGAGGCTGTGACGAAGGTCATTGACACGCTCACACAAAAGGACTTCCATGAGCCATACAGAAGTTGATGGAACCGTACAACATGTGCCTTTCAGTCGGAGGAGATTACTTCGATGGGGACAATAGTTTCATGTGTGTATTATCAATAAAAGTGCCCATACGAAAAAAAGGCTGGAAACATATTTAATGATCCTCGTATATATTAGTTTTGTTCATAAGATATTATTCAATCCAGTAAATCCGGAGTAGGGAATAATTCCAATCAGGACCAATAAAATATTCAAAAATAGAATATTAAATTCAAATAATCCTGGTAAAAAACTCAATGTAAATAAAATCCAGAGCAAATAATTTTCTTAAAAAAAAAAAAAAAAAAAACAACTAGAAGTCCTGTTAATTTTTTCGAGAATTGATTTATATCAATGTTTTTAACAGAATGGAAATAAATTCATTATCTTAATGTGACCGGTTGTTGTTTTTTTAAGAGAATATTAGTTTTTGTATATATTCAATAACATGGGTGCTTATCTGCAGCCAATAAAATAGCTCTATCACAGATACTGAGCACTCTCCAAATTATATCACATTTGGTTTGCCACAAACCCAGCAAGTGAGATAGTGACAACCATTCACTGTTATATATATATATATATATATATAGTAAACAGATGAAAATGAATAATCACTTAGAATACTTTTGATAAAGCCAAAAGTGCTCAAATGCTCGGCAGCTGGGCTGTAAAAAGACTAGAAGTAATTAAAATCTCACCTTCTTACTATCGTTTCATATATCAACTACATAAAAGAATATAAGATCACCAGATGGAACTTTATTAATTAATAAAATTTCATTTGATGCTTGTGATTTTATATATATATATATATATATAAGGAATGTGTATCAGCAAATTGTCTTTCATATATATTTTTAATTTCTTAACGTTAGCATTCAGCCGTTAAATTTCAGCTTTTTATCCTCTATCATGTTTATCGACCACTTGCTGCCCACACCCGGCATTTATGGACGTCTTGGATAATGCCATCTACATCCAGAGGCCGATATCGACCTCTTTGGTGGCGAAGAGTAAAATTAAATACGACATATCTTTTCTGTTCATCAAATTCCGTCGTGCAATTTCTAGTGCATGAACTGATTTTTCCAGTCAACACCCTTTTGCGATTGATAAACACAATTTCGTGTGTTTAAAAGCCACGGACTCCTGTGTTTAGCTAAGCCGAATGAATTGTTTTGTAAGCAGGCAGGGGTTCAAGTTGAATTGACCATCTGTCGTTGATGTAGGATCACAAAAACATACCCTGACTAGTGATTGGCAAGCGGTCAACTCTCCTTTCCTATCTATCCTATTATATATATATATATATATATAGAGAGAGAGAGAGAGACATGGGATACACAGACCAACTAGGTGGTCTTAACTTCTTTGGCGACTATATTATGACAGGTGTTCGGACTTGTCTTGGTTGGTTATCAGACTGTCTTAACATCAATACATCACCATTATCTTTTAACAAGTATGTTTGTCGAAAAACTGCTCAGACCCCATTACCACTAGTTTCCCGTCATAGGAATGTAGCCCCTAATATTCTGATAATAATTATACTAATACTATTCTACCTGTCAGTGTTATAGCTTAAACCTGTGTTTTTCATACTGGGAGTCCTGACCCCACTTGAGTTGTTAAATAACGCCGAAGTGGACCTAAGTCGATATTATGCTTGAGTTTTATTTGTGTAAATAAAATTTATTTTCTTTGGCCGTAAAAAATATTTATTTAGTCTTCTTCTTTTACCATTTTTTGTGAGTGAGGTAAATTTTTCGTTCGAATACTTGAAACCATATAACTGGTTTGGTTTGGTTTAGTTTGGTTTCTTTATTTTATGGTATATCAACCTCCATGGGTTATTTAATGCTAAGGCCATCCTTGTAGAAGAACAGCAGTGTTACTATTCAACCAATTGTAGGAAGGATAAAGGAGTTCATGCCTTTCTCAAAATTGTTTGTCCGAAATTGAACGCAATAGCGTAACTAGAGTTTGAAATAGGTTACTTTGATGTCACAGTTCGGCACGTTAGCCTCTACGCCACGGGAACTTCCCCCGCATCTCATTTCATAGTTAAATTTAGAAATTTAAAAAGTTCAAAAAGTACCTTGTATACAACTTAAAAAAAATTAATAACTTTACAAATATTTTTCGCCGAGTCGGCTGGGCTGCAGAATGCATGGATTACACCTCTGCAGAGGGGTAAAACTCTCCCCAAACGAGTATCCTGCATATGACACTAAATAATCTGATGGTGAGGTTCCAGTAATGCTGGAGTTCTGGGAAATGTGGAGTGTCCCTTCGTTGCCATCAGGTCCATTCTGGCTCGAAGTGGTAACACCTGATAGTGTTCTATCTATGGGTGAAATAGAACTAAACTGTGTACTTATGCTAAACTGAATTGTTTGAAAGAGAACTGTTTAAATGTATAAAATGGATTTGGCATTAAATAACCTATAATGGTTGATGTGGCATAAAACCAAACCAAACCAAACTAAACAAATCTGTTAACGAGGTTTTTGAGATTTCTTGTTGCGTTGGGATAGATTCATTATCTCATAACTCTAGTTTAAGTACACCAGTGTACGATAATAGAACTGTCTACAGACGAATTATTATTGTTTTTAAATTCGAATTGTTAATTGAAACCATATGCGTAATTTATTTGTAATTAGAATTTCTTGAAAGCATTTAACTGTGCAAACAACCGATTATTATTTTAAAATAATCTTTAAGTGTAATCTTATAATTGTGTATGAATTATTAGTATTAGATAGGAATACTTGAAACCATATAGTAAGTAAAGTTGGTGACTTTTGTCGAGGGTGATCCAAAGTCTCCCTTTTCGATATTAGGTGTAGGAGAGAGCTCTTCTCCTTTCCTTGGATTGCTCCACTTTACCCTTGATCCGTACCTTATAATGCAGTGTTAAGCAAGATAGCATCAAGTATCATTTTTTGAGTTTTTGGTATGACTCGACCTGGGATTGAAGCCAGCTCTCCCGGGCCATTGGTGAACACTCTAACCATTATGCCAATGTCCGGTGCAAATTATTTGTATTAATAATAGTTAAGTGAAGCTATAAATTTAAAAAAATAGTTACTTAAAACCATATAATTGGTTACTTAAGACCATATAATTACATGAAAATAAAGCTGATTACGGCATTAAATAATCAAACAAAAGTTGGTATGCCCTAAAACCAACCAACCAACCAACACCTTCACGCACACATCACCCCTCTTTGTATCTTCATTTCTGATTAATTCAAACATTAGTAAAAATTGCTGTTATGTGAATTGTCACTTCGATTTCTTCTTGAATGGAACTTGACTTTTTATTGTATGAGTTTAATAAATGATAATTTCCCTGTCACATCTGCAGCTATAGGGGAAAGAATGTGGTGACAGTTTATAAATATCAACGCTTACTAATAAGTTCTCAAGATTTGCTATTATATAAATTCTAAAAATTATTTTAATATATTTTAATGTTGAAGTGAAATGTTGAATAAGAAAAGAGGAAATACTTTTACGGAAAATTTTGTTTCTCATGATGTTTTAAACGAGTAAAATATTCTTTTCAGTAGATTAATTTATCTGATTAATTAATTCAGCTCGTAATTTTGTTGTATTATATCCATTTACCCAACTCCTCTGCGCGAGCAGAATGTGACACAAGGTCAGTTTTTAAGCGGAGTTTAACAGGTTTGAATTCAAAGTTTTCCTTCTCCTCAACCGGTTTCCAACACAAACTTAGAGCCGAGTCTGCCTCAGCCCCAATCTATACCAAATTTGAGAGATGGGGTCACTCCTTTCTAAAGAGTATTAGCGATATGTGAAATGTGAATGGACTCGTCTAGGATCGGAACTTGCATCGCCGTGACCATTTTCCCACGAATATATATATATATATATATATATATATATATATATATATCCTTAAATTATCAAACGCCAGGTCAGCTGATAGTGGGAACGATTCAATTTTCGGATTTTCTATCAAAAATATCCATAAAATTCAAAATCCAAAAGAGAGCTCAATGTAAAATAATAATAAAATAAATTACAGAGCAAATAATTCCATATAAAAGAAAAACCTTGAAAAACTACTCATATCTTTTGTAAGAATGTTTATTTCAGCAGACCCATTATTTTTAAAAAACATTAGATCTGCATCTTCAGACAGGATGCAGATATAATATTTTTCAAAAATATAGAGTCTGCTGAAATAATAAATATTATATTACAAAAAATATGAGTAATTTTCAAAGGTTTTTCTTATATATATATATATATATATATATCATCAAATCGAACTGAGAGCACGGATTTTCCTGACTCGCAGTACCTATCCCTCCCTATCATTCATCGCCCTTGGTCGGTCATCCAGGCAGCATTGATATATATATATATATATATATATATATATATATATATATATATATATATATATCAGTGGCTTTAAGTTTTCTTCTAATTGCATTATATATATATATATATATATATATTACATGGTAGAGTCTGTTACCCTAGGTTCCCGAATATATGATAATAATAATGATATATATATATATATATATATATATATATATATATATATATATATATATATATATATACGTGGTGCATTCAATAAGGTACCAGACTTTTTGTACAAGCATTTATAGTTGTCGTAGACTCTTGAAAATTCACTATGTTATTGCTATACCTCTTATGAGATGACTGACCAAATTTCTATGATTTTAGATTCAAATGAACAGCTACAGCAGCAATTGGAATACATCCTACTAAAACCTGATTGTCACTGCTGGTGAATTTCAAAAATGCAATCTGGAAGTCAGGACACTTTAGAAGAACGATATGCAATAAAATTGTGTTTTAAACTTGGAAAAAATACCACAGAAACGTATAGAATGCTTCAGACTGCTTTTGGACCATCTTGCATAAATCGAGAATCAGTGTTTTAGTGGCATAAGAGATTCAAGAAAGGCAGGCAGTCTGTGAGGGATGATGAGAGGTGTGGGAGGAGTAAGTAAGTCAATACTCCAGAGTTGATTGGCCAAAGGGTTAGGGTTAGGGTTACTATGTTGAGGTTTTGAAGGAGTTCAGGAAGAGATTCCGTCGGAAGAGGCCAGCACTCTTCAAATCGCGTCAGTGGCATCTCCATCGCGACAATGCACCAGTCCACAACTCCATCCTTGTCACTGACTATTTGACCAAGATGGGCGTCAAGACAGTTCCTCAGCCTCTCTATAGTCCAGACGTTGGTCCCTGTGACTTTTGCTTATTCCCTAAGGTCAGAGGCTGTCATTTTGAGACAATTGAGGCGATGAAAGAGGCTGTGACGAAGGTCATTGACACGCTCACACAAGAGGACTTCTATGGGGCCATCCAGAAGTTGTTGGAACGTTACAATAAGTGCATTGTAGCTGGACGAGATTACATCGAAGAGGACTATAGTTTCATGTGTGTATTATCAATAAAAGTGCCCATAAAAGAAGTCTGGAAACGTATTTAATGATCCTCGTATATATCCTACGACGATAATAATTACACCACAAACACCTCCCCATTTCATTATATTATATATATATAATCAGCATTATTTGAGGTATATATATATATATATATATATAACTTCATCACATAGTGCTGTTTGTACGATTTCTCTTGACTCTGTCTCGCCATCCGTCCCTATCAGCCAGCGCTCTTATCAAGTCCTCTAGATGCCATCCAGTGTCTTCATAGAGCTGTAAGTTTTTGGTGTGGGCCAATTTTGGTGTGTCCATGTGTCGGAGTAAATAGAATAACATTACTTATGAGATCAACTCTGCTTCTTCAATGAAAGCATAACTTTTTTGTCTGTCTTGGATGGTTTGTGAAATGAAAAGTTAATGACTGTACAGCTGCTGTTTTATTTGGTGCTGATTCTACTATTAGTTTAGAACAGCAAGCAGCATCCTGGTGTATTTCCCATCTAAGCTTTTCTCCAATCGTTTCGTTAATGTCCATGTAGTGCATCGATACTGTAGTACCAACACGGCTTCAGCTTGGAAGAATTACTGTTTTATTTTATCAGAGAGATCAGATTTATCAAAAGTTGTCCATGCCTTTCCTATGCATATATTGACATCGTATTCAGTAGCTGAGATATTGCTACCGAGTTATATGAACTGATCAACTATGATCAGAGGCAGGCCATTTAATGTGGATATAGTTTCATCTTGTTTAAAAATCATGAACTCTGTTGTATCTCAGTCCATGTAGAGGTCAATGCCTCTTGCTGCCTGTTCCAGGTTATGCAGCAGTGGAGATGCGGCTTGAATAGGTGTATTTGTGAGAATGTCAAATAATCTACGTAATCTGCATCTTTGATAGTTTCTGCGGGATATCGTTTTTTTTTTAATAATGAGAAACCATTTTCTTTCATTAGATCTAGTCATGTTTGCTGTACGTAATCTAGGCAGATTATAAATAGAAATGGTGCTTATGTATCTCCTTGAATGAATAAATATTGTATAATATTCGTTGAATATCTTCAATAATCTATGAAATGTCCCTGGGGTCAGACGTTACAAAACAGAAAATGTCGGTTATGTGATGATAGAGACGAAATGATCCATCACATAATATGCGAATGCAGCAAATTAGCATAGGAAGAGTATAGGACTAGACACGACTGGGGTGGCTAAGGTGATCCACTAGGAATTTGCACAATTCCTAGAAACTGAAATTTGACCATACGAATAAATGGTATCTGCACAACCCGGAGAATGAGACGCACTAACTTCTACGGGATTTTGACACACAAACGGATCACCTAATCTCGGCCAGACAGACAGACCTTATAATAATCGACAATAACAACGAAAAAATGAAAAATTGTGGACTTTGCTGTCCCGGCTGACCATTGAGTAAAACTGAAAGGAAGTGAAAAGAAGGATAAGCACCTTGACTTTTCTAGGGAATTTAAAAAACTGTGGAACATTACAGTGACATTTATACTAACTGTAATTGGTGCTCTTGGTACAGTCACCAAAGGAATAATAAAGGAACAGGAGGACTTGGAAATAAAAGACGAGTCGAGATCACCCAAACTACTACATTACTGATATTGGCCAGAATACCGAGAAGAGTCCTGGAAACTTGAGGAGACTTGCTGTCATTCAAACTTCAGTGAAAGATCAACGCTGACGTTAAAAATTCTCGAGGAGTAAATAATAATAATACGTGAAGAACTCAAAAGCAGTAAGATAATTCATAGAATTCCCGGAACTTTTATATAAAAACAGATAATTCAATCCATTACCAGAACATCGGACATAGTTATTATTAACAAGAAAAAAAAGTTATCATCTTGTGGACTATGGATTGGTTTGGTTGGGTTTTATGGCTTATCAGTCATTGTAGGTTATCTAATACCAATTTCTCTTATATATATATATATATATATATATATATATATATTGTCAACACATTCTGTTGATAACATTCTTAATCGCGTCTGAGCTCTTTTTGCACATAGTTAAATGGTTTCAAGTATTGTTGTATAACCGTCACATTTTAACGTCAGTCATTTGTCTGCACACAGTTTGTTCTATTTGACCCATAAATAGGACACTATCAAGTAAAACCAGTCCCAGTCAGAGTGAACCTGGGAGCAATAGCAATGAAGGGGTTCTCCACATTCCCCAAATCTCCAAGGCATGAGCTTTGCCATCAGATTGTTTAATGTCATAACCAGGACACTCGTTGGCGGGGATCTTACCCCTCTGTAGAGATGCAATCGTTGTATTTTAAAGCCCCAGCAGACTGGTCTGAGTGGACTATAAAGAAAAAAGTGAAAAAGAGTGAAAAGATTGATGAATTCCTGGATCTCGCCCGAGAGCTGAAAAAGCCATCGAACATGAAAGTGACGGCTATACCAATTGTAGTTGTATCGTAAAGGAGGCAATATATAGCCCTGATTCACTACAAAAAATATATGATAGGGTTCCGGAAACTTAGATTATAGAATGTGAGAAAATTTCAAGTTATCCAGGCCACTTGTAAGTTTACTTACAAGAACTATTGAAAAGTAGAAAGTGGAATTAAGAGCAGCAGGGCAATCCTTATCTGAGGTAAAAATCTAAATAGGCATCTTCATGGAGACTCATTATCACCACTACTATTTGTTATAGTTTTGACGCTACTGAATTATATGCCCAGAAAATGCTAAGCAGGCTACAAATTTACAAAGTCGCAGGAATTTTTTTTTAATCCTGTATATGGATGATATTCAGATATCCGCCAAGAATTAAAACGAACAAAAACCCTTTTACAAACAATTAGAATCAATAGCCTCGTTATAGGAATAGAATCGGAGATTGATAAATAGGCTATGCTTATAATACTAAAAGGAAAAGGAACAACACTTAAAGGAAAACAACTGCATAATCAAAAGAGCATTAGAACACTCGGAGAAAAAAGCCTTCAAATACATGGGAACATTAGAAGCAAACCATGCAAGAATAAGTAAAAAGGGAATACCTAAGTACAAGAAAAATTCCAGAATCCGCCGAAGAAATCTAATTAAAAAAATAAACAGGTGAGCAAACTCCTTTGTAGGACAACCTGAACCCGTCTTTAACTGGACAAGAGAGGAACTCAGAAATATGGAAAGTTGAACAAGAAAATTGATTACAATGCAGAAGGTTTTATACTTTAAAAAAGTTCTTAGTTTGATTTAGAAAGAAAAGCAAAGCTGGACATTATTGAACAACCTTCGTAGAATCTAAGAAAAGAAGGAAACTTGAAGAAAGAAACTCTCTTTTAACAGCACTACAAAGTAATATCATAATAGATAATAATATCAAAACAGAAAATGATAATATGCAATTGCCCTGTCGGCCGGGTCTGCAGAATACACCGACTACATCTCTTCGGATAGGAAAGACACCTCCCAACGAGCGTCCTGATATGACACTAAACAATCTGATGGAGAGGCTTCAATAATGCGGGTGGGTTGGGGAATGCGGAGTACCCCTTCATTGCCATCGATCTTAGATCCTCTCTGGTCTGGAGTGGTAGCACCAGATAGAGTCCTCTGGGTCAAATGTGTAACTGTGTAACTGTGTAAGTACGCTAAACTGAATAGTTTGAAGTTAAGTGTTTGGTCATTTAACTATGTGTAAACAAAAAACTTTACTTATGCTAAACTGAATTGTTTGAAATAGAACTGTTTCTGACATTTAAACAGATACTAAACTGAATTGTTTGAACTAGAACTGTTTTTGATATTTTAACTGTGTACTTAAGCTAAACTGAATTGTTTGAAGTAGAACTGTCTTGATACTCAACTGTGTGTAAACAAAAAAACATACCTATACTTAACTGAATTGTTTGAAATAGAAGTGTTTATTTGTATAAAAATGAATTCGGCATTAAATAACCTACAATGATAAATAACCAACGTCTGATAATATGGAAAGGTATTGTAAATGTAGGTTAAGTGATGACAAAGTTAATTTTGTAATGAGCGAGTAAAGCAAACTGTTGAGAAAGGAATATGAGAAGAGGTGCGACTGGTTGGAGAAGGTGATCCACAGAAAATTATACAAGAGACCAAAATTTGAATGGCAAATGCTCAAACCAGAATCTGTTAGAGAAAATGAGATGCATTATAAGATCCTCTGTGATTGTGAGATAAAAACGGAACACCAAATCCGGTCCAGATTATGAGATTTAGTTTTAATCAACAAGAAGAAAAGAATTTATCATCGAGTAGATTTTGCCGTTCCAGCAAACCACAGAGTTTGGTTTGGTTTGGTTTTATGGCATATCAACCATTGTTGGCTATTCAATGCCGAATCCTGTTTTACATATATATTCAATATATGATTTGTAAACATATTTTGTAGATTCACGCAGTTAAATGACCAAACAGTTCTATTTCTAACAATTCAATTTAGCATTAGGCAACAAAGTTAAATAGTTTCAAGTTTGCTATTTATCATTAACAATTCAATTAAACATCAGTTATTTGTTTACATCCAGTTAAATGATTAACTATTTCTATTTCAATCAATTCAGTTTAGCATAAATAATGTATTTGCTCTCAGTTTAAATGTCAAACAGTTAGTTCTATTTGACCCGTAGATAGGACCCTATCAGGTGCTACAACTCGGGAGCAGAGTGAACCTGGGAACAATGGCAATGAAGAGGTACCCCATATTCCCCAAAGCTTCAGCATTACTAGAGCCTTACCATCAGATTGTTTGATGTCATACGCAGGACACTCGTTGAGGGAGAGGGTTAGCCCTCAGCAGAGATGCAGTGGGTGTATTCTACAGCGTAAGATGACTGTGCTAGGACCACCGATTGTAAATAAAAGAAATCGAAAAGATAGAGTAATACTTGGACACTGCCAGAGAGCTGAAGAAGTTGTAGAACATACTGGTGACGGTGACACCATTTGTACCAAGTGCCTTTCGAAGATTCCTCAAGGCCTTAGAAAAGAAACTGGTTGAACTAAAGACCTTGGAAAGAATCTATTTTTATCAAAGTCTTGAGACTATCTAGACCACATCACTGTTAAGATCAGGTAATCTGAGCAGATTTGCTGTCACTCAGAATTCAGTGAAACCCACCAGTTACAACTTGTGGAAAAACTCAAAATAATAATAAAAATAACAATAGAGTAACTGAATCTTGGCTGTCTCCCTCCAAAGATATTCTTCATCATCTTGAAGTAGACCAGAGATTAGGAAAACAAATGACCATGCAAAAGGCATTACATCCCTGAAATGACGTTGACAGACTATATGTGTCAAGAAAATAAGGAAGAAGAGGACTTGCATTGACGCACCAATACAACGACTTGAAGACTACATTGAAAAGCGTGGAAGAAGACTGATTACAGCCATCAAAAACAATACTGACAACACGAAGACCAAGAGAACGGCCATAACTAGAAAACAAAAATGGGAAGAAAAACAACTGCATGTACGTTTTAAGCGACTAATAAGCAGAATTGCAGGACTGTGGACTTTGCTGGCCATAAGAAAACGTGCACATAACTAAGAAAGGAAACCTTATGAGAGAAACTGACCCACTTTTAAAAGCAGTACAAAACGCCATAACGGCCAATCATATCAAATCAAGAATGGTCAAGACGCAAAAAACCAAAAAAAACAACAAAAAAAAAACCCCACAAAAAACCCTAAAAAAAACCCCAGCAAGTCTAGGTTATGTGGTGATAGAGACGAAACAATCAATCACATAATTAGCGAGTGCAGCAAATTAGCACAAAAAGAGTATAAGACTAGAGACAACGGGGTGGCCAAGGTGATCCACTGGGAATCGTGTAAGAAATTGAAATTTGACCATACAAACAAATGGTATATACACAACCCAGCATCTGTCCTGGAGAATGAGACACGCAAACTTCTACGAGATTTTGACACACTAATATCGGCCAGAAGACCAGACCATATAATAATCAACAAAAAAAAAAAAAAAAAAAGAAAACTTGCAGAATTGTGAACTTAGCTTTCCCAGCTGATCCCAGAGTAAAATTGAAAGAAAGTGACCTTTTTACGAATTTAAAAAACTGTGGAACATTAAAGTGACGTTTATACCAATTGTAATTGGTGCTCTTGATGCAGTCACCGAAGGATTAATAAAATGACAGGAGGACTTGGAAATAAAAGGATGAGTGAAAACCATCCAAACAACTGCATTAATAAGATCAGCCAGAATATTGAGAAGAGTCCCCGAGACTTGAAGAGACTTTCTGTCACTTAAACTCCTATAAAAGACCATCAACTAACGCTGATATTAAAAACTCCCAATTAGTGAATAATAATAATAATTATTATTATTTTTGACAATTTTTTGTTGGTTGAACTTGATTTTTTATATCACAACTTGTAGAAATGTGGTGGGGTTTTTGCTTGGTTCGCTACGCAGGCACTTAAGTCATGGACAATTATTTTTCCACACACCATTCGTGTGTTGGTATTATATGTATCGTCCAAGTTGATCTTTCAAATACGAACCCTCCCCTAACAAGGATATCACAGCCAGCTTAGCTACATCAGTAGGACCTACCACAAGCAGTAAACCTCACCCTGCCAGCATCACCCACTTTTCGTCTTCACCTAGCTTGTTATCGAGCCTCATCATAAAGTCACACTTGCGTACCGAACGGATATTCCTTACAAATATACAATTCGCACTGTTCTCGTCTACCAGAGCGGATGACTGCTATCAAACCAGGCTTTCCCCTTCCTTTTCACTTCCGACTATATACCCGCCCCGACTATCTATTTTATAATCGGATGCCTTTCCGATACGGACCCACTGTTCGCATTCAAGGCTGGACGCCCTTCTTATCATCTTTGCCTCAACGATTTGTTTCTTTTGAGAAGTTTCTTTCATTTTCTTCTTTTTTGTTGTCTTTCTTTTTTTTCTTTTTGTTTTGTCACAACTTTCTTTTCAAGCTAAACAGTGTTAAGATTGGCATTTAAAAAGAAAAAAAAAAGAGGATAAGAAAAAGCAAAAGCAAAAGAAAGATGGAACGAAACGATCAAAATGAAAAAGAAAAAGAAAAACTTCTAATAAAGATGAGAAGATGCATACCCAACTGTCTTAATCATCATCATCATCATTATCATCATCGATCATTTTGAGTCTACCATTGGACAGAGGCATTTCCTAATCCCCTCCATTACAAACAACCTCAGGTGGTGCAATAGTTAGAAAGCTAGATTAACAGACTATTGTCAGTGAGTTCGATTTTCACTGGGTGGCACATACTTCCGGCCAGTCGGTCATACTTTAGTGAAAAACACCAGTTAAAGTTGGTGTGAAAAACCAGCAAAGCGTAAATGATGAAAAAATAATAACGTCGACGATGATGATGAGAATCATGATAAAAATAATGTCTATATCTAATTGTCCATGACAGCTGTTTCATGTTCAATACATTTTGATTTTTGATTTTTTCCCGTGGCTTTCTCCTCATCTATTCTCATTTTATGGTTCGGTTTGATATCTTTGTTTAATGGCATATTAACCTTCGTGGTTTATTTAATGCCAAAGTCCTCCTGATAGAAGAACACCAGTAACAAATACTATTTAACCCACAGCTAGACGAATAAAGGGGCTCAGACGTTTGCTAACGCTATTAAAAGTGAACGAACTGGCGTGGGTGGAGTTCGAACTCGATTTATTTTGATGCTGCCGTCTAACACTTTAGACATTACGCCACACAGACTTCCAGAATTCGTTCCATGTAACTTCATCTGACTTGATATATTTTTCATAAATCCTGTATGCTAATTTTTATTTATCCGCCATTTGTACTGAACGTCTTTTTCTTTTTTTCAAATCGTCCCATTCCTCGATATAACGGAGATCAATATGAATAGCCAGTTTCTTCCTAAATAGAAGCAATAATATCATCATAGATCATTCACCGGTCGTCTCACACCGTTTTTGGTTTTGCAGACCAAATTTGGCCAAAACAGGATTTAATATATTTTAAACCTTCATCTTTTACTTCGGTTAAAACATCGACCCGTAACACTGGGGTTAAAATACACCATAATTTCTAGTAGAAAATCAGGTTGAAAATCTGAGAGAACAGCTTCGAGCTGACAAAGAAAAGAAGCAGAAGGTACCCCGCAAAAACAATTGTCGACGATAGCGATACTGGCAGTTTGGAACGAGCCGCCGCAGGCATTGGCCTCCATGTCAATGCATACAAAACGGAATACATGTGCTATAATCAAACAGGTCACATCTCCACACTAGACGGAACCTCTCTTAAACTGGTAGAAAAATTCACCTACCTAGGAAGCAGTGTCTCATCAACCGAGAAGGACATCGACACACGGCTAACGAAGGCATGGACAGCTATCGATAGGTTATCGATCATATAGAAATCAGACCTGACCAATAAAATGAAACGCAGTTTCTTCCAGGCAGCGGTCGTATCGATTCTGCTGTATGGATGCACTACTTGGACGCTAACTAAACGGCTGGAGAAGAAGCTAGACGGCAATTACACAAGAATGCTTGACGAAGTTTGACGAACCAGACATGCAGGTCACTGCTGGAGAAGCAGGGACGAGCTCATAAGTGATGTACTCCTATGGACCCCCACATATGGCCAGGCAAAAGCAGGACGACCAGCTCGAACATACATACAGCAGCTATGTAAGGATACGGGATGTAGCCCTGAAGACTTTGCCAGAGGCAAAGGAGAAGTGGCGAGAGAGGGTCAGGGATAGCCGTGACTGCGGCACGACATGATGATGATGATATTTTATTTATCAAGTGCATAATTGCTACTTTTTGTCATTACCTTTAGTGAGTTGTTGCACTAATTCGTAGGGAAGCTGCTTCAGAAAAATTATATTAATATTGTGTAACACATATTGATACGTGTATATAGAGACAGAGACAGAGACAGACCGAGAAGGTTCGCCAATTGGCCAGGGAGACCGGGGTTCAATCCCAGGTCAGTTCATACCAAAGATTCAAAAAATGGTACTAGATACCTCCTTGCTTAACACGCAGCATTAATTAGGTGTAAAGTGTAAAGTGGACCAATCCAAGAAAAGTAAGCACCCTTTTCTACATCTCGTCGCAGTAGCTATTGAAAAGAGAGCCTTCTGGTCACCCACGACAACAGTCGTCAACTTTACTTATATATATACACATTCTTATATATATAAGAATGTGCTTTCAATATGTTTCCAGACTTTTTTTTTTGTACAGGTGTTCAAAATTGCCGTAGACTCTTGAAAATTCACTATGTTATTGCTATACATCTTATGAGATGACTGACCAATTTTTATGATTTTAAGTTCAACTAAACAGCTACAGCAGCAATTGAAATACACCCTACTAAAGCCTGATTGTCACAGCTGGTAAATTTCAAAAATGCAATCTGGACGTCAGGACACTTTAGAAGAAAGAACGATATGCAATAAAATTGTGTGTTAAACTTGGAAAAAATGCCACAGAAATCTATGGAATGCTTCAGACTGCTTTTCGACCATCTTGCATGAATCGAGCATCATTTTTTTTTGAGTGGCATAAGAGATTCAAGGAAGGCACGGAGTCTATGAGGGATAATGAGAGGTGTGGGAGGAGTAAGGAAGTCAATACACCAGAGTTGATTGGCCAAAGGATTAGGGTTAGGGTTAGGGTTACTATGTTGAGGTTTTAAGGGAGTTCAGAAAGAGATTCCGTTGGAAGAGGCCAGCACTCTTCAAATCGGCTCAGTGGCATTTCCAGCAGGACAATGCACTAGTCCACAACTCCATCCTTGTCACAGACTATTTGACCTAGATAGGCATCAATACAGTTCCTCAGGCTTCCCATAGTCCAGACGTTGGTCCCTGTGACTTTTGCTTATTCCCTAAGGTCAGAGGCTGTCATGAGACAATTGAGGAGATTAAAGAGGCTGTAACGAAGGTCATTGACACGCTCACACAAGAGGACTTCCATGGGGCCTTGCCGAAGTTATTGGAACGGTACAACAAGTTCATTGCAGCCGGAGGAGATTACTTTGACGGGGACTAGATTTTCATGTGTGTACTATCAATAAAAATGCCCATACGAAAAAAAGTGTAAAATTATTTAATGATCCTCGTATATATGCATTATATATATATATATATATATATATATATATATACTCCCCTCCTTTTTGTATTGCTGTTATCCACATCTGTCTTGAAATCCTCAAGTACCAATTCTATGGTATGAAATTTTCTGATGGGACATAAAATTTTCTGATGAGACATAGACGAAACAAAGAGACCCCTTTTTTAGAATCGTTTTGAGATATTTTGAATCGTTTTTTAATTTTTTAAATTCATTTTAAATATGAAGACGCCTTTAAAAGGTCCTTTCCGGCGTATATATATATATATATATATATATACACAAACACACACACACACACACACACACACACACACACACACACATATATATATATATATATATATATATGGGTGCGTGTGTTTGTGTGTGTGTGTGCACGCATGTATGTAGAAATATTCAATTAAAGTTACAAATATACCACTTGTTTATTCCTTGCTGTTTTTGAGTACTACACTTTCTCAATCCAGTGTTTAACCTCTGTTGTTCAAAATATCGGGACTAGCTTCATAGCTTTCCAACAGCTACTGATTAATCTAGACTAACGTGTAACGTCATCACCTTGTTATAAAACGTCATCACTTCATCATTCAACGTCATCATTTAACGTCATATAAGACATCATCACTGTTACTCTGTTGTGCATAGGTCTTCATCTGAATTTTAGATTTTTTAATAAAAAATGAATTAAAATTTTCGTCTGTATTATTTTGATATCGTCTCGTGCGTGGAAAAATCTATGTTCGTAGCCTCAAGATAAAAAGGAATTTATTTTACGCTCGTTATTTATTCGTGTGTACCACTTCATGATACTCGAGTAAGAAAGGTAATCTCACAAAATTAGTTATTGTTGATAAATGAGTTCAAATCTAGCTCGGTACACCATTTTTTTGCCTTGTGCCAAACCTACACTGCATTCAGTTTTTTTTAAGATTGCCACATAGTATTTATAATGTAGTATTTAGTAAGCTTTGCTAAATTGACAATTTTTTGAGATAGATTCTTGGTACTCCATACTCCTGACCTGTTGCCAAACTAAGATTTGTAAATGATAGCGGTTATTTGACAGTGTAAATTTTTGGTTAAAAATTGTAAAATTCCCAATTCTATCATTTTTTTTCCCTTCTTAATAGAAATTTTAATTTGTTAGATTAAAAAAAGATGAATAACGCTTAGTGAAATAGTTGTGAAATAGAGAAAAAGCCAGAGGACTGTGATGAGGAAAAATGAAATCTTACCGACGTATAGTAGTAGTCGACGGTGACCCGAAGGTTCTCTTTTCAATTGCCACAACACTGAAGTGGGGGTAAGGGTGCTAGTCCTTGCCTTGGATTGCTCCACTTTATCCTTGGTCCGTACCTTATAAAAGGTGTCAAGCAAAGCGGAATCAACTATTATTTTTTTGGTATGACTCGACCTAGAATTGAACCCCATTCTCCCAGGCCATTAGGCGAACACTCTAATTGCTGGGCCAAAGGACCGGTTATAACATATCCATATGCATATGCAGTCGGTCGTAAGATACAATTGTAGTTATTGTTTCACTTTCACTTTACCGCTCAAATTTGCTGTGTTATTATACAATGAAATTTTTTATATATTTCTTTAGTAAATGATATTCGTGAAATGACACCTTGTATTAACAGTTCTTTTCTTTCTTTTGATTCAGGCAATGAGGCTTTGAATATGACGACTGTATCCGGTGCAGAGAAATAAGACCCCTCCCAAACAGGTGTTCTGGGTATCACACGAAATTGCATTTAGTACTGAGGCTTCAGTTCTGGACTTCTTAGGGGTACACATTCGTTATCATTACTCCAAGGTCCACTTAAATCTTGAAAGTTGCTGTTTGTATTTTATTTTTGGAAAAGTACAAATTCAACTATTCTTCCTCCAGTTATTAGTAGATAGTAGGTAGACTAGGTTCTTAAACCTTGGTATAGCAACCGATCTAGGAAAAGGATATCACTGAATTCCAATGAATTGTACCCCGCTAAATTTGACCTTGTGTTGTACTATGCTCTTAGCAGAGGATTTGAATAAATACTTCCTCTCAGATTTGCCAAGTCGGCTGGGGCTGCAGAATACGCCGACTGCATCTCTGCACAGGGCTAAACTACCCCAATGAGCATCCTGGATTTGGCACTAAACAATCTGATGTTGAGGCTTCAGTAATGCTGGAGCTTTGGGGAATGCAGAGTTCCCCTTCATTGCCATCGCTCTCAGGTCTACTATGACCTGGAGTGGTAGCACCTGATATGATCCTATCTATGGGTCAAATAGAACTAAACTGTGTACTTATGCTAAATTGAATAGTTTGAAATTTAATTCGGTGTTAAATGACCCGAAATGGGTTGATCCGCTGTAAAACAAAACAAAACAACCAGCCAACCAACTTCCTCTCAGATGCATATTGACCCGATGTAGGAATACCTGGTATAGTCCCATCTATAGATCAAATATATCTGTTTGAAAATACCTGTTATAGTCCCATCTATAGATCAAATATATCTGTTTGAAAATACCTGTTATAGTCCCATCTATAGATCAAATATATCTGTTTGAAAATACCTGTTATAGTCCCATCTATAAATCAAATATATCTGTTTGAAAATACCTGTTATAGTCCCATCTATAAATCAAATATATCTGTTTGAAAATACCTGTTATAGTCCCATCTATCGATCAAATATATCTGTTTGAAAATACCTGTTATAGTCCCATCTATAGATCAAATATATCTGTTTGAAAATACCTGTTATAGTCCCATCTATAGATCAAATATATCTGTTTGAAAATACCTGTTATAGTCCCATCTATAAATCAAATATATCTGTTTGAAAATACCTGTTATAGTCCCATCTATAGATCCAATATATCTGTTTGAAAATACCTGTTATAGTCCCATCAATAAATCAAATATATCTGTTTGAAAATACCTGTTATAGTCCCATCTATAAATCAAATATATCTGTTTGAAAATACCTGTTATAGTCCCATCTATAAATCACATATATCTGTTTGAAAATACCTGTTATAGTCCCATCTATAAATCAAATATATCTGTTTGAAAATACCTGTTATAGTCCCATCTATAAATCAAATATATCTGTTTGAAAATACCTGTTATAGTCCCATCTATAAATAAAATATATCTGTTTGAAAATACCTGTTATAGTCCCATCTATAAATCAAATATATCTGTTTGAAAATACCTGTTATAGTCCCATCTATAGATCCAATATATCTGTTTGAAAATTATTAGCATCAAATAAGAATACATGATAGCATAACTTTGTGCAAACAAGTAATCATTATTATTGAATAAAATAATAAAAATTAGATACTTGAATCTATCTAACTGTATGTAAACTATTTGGATAAAGTTCCTTGTAGCGATAATTTTTAATTAAGATTATTATTATTAGTTAGTTGCACCCATGTAACTGCGTTTAAACTGTTGGTTGGTTGTATTTTATGGCATATCAACCACCGCGGGTTATTTAATGCTAAATACTGTTTATTCATATGATTTTAAGCGAATAGTTTGTGGGTAACATTTTTAAACAAACCAGAGCTCATTTGTTTGTGAACTGTTAAATGGTTTCTTTTTCCCTAAAGCTCTAAAATTGGTTTGGTTTCTTTGTTTAATGGCATATCAAGCTTTGTAGGTTATTTAATCCCAAAGCCATTCTCCTCGAAGAACAATTGCGGTACTATTTAACCCATAGCTGGGAGGATAAGGGGGTTCATACCTTTCCCAAGGGTATTTGCCCGAAAGTGAACGTAGTGCCGCAACTGATGTATGAACTCGCTTACTACGATTCCGCAGTCAATCGCTTTAACCATTACACCACGATATCACCCCCGCTAGGATTGGAACCTCTTCATCAGATGATTTATTGTCATATCTAGGACACTCGATCGTGTGTATGTGTGTGTGTGAGGGGTCTTATCCGTCGGCAGTGATGCAATCGGCGTATGGTACAGCCCCAACCGACTGGGCTTGTATAAACTGTATTAAAAATTATTTCTCGTAGCGATAACTGTTTACAAAAGGTTATTATTACTTGTCACTTTAAACCATATAATTGCTTGCAAATCATTGCCATTAGATAGGAAAACTTGAAACCATATAACTTTGTGTAAAGAAATGATTTTATATAATAGAAAACATCATCTTCATCATCATCATCATCATCATCGTCAAGTCGTGTTGATGGTACAGAGTTTCCTGTTTCTCTCTTGCCATCTGTCGCTCCTCGCCGGTCATCTAGACTGCGTCCTGTGTCCGTACAGACTTATGTAAGATTTTGCTGGTCGGCCTATATCGACGCGTTCATGTATTCATACGAGAACATCACTTTTGAGTCCACCCTTACGTCCCCAGCAGGCCCCAGCCTGACTTCTTCGTCTTACTTGGATGGTTTGTGAGATGGGGGATTAGTGGCCGTACAGCAGTTGTTTCTTGCGGTTTTGCTTCCAGCATTCGTTGGAAATAACACGTAGTATTCTTGTGAAGTTTCCACCGAGCTTTCCTCTATGCGTTTCGTTAACGTTCAGGTAGTGTAACCTTACATTAGTACTGACACAGACACAGCTTGGAAGAAGTCTTTTTTTATTTCATCATAGAGATCAGATTTCCATTTGGCTGATTACAAGTCAATAGCAGTTCACGCCATCGCTATTTCTAAACTGACATAGTTTTCAGTAGATAAGATATTGCTACCGAGATATTCAGAGGCTTGACACTTAAACTGAAAATGACTCCTTCTTGTTTAAAGCACATACTTTAAGATATATAATTGTTTATCAATTATTAGATAGGATTACTTGAAACCATACAAATGTGTGCAATCAAATGATTGTAGACAAAATTTTTAAAATGCAGTTAAAGGAAAATATAAAAGAACATTAAAAATATAGTTATTACAAATAATCATTTAGAAATAAATAATGTTTCGGCATTATATAACCCATTAGGAGTTGATATGCCGTTAAACAAATAAACCAAACGAAACTATCTTTCTTTATCCTACCTCTTTCTATATAAACTGTGTTTTATCTTCTCTTTCCTTCTATCTCTCTGTTTCGTGCTAAAAATCGTGTTAAATCTGAAATTTTCATTTATTACAGCTGTATGTGTTACACACACACACACACACACACACACACACACACACACACACACACATATATATATATATATATATATATAATTAAACAAATGAGGATAAGCCATCTAAGGTTTGGTTTGGCTTTGTTTTAATGGTAGTGAGAATAAGCAATTGTTAAAAACCGTTTGATAAATCAGGAAGTGATCGAATGCCAGCCAGCAAAGCAGTATAAAAACTACAAGTTATCAATCACCTGATTACTTTTGTTTTATAATCATTAGTTTCATATGACTTCTATAGAATATGAAACAATAGTTTGAAGGTGATGTCTTAATTACTTTTAGTATATATATATATATATATATACTGGACGGGGGTGTTCGTATTTCTCACATTTCTTATGTCTTTGGGAAAGGTATGCATCCAGTTATTCTTCGAATAGCTATGGGTAAATAGTGGGACAGACTGGGCTCTTTAACCTTGGTAACGTAACCAGTCTATGAGAAGGAAAACTCAGCATTTAAACCCGTTAAACTTTGCTTAAAATTTCATCTTGTGTATCATTCTGATTGTGCGGAGGAGTTATATATATATATATATATATATATATATATATAATGGAGAAAAAAGAGCTAGTTAAAACAGCCCGTGGATGTCCCGAAAAATGTTGAGGTGAATGCTGAGTTTTGTCCAAACTTGTAGTGAACATGTAAATTATGATAAGAAAATTTTGGTTGGTTGAAGGTTCTGATTGGCTGGAAAGTTCAGATTAAAAGGCAAAGTGATACTGTCAGTGTTTTGTAGTGTCTTGCTGCGTGAAACACCAAGTAAAAACAAACAGTTTTAAAGATAAATGTTTTTAACTTATTTGGATTTTCATTCAGTTCCATCTTTGGGACATAGAACACAGTTTCATATGTAGGGAGGTTGATTATATTACGGCATATCAACTCTTGTCGATTTTTTAATGCCAAATCCTATTCATGCATATAAGTTGGTCGACCGTAATCGAGGGCGATCCGAAGGTTTCCTTTTCAATAGCTACAACACCGAGGTGTAGGGGAGGGCGCTACTGCTTTCCTTGATTGCTCCACTAACCTTTGATTAGTACCTTATAATGCTGAGCGTTAAGTAAGTAGGTACTATTTACCAACCCCTCCGCTCGGGCAGGATATGACACAAGGTCAATTTTTAAGCGGAGTTTAACAGGTTTTTAATTCAGAGTTTTCCTTCTCCTAGACTAGTTGCCTCACCAAGGCTGAAGAACCTAGTCCGTCCTACTATTTACCCATAGCTGGAGGGAGAATAAGGGGGTTCATACCTTTCCCAAGGGTATTTGCCCGAAAGTGAACGTAATAGCGCGACTGGAGTACGAACTCGCGTACTACGATTCCGCAGTTCATCGCTTTAACCATTACACCACGAGGACACCCCTAAAGTTAAGTAAGTAGGTATTAGGTACCATTTTTAAGTCTTTGGTATAACTCGACCTGGGATTGAACCCCAGTCTTCCGGACCAGTGCTGAAAGCACTCACCATTATGCCAAATATATATATTAAATGTATATGATTTGTAAACGAATAGTTTGTTGGTAACATTTTAAACAAGCCAGAGCTCATTAGTTAGTACACAGTTATGTTGCTTTAAGTATTGCAAACACTTGGTCTATTTGCACACAGATAAATGGTTTCAATTATTGCTAACACTTGATCTATTTGCACACAGTTAAATGGTCTCATGTATTGCTATGTAACACTAATAATGAACATCAGTCATTCACTTGCACTCAGTTAAATACCTAAATACCCCTATTTGACCCATTGATGGGACCCTAATAATTACTACCACTTCGTTTTATATGTTTTTAGTGACTGCTATCATTACATACAAATATAGAAACTGTCACTTTACAGAATGTCATTTCCTAAATCCCATAAAGAATGACTATAAAGCCAACTTCAAGGCCTGGTGCATATGTAACAAGTAAAAGACTTCTCTTTGAAGTTCTCAAATGGCTTCTCAGACCTACTCAAAGCAACAGATTTTGTCACCGAAGGAATTACCAGTAGTTTGCTGATGAAGAACCTGTATAAAATCAGCTTGTAATTGTTTGTTGTCATGAAATCTTTTAATGACTGGCGAGTCGTATGTTGGACAAACAAACCCTTCTACAGATGCCCCCCAAAATGTTTAGGCTGTTCAGTATCCAGGAATAAATTCAAGTCCTGTTTCCGAGGTGCTCGTTTCAAGATGGAGTGTTCGATTTTCCGTACTTCAAATGCTTTACAACGATCGTAGATCACTTTTTTCCTTAAATTGAACGGGTTTTACTTCATCTGCTTCCAGTCTTCAACATCTATAATAAGTACCGGCAGATTATTTTTGTCGACATCCTCAAAACATTTCTTAGATTTATGTCTCAGATAGCAAATTATTTATTTAGTCATAGTTTTATAGTTTTGAATTTTAAATTTCTTGAAAATGTTTTGAATAATAGAATTAAATTGTTAAATAAAAAAGAAGTTTTTACCAATCTCTTTATTGAATTTTGTTGATAATCAATCAAGCTGATTGAAAAAGCAAATATACACTGTTGGTTGTAAGAGTTGCCAAACTTGTAATCTCATTTCGATACCTCGATAAAATATTCTTAATCACCTCAGAAATCATAAGCAACAAAATAGAAATTATATATATATATATATAAACCTGCAAGAGACTCTTTGCATTTCACATATCGCTAATATCCTTGGGAAGGGCATGCATCTAACTATTTTCCTTCCAGTTTTGGATAGAGAGTAGGAGAGACTGACCTTGGTATGGCAACCCAGCTAGGAGAAAGAAAACTTTGAACTGAAACCTGTTAAAATCCCTAACAAGTGACCTTGTAACCCATCCTGATCGTGTGGAAGGGTTGAGAAAATACTCTCTCTCTCTCTCTCTCACACACACACACACACACACACACACACACACACACACACACACACACACACATATTTACTAAGATATTTATTAATAGATAGATAGATAGATAGATAGATAGAGAGAGAGAGAGAGAGAGAGAGAGAAAGAGAGAGAGAGATCAGTTTCAATAGAGTTAATTGCCAATTTCGCGCCTAAGCGATCATTAGACCTTCCAAGATAGATGAATAGATGGATAACGAGTGCGAGAGAAAAGGTAACTTAGAGAAAATGGAATGAAACATACAGCGATATAATTTGTTGTTTAGCTCAAATATTCTCAGAACTTTACCTTTATGCAATGTGTCAACCATAATAATACACTGGAGTTCCCTAGTAGACCGATCTCCCCAGTTTATCATACATGGTTTTGACACCTGAATTATTTTAATCATTTCAATTCTTTAGTTTCTGACGACTGAATTATTTCATTAACGTCTCCTGCTGAATTTCATGAGCACCGTTCATAATGATGGTCCTTCCTTCCTTCCTTCCTTCCTTCCTTCCTTCCTTCCTTCCTTCCTTCCTTCCTTCCTTCCTTTAAAATCTTTAACAGAACTCAGTTACACGATCTGCTTGATTGCTTAACATAGATGATTTTTGTTCATTAATCAGAAAAAAAATGACTTAATACCTCTGTCCTTGGTGATATAAACTCACAAAAAACTATCAAGTTTTAGTAATCTTTTCAAAACATCTATGTAAAAAAAAATAAATAAATAAAAATGAACAAACAACTAAAAGCAAAAACAAAAACAAAAACAAAAACCAAAAACAAAAACAAAAAAGAAAAAAAAAAGATTTTCCCCATAAGTTTTTTGCTTATGGAATTCAGTATATCATTTATTTCTTTTTTATGTCAAGGCTTAACCATCAACCTCAGGCGCCACTTAATTTACAACCGATGTGCCCACCAAGGCTTGCCTCCAGAAAGTATAATATAGGTTATCAGTAACGTTCTTAGAGTTGACTTCCGCTTTAAAGAAACAATACTTATTTAAAACACATGTTTTCTTTATATACATGTACTGAAAAGAAAAGGTTGTACCCCTCTGTCCAATATTACGTTTCGCTTATATAAATGAAAGACTTGTCAAATACAATGAGTTGATATGTATATAATACTTTCACGGCAATCTGACTTGAATTTGATACATCACACAAAATATGCAAACAGTTTGGATGCTTTTAAAGTCTTATTTGTTATTTCTAAGCGCAGATTATATATAACATAAAATTTAAGCTGCGATGGACATTAGTCTCTAATCTATTCCCTGTTGTATATACTGGCAGTATTTCCCCATATTCTTTACCGGTTGTAACACAGACTTCATTAAATGTTAAAGGACGTAGAATCACTTTTGTTAAAGTTTAAGATAAATTGTTCGTATTTAAAGGTGTTTTTATTTATTTGTACTGTTTAATTACTACGGGTTTCCACTTTGTTTTCCTGAGAGTGGTGTTATTGATCTTGTTTCACGTCAAAGCCCGTGCGGAGGGGTCGGTAAATACATGCATATTCAAAAGATTATCTATCTATCTATCTATTGGCAGAACAACATAGACTAGAGAGTGGCATACAGAGGAAGGCTTTAGATACTCTGGAAAACCCCTAAAAATGAACTCTTAGACATCGAACGGTCAGTATTACCGGGAAGTATGTATAGCCTGAATTTTGGTCGGAGATTTCCCGTTCCTACATCGCTATAGCCAAACAACAGTAGAGGCAATCAGTCTGTTAGATAACAGATTACGTTTGACAGTCTCAGCTACTTTTTTGTCAGGAGCTGAGTGTGCGGTAGAAAGTCTACGGACATGAGTGGTACAAGAATTCTTACAATTCATAAATATTTCGAGTAAATGTTTTAGACTTGGAGGGATAGTATTAACCCAAATGAAAAAAGAATTAAAAAGGGGTTTCTAAGATTCTCTTTCGGCTGAGATAAAATAAATTAGCGTATAAGTGACTGTGACAAAGGGAGGTTCTAAGTGCATTTAGGAAGAGAGAAAGTCACCTGTTTCTCATAAAGATTACCGAGAGAGTGGGTGAGCACCTTATGACTAACACTCTTTTACAGATAGTAGGACTGAAGAACACAGGGATGACCGATAGATACTACCTAAAAACCGGTCGGAGCAGGACGATTTTGAATGATTTGAAACCTTTCTGCGGAGCAATCCTAACAATTCCTGAAAATTTGTTTGAAGTTGGGCCCAAAGTGTCAGAGCGTTAGAACCACGGACGGACAGACATTATTAGATTTCCGCATTAATCATTTCTTAACTAGGAGATTTTGGCTTCATAAAAGCTGTTGATACTTCGTTTATAGTTCCAACGATCAGTTTTCGGATTACAGCAGAGTTGAGTCAAAATCGAGTCGTGTCAAAATCGAACTTCCAGTGTATTGTCAAATATCATTCAACCCACAAAATTGGGCTAATAGCAAAAAAGTGCAGTCTGAAACATTAGATCTTTTAGTGTCATATACAGGACATTCATTGCTGGGTGGTGGTCTTACCTCTTTTCAGAGATGCAGTCGGCGTATTCTACATCCCCAGCCGACTGAACTGTGAAACATTAGGCTTTCTCTGTATTGGAAAATATCTCTCAATTCCGAAATCATGTTTACAGTATTTAGTAAAATAGCTCACCGTCGGAAATATCGAGTTTACATGCTCAAAAGAGGTGCGCGTGGTGTAACGGTTATCGTTATAGAAAATGGACACGGCAACACGAGTTCAAATCTTAGACGAGGCTGAGTGGATTTCACATACCACTTATACCTTTCGGGAAGATATGAATCAAATTATTCTCCCTCCAGGGCAGCCTGGGTTCTGTATCTATGGTTAGGCAACCGGTCTTGTGGAAGGAAAACTCTTGAACTTCGCTTAAAAAAATTGATCTTGTTTCGCGTCAAAGCCCGTGCGAAGAGGTCGGTAAATACATGCATATTCAAAAGATTATCTATCTATCTATCTTGGCAGAACAACGTAGACTAAACGAAGTCTTTTGGGTTGTTTTTTTTTAAATATTTTTAAAGTAAAACTTAATGCGAATTTTGAGACGTTATGTTAAAAGTTTTTGAAATCTCTTTTAGAACAGTAGCACCGATATTGTCTTTTAAGAATTAGTATCTTATTTTCTGAAAGCCAATAAAGATCTATAAATTAATATACTAGTTTTTAACTATGTATCTATTGTACGTGTGTATCACACCTAGTTACGTCTTCAGATCACACAAAAGGACGGGCTAAATGTGAACAAGTAAGAAAAAAAGAAAGAAAGAAAACATAGGGTGAAAGAAAAGTAAAAAGAAAGAAAGAAAATCATGGCAGAGAATGTTAACTTCGTTACTTATATGGCCGGAGGCAACAAACAATTTTAAATATAGATCGACAACGATTTATCCTTGCCCGTTATTCATAAGAAAGAAAGAAAGAAAGGTCAAGTTGTAAAAGAAAAGAAAGAAAGATAGAAAAATAAAAAGAAAAAAGAAAGAAAGAAAGATCAAATTATTAAAAGAAAGAAAGAAAAAAAGAAAGAACGAAAAGAGCGAAAGAAAGAAAGAGTAAACGAAAGAAACCAACCAACCAACCAACCAACCAACAAACAAAAAACGAACAAAAGAACAAAGTAAGATACAAAACAAAGAAAACAAATAAATAATAAAAAAAAGAAAAGAAAACGAAAACGAAGTGTAAAAGAAAGAAAGTGTGAAAGAAAAGAAAATAAAGAAAAGAAGAGAAAAAAGAATACAATGTGCAAAAGAAACATTTATTGTTCAACCAACTGTAGAAGACGTGTTTTTAAGTTTCTGTAACTATCATCAAACTATTAGAATATTTTCCATTATTTGAAAAGATATCCGATAACCTGTTGAGTAAACCTTTAAACACACACATGTACAGATTATTGTATTCTAGATCAGAATATAACTTAATTTTGAATAAAAACATTGATGCCCGTCATCTCCACCGGCTCAAACTATCCGAAATTAATGATAAAGAAACTGACACAGACATCACTTGAAAATAACATATTTTTAAATAGATTTTAAAAGGTCTAAGAAGGCGAATTCATACCTGAATTACAAATAGTTACTGTTTATTGGAATAAAAGAATTTTTCAGCCAAATCTCCTTTTTATGGCGACGAAGAATAGACTATTAGGCCTTCACGTTCAACTGAAACTAGCAAAGTTTAAATAAATTAGCCAAATTCTTGGATTTCGACACTGTCTCAACCTAAAGCTGCTGCTGCTCATGCGCAAAAAGAAAGTAAACGCGTCAAAATCTCAAAATGAACTCATTATATGCAAGAAAAGTTGTAAAGATAAAAAAAAATTCACACCAAAGGAGCACACTTAACACAGAATCTCACGGCTATTGAAATTAAATCACGGGGAAATTAATTATGTAAAAAAAGAAAAAAATATATACAAGTCTGGATCAATGGTTAGAAAAACATATTGAAGCATGAAAGGGCTTGAAAAAAGTTTCAAGCACCCCACCAAAAAAAAAAAAAAAAAAAAAAAAAAGAAAGAAGCAAGTAAAAAGTAGAGAAAATAGCTATTTGATTGGTTGATTAACTGATTCTAACGACATGTAAATTCGCATCGGGTTATTTTATGCCTAGAAGTTTGGGAATAGCGTTCATTGTACGGATGAGGTGTCCTCGTGGTGCGATGGTTAAAGCGCTGGACTGCAGGATAGTAGAAAGCAAGTTCGAACTCCAGTCGCGCTATTACGTTCACTTTCGGACAAAAACCCTTAGGAAAGGTATGAGGCCCCTTTTCCTTCAGACATGGGTTAAATAGCATCACTGTTTCTGCGTACTTATGCTAAACTAAATTACTAGAAATAGAACTATTTTGATATTTAAACTGCGTACTTATGTTAAACTGAATTGTTTGAAATAGAACTGTTTTTGACATTGAAACTGTACTTACGCTAAACTTAATTGTTTGAAAAGAACTGTTTGACTAAACTGAATAGCTTGAAGTAGAAATGGTTTTGACAATTAAACTTTCTACTTACATTTAAACTGCGTGCTTTTGCTAAACTGAATTGTTTGAAATGGAACTGTTTTTGACATTTAAACTGTACTTACGTCAAATAAATTTTTAAAAAATAGAACCGGTTTGACATTTAACTGCGTGTAAACAAAATCTATACTTATTCTAAGCTGAATTGGTTGAATTATAACTGTTCGACTAAATTAAATAGCTTGAAATAGAAATGTTTTTGACAATTAAACTGTGAACTCATCCTAAACTGAATTATTTGAAATAGAACTGATTATTTGTATAAAAATGGATTTGGCATTAAAAAACCTTCAAATGGTTGATATACCATAATACCTAAACAACCAATCAACCATTCATAGTACGTTCGTGTTTGCATTTTTTTCGTGGTTGTTTCGTAAGAGTTTTTTTCGAGATGGGGTATTTTCGTGGTGTTAAAGCGTTGGACTACGGAAACGTAGTAATCGAGTTCACACTCCAGTCACGCTATTACGTTCACTTTCGGACAAATACCCTTGGGAAAGGTTTGAGCCTTCTTATCCTTAAATAGTACCAATACTATTCTTCAAGAAGGATGGCTTTGGCATTAAATTACATATAAAGGTTGATATGCCATTAAACAAAGAAGTCAAACCAAAAGTTTTTTTTCTAATCAAATACGAACAATTTTTAAACAGATCTATTTGAATTACCTTTTGTGTTAGAACGTTGAATTTAAGTGTCTGAGACTCTTGTAAATCTATCAGCTGGAGAGGTCATTTAACGTAAATATCAAATATTAAGTGGAATACACTACTTTCATCATCTATACGGAGTCAACAATACTAAACTGATACAAATAGTGAAAAAATGAAAAAAAAAATCGTTATTAAAAATGCTTTTTCTTGAATCAGAAAAGTACTTAAATATTGGCCAGATGAGCCAGATAAACTCTTAAATAGATTAATGAATAGTCTCATAATATTAAGTTTTATGTATCTGGAAAAAATACAATCCTCGGATGAAACAGGGAAATAGAATGGACAAAGAAAGACTTAGAAATACTTAGTATCCCTCGCACAATGCCAAAAAAAAAAAAAAAAAATGACTGCATGGCGTAGAAGTAGCTGTAGGCAGGAGAAAAAAAGCCTTCCACAATTATAAAATATATTAAAAATGATTAATAAATTGTCCCCTGTTGTGCAGTTGGTCCTGTTTCTGCACTGGATTAGAAGAATGGTTGAATTGATGGAACTTGTAAAAGTGTTATTTCCGTAAGGAGGTAAGTCTTCCCATAATATTGAAAGGAAAATAGTGCTATGAGAATTTTATTAAAGGCGACTTTTAAAGCTGAAAGGAAAAATAAATCCGATAATACAAAATGTGATATTACATAAAAAAATCCTTTCCCATTATTTGAACATATTTTCTGATTACTTATTGAGTAAAACTTATAATATATATATATATATATATATATATATATATATATATATATATATATGGATTATAATATTTTAAATCAGATTATAACTTAGCTTTAATTACAGTATTTATTCAAGTCTTAACAATAACGATAACTAAATCCCAACAAATGAGGTTGGACCTACTAATTTCACTTAATCGGATTGTTGCACCCCCCAAAATGGATTGTTGACGTAGATGGAATTTTCTTTAAAATCACGGAGACAACTTTAACAATACTGAAGGAAAAATTTTTTTAATGATTTACTACAACCACTATACGTGTGTGTGTGTGTGTTTATCGACAACGTTTTATTCTATTTTTATTCCTTTTGAGTTTTTCATGACAGCGTTAACAGGTGGTCTTTCACTGGTGAATGAATGACAACAAATCTCCCCAGGACTCTTCTCAGCATTCTAGTC
>OY757920.1:34571251-34646251 GCA_963585895.1 Sepioteuthis lessoniana
ACAGTTATGGCGTCAGTATTTGACACAGACAGCAATGGAACAAACTAAAATCTGCTTAATATCTGTATTAATCCTTTTCCTAAAGTGTTTAGTTAGTGACTAAAACACTTTGTTGCTAATCAGTTAGTTTGGAGACGCTTGTGATGTAACGGTTATCGTCGTAAGAAATGGACAAGGTGACTGGAGTTGAAATCCTGGATGAGGCTTTTTTTTAGTCCGGCATATAAACGACAACGCTAATACTCCAGGGAAAGGTATACATCTAATTAATGCTATGAGTAAATAGTAGTTCAGACTAGCGTCGTTAAACTTGGTATGGTAACCAATCTAGGAGAAAGAAAACACTAAATTCAAACCTGTTAAACTCTGCTTAAAAAGCTGACCTTGTGTCATATCTTGCTGGTGAAGAAGGGTTGGGTAAATACATAGATATTTGTTAAATTGGTTTGTTTTCTTTGTTTTATGGCGTATCAGCCTTTGTGGGTTATTTAATGCCAAAGCCAACTTTGTGGAAGAACATTAGTGATACTACGTGGGTCGTTCAAACAGTTATCAGCTTCAACCAGAATGAGTCAGGAAACAAAATAGTTTTTCCTTATTTTCAGTATTGTTCAAAATAGTTTTTTTTCCCTTTTTACGGCTCGTCTATTATGATTACGCTTTTAGAATCCCCACAAAGCAGAAGGTGGGTGTTCTCGTGGTGTAATGGCTAAAGTGATGGACTGCGGAATCGTAATAAGCGAGTTCGTACTCCACTTTCGGGCAAATACCCTTGGAAAAGGTATGAACCCCCTTATCCTCCCGGCTATTGGTTATATTGTCAAACCACTGTTCTAAGAGAATGGCCTTGGCATTAAATAACCTACAAAGGTTGATATGCCATTAAACAAAGAAACCACCCAAGCAGAAGCCATTACCCTGACGTTACCTCCTTGGACTTTTTCAGGATGGAGAACTAGTTTTTTCATTGTTTGCTTTGAATCTGTAGTGGAAATTTTTAGGGTTCGCCAGCAAGCGAATCAGAAGTCTTCTGAAAATGTCAACCCTTTTCAGCTTGGTGCCAACATTCTTGGAAACCCTCTTGCAGACAACTTGATCCTCCTCAAGATCTCTTGAGGAGGATCTAGTTGTCTGCAAGAGGGTTAAAACAATGCAGAACAAACCAGAACTAATGCCGATGGACTTTGCTGTCTTCTAGACTGTAAAACGTCTATCATCCAAAGATTCCACCGTCCACTTCTTCCCAGTTACAGAGGAAAGAGAGCCCTCAGCAAGTATCTGTAAAATGTCCTCATGGATTTCTTTGGGTTTCATATTTTCTTTCATCAGATATTTTATGACTCCTCAAGTCTTTGTTTTGTCCATTTTTAGATTTGTTTTACATCTCTCGGCGTCGGTAATTGTTTACAATTACCGACGCCGACTACGCCGATGACATAGCGTTACTGGCCAATACAGCCAACCAAACCGAAACACTACTGCATAGTTTGGAACGAGCCGCCGCAGGTATTGGCCTCCGTGTCAATGCACACAAAACTGTGCTATAACCAAACAGGCGACATTTCCACTCAAGACGAACCCCTCTTAAAGTAGTAGACAAATTCCCCTACCTAGGAGGCAGCGTCTCATCAACCGAAAAAGACATCGACACACGGCTAACGAAGGCACGGACAGCTATCGATAGGCTATCGATCATATGGAAATCAGAACTGACCGATAAAATGAAACGCAGATTCTTCCAGGCAGTGGTCGTATCGATACTGCTATATGGATCCACTACTTGGACGCTAACTAAACGGCTGAAGAAGAATCTAGACGACAATTACACAAGAATGCTGCGAGCAATATTGAACAAGTCCTGGCGGCAACACCCTACAAGGCACCATCTATACGGCCACCAGCCTCCCATCACGAAAACTATCCAAGTTAGACGAACCAGACACGCAGGACACTACTGGAGAAGCAAGGACGAGCTCATAGGTGACGTACTCCTATGGACCCCCGCATATGGCCAAGCAAAAGTAGGACGACCTGCTCGAACATACATACAGCAGCTATGTGAGGATACGGGATGTAGCCCTGAAGACCTTCCAGAGGCGATGAATGATAGGGAGAAGTGGCGAGAGAGGGTCAGGGATATCCATGCTAGCGGCACGACATGATGATGATGATGATGATGATGTACATCTCTCAAGTTTGTATGGGTCTAAACTGCGCTGCAATTCAAACAGAAATCTGAATTAGTTTTTTCAGTTGTTGTAGCTGTGTGTTGTCATAACAAAAATGTTTAGCTATGGCTCGTCTTTCTTAGCATAGCTTAGAACAATTTGAACGAACATCGTATTTGACCCATCGATGACCGGGGGGGGGGGATCGGTGAGTTCATTGCTTTCCAAAGTGCGAAAGTGAACGTAAAAGCATGAGTTCAACCTCGCTTACTACGATGTTTTAGTCCGGCGCATTAACCACTACGCTTCGAAGAGTCTCCTGAGAGAAGAGATGGATTTATGCCTTCCCGAAAGGAATTAGTGCGAAGTGTAACAGAAACAGTTTCATCCAGGATTTGAACTTGAGTCGCCGATTTCATCTCCTACGATGATAACTGCGCCTCCACAACGTGCAGAGTACTACCCCTTTCAATAATAAACTCTGGAACTTATCTATCGGTGTGTTTGAATGTAATCTAAGTACACATTGAAAAAGATTCAATTGATTGTTTTATCAAAATGGAAACTTCACTCCCATGTTCTCATTATGTTTTGTACTTAACACATGCATTCCTTTTATTTTCATTTGAATACAATAATTCACCTGTTAGAAATTAAATATTGAATGATAATAATAATACTAGATTTAAAGTTACATTTCATTGTGATCTTAAGATAAGCAACATAGGAATAAATTGATACCAAACCGAAAATATAAGCAAAGATATTTCGTTTCTTTCTTGGGTTTAAATGGACTTTTTGAAGAGTGAAGGCAATTTTGTAGCTTCGGTTTAAAAACGAAGCTTTATTGACTTCTTCATATCAATGCTTGTACGCAATCATATGCTATCCTGGATAGCACACTAAACAGCATCTTTTCATTGTCATTACTCCCCGGTACACTTTGACCCAGAGTCGTAGTATCTGTTAGGGTCCCATCAATGGGTCAAATGGATTTGTTCAAAAACTGTTAATAATCGATAAGAATGCACAAATAAATAATTTCAAATTAATGAAAAAAAATCTATTAAAAATGCAATGGAACATGGAAAATATTGACTGTGATCAAACATTTACTAATGAATCCAATTTCAGTAGTAAATAACATATAAGGGGTCTACATGCCGTTATATAGTCTAGAGCAGGCGGCAAGATTAGCCTCCACGTAAATGCAGACAAAATTAAGTAATGTGTTTTAATCAAAATAGAGACATTTCCACTGTAAATCGCGGTTCTCTGAAATTAATGGACAAGTTCACGTACCTCGGTAGCTGCGTCTCATCTACTGAAAGTGACATCAATATGCGCCTAGCAAAGGCATGGACTGCTATCGATAGGTTATCGATCATATGGAAGTCTAACTTATCCAATAAAATAAAATGCGATATCTTCCAAAAAACGCTTGTGTCAATTCTTCTGAATGGATGCACCACATAGACGCCAACGAAACGTACAGAAAAAAAGCTAGATGAGAATTGCACAAGAACATACAACAACTCTGTATGGACACAGGATGTTGTCTAGAAGACTTGCCGAGAGCGAGGAATGATAGGGACGAATGGCCAGAGAGAGAGAGAGAGAGAGAGAGAGAGGAAAATTCGCGCAAGCTGCGTGATTTGATGATAATAATATCCCGTTAAACAATAAAATAGACTAATTAAATTTTCCTTTCGGCTTGGGCTGTAGAATACACCAACCACTTCTCAGTTGAGAGGTAAGACCCCTCCCCCTCAACGAGTGTCCTGGATATGACATTAAACAATCTGATGATGAGGTTCCATTAATGCTGGAACTTAGGGGAATGCGGAGTACCCCTTCATTGCCATAGCTCCCAGGTCCACTCTGGCCTAGAGTGGTAGCACCTGATAAGGTCCTATTTACAGGTCAAATAGAACTAGACTATGTATCTATGCTAAACTGAATTGTTTGAAATAGAACTGTTTTGACTTTTAATTGTTTGAAATTAAAAACTATACTTATACTAAACTGAACTGTTTGAAATTTAATTCGGCGTTAAATAACCCGAAAACGGTTGATATCCTGTAAAACAAAATAACTAACCAACCAACCAACCAACCAACCAACCAACCAACCAACCAACCAAACTAACTAATGTGATCATATGCAAATAATTTTTATCTGAGACGCTTGAGCAACCACGGATGTTTGTATCTGGAGAAGCTCTGGAACCAATCATCTGGGGATATTAAGGGTTGTCAGTGGCTGTCTCATCTTGTAGGTGCTTTTTTCGGACTGTGAAAGTATTTCATCTTCATAATTTTGTAGATATTTGATAGATTCTAAAACCACCTATTTCATTAGGCATATTTCTTTAAAATTTTATTTATTCTGTTTTTTTATTCATTTGTATACATCATATCCATTTAATATGTAGTGTGTGTATGCGCGTGTGTGTGTGTGTGTGTGTGTGTGTGTGTGTGTGTGCGCACGCGCGTGTGTGTATTAAATTTATTTCAGTTAAAATTTTTTAATTTCAAATTTATCTCATATTTATATATATTTTACTTAAGGACAAATAAATCATTATTTCCTTTTAAATTAATTTTGCGTTTTAAAATGACATATTCATTAAATAAATATCATTTTAATATATATTTAGTTATATGCAGATATTATACTAATGTAATAATGTTATTTGATAATGATATGCACACACACACACACACACACACGCACACACACACACACACTATATATATATATATATATATATATGAATGTGGCGTAATGGCCTCCGTCGAAGATAATAGACTCACTAAGCCGAGTTGAAATTCTGGGTAAGTCTATTTAACTGTCATTTCACGCTAATTCTCTTGGGGATACCATTTATTCATATCTTCGCTCCCAGCTATGGATAAAATAATGGGACTCTTTATCATTAGCAGGACAACCGGTCTTGGAGAAAGAAAGGTAAAGAATTCTAATTCTGATGAGTGCTCTTCGGAATATTTGTGGCATATTGGTGCACTATTCTTCTGTTATCAGTTCATTCAAAAAGCATGGCTGGCTCAACATAAGTCGTCACCACTACAAACAAATCATCTGCGTAGGTAGTCTAACGGTTTGTACTTTTAACTAAATTGCCAAGACCATATCAATCTATCTATCTATCTACTAAAAAGACTGATGCCGCAAGGGAACCAGTAGAACAGAAGAGCTACTATACATTGACCAACACTTCCTCAAGGACAGCAAAACGAGACAGAAAAAATCTAGGTCTGTGGATAAAAAAAAAAACTGTAACAAATGAACACGATTCTGCAATCCTCAGTCATGTAACAAGATTTTAGCAATTTATTCTTTTGTCGCGTGAAACTTTTAGCATCGATAGTCACATGTCCTTTACTTATCGGTTTGGGATCCCCAGACATTTTTGTCCGAAGAGCATTTCTGACCGCAAAAGCCACAATAGATTCTCTTCTGTCAGTTGAAGTTTTCCCGCTCCAGTGAGAAGTTAGGAGGCTTGTCGAGGTACTTCACACCATCATAATAGACACTTGTGAAAATTTGAAAGTCCTTGCAGGCTGGAAGGATACCCAACCAGTCCAAATCTTCACGAAAAGAGACAGATAAGACTGCAGAAACTACTTCGGGATTTCGATTCTCTCTATACCAGGGAAATTGTTTGCCCGCATTCTGCTCAACAGACTACAGACCCAAAGATTCCCTATCTGAGATCCAATGTGGGTTTTTCGCAAACCGAGGAATAATGGACATGATTTCCTTGCTGCAAATACAGGAGGAATATATAGAATAGAATGTGCCCTTCAACATATTTGTCGGTTTCACAAAAGCCTTAGACAGTGTGAACAGGAAAGCGTTATGTAACATCCTATAGAAATTAGGATGTCCTGATTACTTCATAGGGCTACCTTGCATACAGGAACGAAAGCATCAGGCAGCTAAAGAGAACTTTCAGAACCATTTGAGGCTGAGAACGGAATAAAACAGGGCTGTGTTCTTGCGTCCACATTTGCTTTTTTCTGTGGTCTTCTCTGATGCCTTCTCTAATTCTACCTGAGGAGTATGGATACAGAGTAGACTGAGGGTAAACTTATCCAATTTAGGTCTGAAAGAACGACTAGATATGTTCTCATACGCGACTGCCTTCGTGGTACACAACGACCAAGTTGCACAGGAAATAATCACTCGTTTCTCCAAATCTGCAAAGGCATTCGGTCAACCAAAATTAGAATTTAAATTTCATCATAAATTTACTAAAAAGAATGATCATATCTGTTTTACTCATACCATAATACTAAGATAGAAAAACCTCTGCTTTTTTAAAAACTTAGCTCCTTTAGAATTTGTAGCCCCATATTTTAAAATGATAAACTCGAAACTAAACTACTATGCACAAGTAAAATATACCAGATATTTTAAGTAACATGCTGAAATAAATGTTTTCAAAATTCTCAAACGAAAAATTTATAAGACCCCTATTCGTAGAAAAACCAAAATTTCTCATAAAATCTATTACATAGATATGAATTTTTGCCGGCTAATTCAACCACACACATAATCAAAAAAGTTAAAATTATCCCGGTATCCAAGTTCTTACAAAATCTTCTATAATAATAATAATCAAGACCTTGCTTGCGAGCTGAAAAAATATGAAACATAAAAGTCACGGTGATACCACTTGTAATTGGGTCGCTCGGTACAGTCATCAAAGGATTGGTACATGGATTTGAGGACTTGGAAAAAAGAGGACGAGTGTAGACCATCCAAAGTACAGTATTGTTGAGATCAGCCAGAATACTAAGAAGAGTCCAAGAGACTTGAGGAGACTTTCTGTCACTCAGACTCCAGTGGAAAACCACTAACGATGATGTGAAAAACTCACAAATGAGTAAAATAATCAAGAGTAAAATAATAATAATAATAATATCCAGAATTCGTCTCGAAAAATGAGATGCACAAAATTCTCCTTGGTTGTGAGATACAAACATATCCCCATTATCCCAGCCAGTAGACTAGACCTGGTGAGAGTCCCCTCCCCTCCCCCCAAAAAAGTGAGAAAAGAAAAGAGAACCTGCCGAACAGTGGACTTTGCCGTCCCGGCTGACCACATAGCAAAAATAAAACAAAGCGAAAAGAGAGATAAGTACCTAGACATTGCCAGAGAACTAAAAAATACTATGGAACGAGAAAGTGACGGTGATACCTGTTGTAATTGGTGTACTCGAAACAGTCCCCAAAGGATTGGTTAAGAGACTAGAAGGCTTAGAAATCAGAAAACAAGTGGAAACCATCCAAACTACAGCTTCATTAAGATCGGCCAGAATACTAAGTAGACTTCTTGAGACTTGAGGGTACTTGCTGTCACTCAAACCCCAGTGAAAAGACAATCAGCTCACGCTGGTGTGAAAAACTCTCAAAGACTAACATAATAATAATAATAATCTACAAGCAAGTAGACAGAAAACGTGTGAAGATACCAACATCCAGATGCGAGGGAAGCAAAACAATTTTGGAACAAAATACAGTAAAGGAGATATCATAACAGACAAGCCGAATGGAAAAACAACACGGAAAAAGTTCGAAAAACTCAAAGAAGGCCCTGCAACGAAATTACATCTCGATTCACTTAGACTAACACTAAAAAAAGATACCAAATTGGAAAAATTCAGGCCATGATGGCATACATAGTTTTGGAAATTCACTTGCATCTATGACTGGCTAATGAAATGATCAGAAGAAACAGACATACTTGAATAGATGACCAAAGGAAAGACCACGCTGATCCCGAGAGACCCCCCTTCACAAAAAAGGAACCGCCCAAAGCAATTATAGACCCATAATGTGCTACCGATGATGTGGAAAATACTAACGGCTCAAATTAGGGTGGAGATATGCTATTCGTTTATAAGCCGCGGACTGTTCCCTGAGGAACAGAAAGTATGACGCAAGGGAACCAGTAGAACAGAAGAGCTACTATACATTGATCAACACTTCCTCAAGGACAGCAAAACGAGACAGAAAAATCTAGCTATGGCGTAGATTGACTACAAAATGGTATATGATATCGTCCTGGAAAGCTGACTGTCTCTAAATGTACAAAATATCCGAGGAAGTCATAAAATTTATCGAGAAAACCATGAAAACCTGGAGAGTGGAATTGACAGCAGGTGGAAAAAGCTTTGCTGAGGCGAAAATCCAGAGAAGTACCTTCTAGGGAGATGCACTATCACCATTACTATTTGTAATAGAAATGATGCTACTCAATCTATTTACAGGAAATGCATTATGGCTACAAACTTAACTAACTCGCAAGATCAGTCACCTAATGTACATGGACGCTATCAAACTATTTGGCAAAAATGAAAAAATTGAAAACCCTAATACAGGCAATAAGAATATACAGTCAGAATATAGGGATGGAATATGGCACAGAAAAATGTGAAATGCTAATAATGATAAGAGGGAAACGACAAATGACTGAAATAATAGAATAACCAAATCAAGAAAAAACCAGACAGAACGCTCGGAGAAAAGGAAACTTACAAGTACCTGGGAATATTGGAAGCAGACAAATTCAAATTAGACGAGATGAAATAAAAAATGAAAAAGTATCTCAGGAGAACGAGAAAATTACTCGAAACTAAACTATATAGCAGGAATCTCATCAAAGGGATAAACGTCTGGGATGTCCCCTTCGTAAGATACTCGGGGCCATTCTTAAAGTGAACCAGAGTGGAGCTTAAACAAATGGACCAGAGAACAAGAGGTGAGGTGTCCTTGTGGTGTAATGGTTAAAGCGATGGACTTCGGAATTCCAGTCGCTCTATTACGTTCACTTTCGAACAAATATTCTAGGGAAAGGTATGAACCCCCTATTTCTCCCAGCTATAGGTTAAATAGTATCACTGCTATTCTCCCAGAAGGATGGCTTTGGCATTAAATAACCTACAAAGGTTGATATGCCATTAAACAAAGAAACTGAAACCAGAAAACGAGAAAGGCTGTATATCCTACGAGTGACGTAGACAGATTGTATGTGTCAAGAAAAGAAGGAGGAAGAGCATTTGCCTGCATTGAAAATAGCGTTGATGTATCGATACAATGACTCGAAGATTACCTAAAAAAGTGCACACAATACAAGCATCAACAGAACAAAAATAACTAATTTTTTTTAAATGGGAAGAAAAACAGCTCTACTGACATTTCAAGCAACAAGCAAGCGAAATCTCACACGAGAAAACTTGGGCATGACTAAGAAAACGAAACCTTAAGAGAAAAACTGAATCTCTTTTGATTGCAGCACAAATAAAGCCATAAGGACCAACTATATCAAAGCAAAAATAGATAAGACGCAACAAAATAGCAGGTATAGATTATGTGGTGACAGAAACGAAACTATTAATTACATAATCAGCGAATGCAGCAAATTAGCACAAAAAACGCATAAGACTGGATGCGACTGGGTGGGGAAGGTGATCTACTGGAAATTGTGCAAGAAGTTTAAATTTGACCATACAAATAAAAATCCCTGCTGTAAAAATTAGACGAACAAAGTTCTCTGGTATTTTGAGATACAAACGGATCACCTAATCTCGGCTAGACGATCAGGCCTAGTGTTAGTAAAAAAAAAAAAAAAAAAAAAAAGAACAAGAAAAGAGAACATACCGAATAGTGAATTCGGCTCTTCCAGCAGACCAATGGGTAAAAATAAAAGAAAGCAAAAAAAGGAGAAAGTACCTAGACCTTGCTAGAGAGCTGAAAAACAATGGATCATGAAAGTGGTGATGATACCAATTGTTATTGATGCGCTCCTTACAGTTACCAAAGGATTGGTACAGGAACTGGAGGACTTGGAAATAACAGGACGAGTTGAGACCATCCAAACCACTGCGTTATTGAGAACAGCCAGAATACTGGGAAGTCCTGGAGACTTGAGTAGATATGCTCTCACTTAAACTCCAGTGAGAGACCGCCAGCTAAAACTGTTATGAAAATAATACTGAAGTGACTATTATACCAATTATAATTGCTGCTCTTGGTACAGTCACCAGAGGATTGATACAGGGATCGGAGGACTTGGAAATAAGAGGACGAGTAGAAACCATCAAAACTAATGCATTATTAAGATCGGCCATAATACTAAGGTGAGTCCAGGAGACTTGATGTCACTCAAACTGCAGTGAGAAACTGTCAGGAAACGCTAGTGTGAAAAGCTCTCGAAAGAGTAAAATAATAACAAAACTGGATCAAACACTCACGTATTCTCTATCTCTTATGCTGTCAGTAATCGACTTTACATAGTTGAAACCTCCAGGACTATAAAAAAAAAAGACTATCAATGAATACATCCCAAATTTCAAATTAAGTGATTTTCCAAATGCTTTCTTCAAACATGATTTAATACCCATAGTTTGAATTTTAATTTCAGTATTAAAGATTCTAAAATGCTAATTAGAATATACAGTAATCCGCACCGGAAAAGTTTTGATTAGAACATTATCTCCGTAATACTATTTAGATGAATTAGTTTCTAATAGGTGAATATCTTTAACTTACATTTTTTTAATTAGTTATAATTTAATCATACTTACGTTCAATAGTATGAATGTTTTCTAATCAAAAAAGACCTTAATTCTTCAACCATTTAAAAAATAATCAAATATGTAAAACTGATGTCGGTCTAGTGTGAGATGAAACGGGATTAACGTTGACGAGCGAAAAGAAAATCCATTTTTATTGTTTTATTTGAAAATTATTTTTACTGATGGAACATTGTTGTAAGATGGTCGTATAGAAGAAAAACATTGGCAAATTTCATATGAGGAATACGTCCTCTGAATATTTATTTTCATACTCATATGCCATCGAATTTATTCTTTAATTCTCTCTCTCTCTCTCTCTCACTATATATATGTTGCAATAATATATATATATATATATTGTCATCCACAGACTGTTTCGTTGTATCACAACTCTTCAGTGTGGCTAGAGTCGGAGGACGCTTCAAACTTGGATTGAAACCCGCCTAACTTTACGTTAGGCTGAGTATCATACCGCTCGGCCATTAGCCGACAAACGTCCGCTCGGGAATTATAAGGCATTATGCAGTAGCTTTCGTTTGTTTACATTTTGCCTTATATATGTATATATATATATATAAACTGTAAACCAGCATACGTAATAGGATTATCTTTATCTGAGCAATACACTTAAAAAGGTTCTGATTTGGAGAATATAGCGATTTCTATTTCAGTTTGCAAATGATAACTTTGTGGGGTCTTTATTCGCGCTGAATGGCAATTTTGAATACTTCAAATTCTCGATGCAACATTCCTGAGTGTATCATACTAATTAGAAACCTTCACTGCTTCCAAAATCGAAGCATCCTCATCATATTGGATGACTTTTAAAACAAGAACCAAACAGGTTCAGAGTTTGTCAAGTATTAAGACTAAACTTGTTCTTTTTTTTACAATTTTTTTGGCGTAGAATCATTTCTTTTTTCAATGAGAGTTAATAAAACTTTTCCCAATCTATCACTGTATTGAAATAGGCACGTGTATTGTCGTTATTTACTAAACCTTTCTTTAGTCAGGCACACAGCATCTTCTGTTCCTAAGTTGTCAGCCAAGTTAGAACAGAACAGTCCCATTGCTGTTCAAGTTCGGTGACCTGGCGGGAATCAGTGCTTTTGGCGCGTACGTAACCGTAAATATTGACAAGTGCATTGATAATGAATTAATTTTTTTTTATCAAAATTAGTCTTAGGCTCCCAGAGTTGAAGCAGAAACATGAAATGTAATTCACTCCTATATTATCAATGAAAATGAAATCGTATTTTGAAAGTAGCAAATAAACAGATACTCCTCGTAATATATGAATGCCGTGATAAATATTTACAACAAACAAACAAACAAACTAACAAAAACCTCCAAAAACAAAAAGCCTGCGTTTACCTTTCAATTCACCCAAACAATAACTCTTATGCCAACCAATTTTTTTTCTTCTGCTGTAAAACCTAAACTGCCACTTTTGTTATTCGACATTTTTTGTTTGTTTGCTCTCCCACGCCACCGTGAGAATTTCTTGCCAGCACAGCGAAGGCATCGCCGATGAAAGACATAACAGAATTTATTAAAAGAAGAAAAAAAAGTATATATTCTATTTTCCTTAAACATGAAAATGTAAAGAAATTCAAAACAGAATAAAATATTTGAAAATGTGATTTTGGCGGAACATCAAGCAAATCACTCTTTTGAACATATTTTCTGTTTCTGATATCTTCTTCTTCTTCTTCTTCTTCTTCTTCTTCTTCTTCTTCTTCTTCTTCTATCGTAATCATATTCACTTCGTGAACTTTGATAGATACAAGAATTCAAACACCTGCATATTGCATATGCCTGCATATGATGTTTATTTGCGTAAGATTTTTATGAATGACATTTGAGGAGAAAGACGTTGCCGCCTGTATGACATTGATTTCTTTATTTGCTCAAAGGATCAAAATTACGTTCATAGGATTTACAGGCACTGGTCATTTACTTACCTGGTTTAGCACCCAGTCGGTGGGGATTAGACTGTATACCCTGCAGAGGGGCAAGACACCCCCACCAAAAAAAAAAATGCCCTGGGTATGACACTAAACTCTATCTGATGGAGAGACTCTTGTTCTGGAGGCCTGGGGATGGAGTGGAGTATTTCCTAATTATCATTACTTTCAGGTTCATTTGGACGCAGAGAAGTAGTACTTATTATGGTCCCATCTACATTGGGAAACCCCGTAGTGCTGTGGCTAAAGTATTGGACTGCGAAGTCGGAGAATGCGATTTCGAACTCCAGTTCATCGATTACGTTTATTTTCGGACTAATATCTTTGGAAAAAGTATGAACTCTCTTTACCCTTCAACTATGGGTTAGATATCACCACAACTGTTCATCTACAACTATGATGAACCTATCTCTGGGTCAAATAGATCCACTTGTAAATATCCGTATCCGTAAGGGCAGTATGTGAAAGAAAAAAACTTATATAAATACACTGCGCACTGGTCAGTTGTATAAAATATACTAGTTTTCTGTGTCAGGTTGGAAAGTACCGATACTAGTATCATTTATCACACACACACACACACACACACACACACACACACACACACACACAACACACAAACACACACACAAACACACATATATATATATATGTATATGAAAATGTATATATATATATATACATATGAAAATGTACAGAGATAAAATACACGAGGTTTTCAGGGAATGAGTCTATTTGTAAAAATATTTGCTAATGTTTCGGTTTTTAGAAGTTCATTAGGGCGTATAAGTTATTTAAAGAAATGAAAATTACTTATATGCCTTGAAGATGAGTCAAAAACAAAATGTTTAACGTTGAAATATTTCTATAAATAAAATCCCAAAGATCTTGTGTTTTTCAGTCGTTGTACATTTTCATACGGTGGAATTTATTTCCAGTTTTCCCATATCTATCTATCTAGCTATCTATCGTTACTTCTGCAAAATTTTCATTGATGGTAAATAATGACTGTTGTAGATAACATTTCCCCATTCTATTGTATGTACGTCCAAACGGATAAAATACAAAATCATTCATTGTTGAATCTATTTAAAATTTAATAGATTTATATTTGTAAAGTTATCTACTGTAGTCGAGGGCGACCCGAAGGCTCCCTTTTCAATAACTAGTACAATAAGGTGTAGGAGAGGGTGTTACTCTTTTCTCCGGATTTCTCCACTTTACCCTTGATACGTATCTTATAATGCTAAGTGTTAAGCAAGGACGTATCAAGTACCATTTTTTAAGTCTTTGGTATGACTTGACCTGGGATTGAACCCTGGTCTCCTGGGCCATTGTCGAACACTTACTTTATGCTTGTACCTAATCATAATTCATAGCAATTATAAACAGGTCTACTCTCAGAGAGGTTGTAATTGTTAGGGTCCCATTTATGGGTCAGATAGATCCTCATGAAAATTATAAGTATGAGGTAAGAATACTTCAAACCCTATAACTGTACAAATTCTATTTAGAATTGTGACTTAAGAAGTTAAAATTGTTTACAAAGGATGATTACCATTAATTACGTGAGACAATATTATAGTATTCAAATAATTAGTGCTAAATTGGAATTTTTTAAACCTTATACAAATTATAAGTAATACATAGGTATTATTTAGTCATCTGGTTTGAGTTGATCTGTTGGTATTTTAATGTATTATTATTAAAGCCTTTTCGAGTTTTTCACACCAGCGCTAGCTGATTGTTTCTCACTGGTGTTTGAGTAACATCAAGTCTCCTCATGTTTCCAGGACTCTTTTCAGTATTTACGCCAATCTCAACAATGCTGTAGTTTGAATAGTCTCAACCCATATCGTTATTTCCAAGTCCTCCAATCCTTCTACCAATCCTTTGGTGACTGTAACAAGAGCGCACCAATTACAATTGGTATAATCGTCACTTTCACGTTCCAGTTTTGTTTTTCAATTCATTAGCAAGGTCAAGATACTTCTCTTTCTTTTCTCATTCTTTCAATTTTACTCTGTAGTCCGCCGGGACAGCAAAGTCCACAGTTTTGCAAGTTCTCTTTTTTTTTTTGTTGATTATTAAAAGATCTGGTCTTCTGGCCGAGATTTGATGATCCGTTTGTTCGTCAAAATCGCAGAGGAGTTTGTGCGTCTTATTGTCTAGGACAGATTCTGGGTTGTGCATATACCGTTTGTTCGTATGGTCAAACTTCAACTTCTTGCACAATTCCCAGTGGATCACCTTGGCTACCCAGTCGTTCCTAGTCTTATACTCTTTCTGTGCTAATTTGTTGCTTTCGCTTATTATGTGATTGATCGTTTCGTCTCTTTCACCACATAAAAAACGTCTGCTGTTTTGTTGCGTCTTATCTATTCTCGCTTTGATATGGTTAGTCCTTATGGCGTTGTTTTGTGCTGCTATTAGAAGAGATTCTGTTTCTCGCTTTAGGTTTTCTTTTCTTAGCTACATCCACATTTTTTCGTGAGAGATGTCACTTGTTAGTCGCTTAAAACTTCCATCCTGTTGTTTTTCTTCCCACCTTTGTTTTCTGGTTATTGTCGTTTCGCTGATTCTCATGTCGTTAGTATTGCTTCTGGTGGTTGTAATCAATCTTCCCCCGCGGTTTTCTATGTAGTCTTCGAGTCGTTGTATCGATGCCTCAACGCTGTCTTCAATGCTGGCAAGTCCTCTTCCTCCCTCTCTTCTTGACTCATACAGTAGCGGCCATAAGTTAAAGAACAGAACAGTAACAAATGATTTTTACTTGATTAAATTGTATTTACGTTTACAAAATTTTCCCAAAATATACTTGGAACATATATGCATTCATTACATAAAAAGTTTTCTAATTTTTTTTACAGTAAATTAATAGTGAACTAAAAAAACAAAAATATACATTTTGCCATGGTCAAAAGTTAAAGAACGTTGTTGAATTATTGTAATTTAGGTATTTTTAAAGAACTTGATGGCTAATTTTAATTTATAGTCATCAAAGATGGAGGCGAAAGCACATAATTGTTTAACTCGATAAGAAAAAAACTCATTTTATAAAATAATGAATAAGGCAAACCGTATTCTGAAATCGTTCGCATCGTAAGAACGTCAAAAAGCGTTGTTCATCTTGTAATCAGTAGATTTAAGGCTGATAAGACACTTGAAACAAAACCGAAAACTGGCAGGCCTCTTATGACGACCAAACGGGAAGATCGGATGATTGTTAAAAAATCTTTAAAAGACCGTTTCGATACAGCAACGTCTATTTCTCGTGCATTTTTTGAGCAAATAGGAAAACCAATCTCTAGAAAAACTGTTTCTCGTAGGTTAAACAAGGAAAAATTAGTGGCTCGGATTCCATGTCGCAAATCTTTGATTTCAAAGAAAAATCAAAAGGTTCGTCTTGACTTCGCCACAGAGCATATCCTGTGGACAGAGGCACAATGGAAAATGGTTCACTTTAGTGATGAATCTAAATTCAACTTGGTTACATCTGATCGTAAGAGGTTTGTAAGACGTAAAAAGGGGGGACGCTTATCTCCTCAATGCGTTAAGAAAACTGTGAAATTGAAGAGGGGCGTAATGGTGTGGGGGATGATTTCTTCAGCGAGGGTAGGAACCATTGTTCATTTTCACTGTAATATTAATGCCAGTGTTTATAAAGAACTTCGCCAACATGCTGTTCCTCATTTACGCAAAGGGGCTGTTGAAACTCCAATATTTATGAAACTGTTGAAACTCCAATATTTATGCAAGACAACGCGCCTTGCCACAAAGCTAAAACTGTGTTAAGTTTTCTTGAAGAGGAAGGAATAGCTGTTATGAAGTGGCCACCACAAAGCCCAGATATTAATCCTATAGAGAATGTATGGAGAATCATAGTAGAGAAAGCTCAGAATAGAAATTCTCAAAATATTGATGATTTATGGGGTTTTCTGAAAGAAGAATGGGAAAGTATCACTACCACCTTTTGTAAATTGGTACATGTGGTCGAAGATGCAATGAGGTAATCCAATGCAAAGGAAAATTCACTAAATATTGAATTTTTCTTTAGTTTGAATATTGACCTAACAAGGATTTATGATGCGTTCCTTAACTTTAGACCAGGGCAAAATGTATATTTTTGTTTTTCAGTTGACTATTAATTTACTATAAAAGAAAATTTAGAAAACTTTATATGTAATAAATGCATGTATGTTCCAAATAAATTTTGTGAAAATTTCATAAACGTACACGCAATTTTTTTCAAGTAAAAATAATTTAACTTATGGCGGCTACTGTATAGTCTGTCAATGCTATCTCTGGGATGCAATACCTAATGCATGGTCATCAATTTTCTTGTTCTCTGGTCCATTTGTTTAAGTTCTCTGCTCCACTTCAAGAATTGTCCCGAGTATCTTACAAGGGGGACCGCCAAGGTTCCTGTTATAGAGTTTTGTCTCGAGTAATTTTCTGACTTTTCTGAGATACTCTTTTTTAATCTTTTCTTTCATTTCCACTTGTTTGATGTTATGCGTCGTTTGCCACTTTTCATTTCTAGCCACGTGCATTTTTCAATACCAAATTCCATTCCTATATCTTGACTATATTCTCACAGCTTGCTTGTTTGGTTGTTTGGGTTTTTATGGCATATCAACCTTTATAGGTTATTTAATGCCAAATCTATTTTTATACAAATGATCTGTTCTATTTCAAACAATTTTTAGTTTAACATACAAAAAACAGTTTCATTTCAAACAATTTAGTTTTTCATACGTACACAATTTAAATGTCAGTACACAGTTAATGTCAAAAACATATATATCTCAGGTTATTCGGTTTAGTCAAACAGTTCTAATTCAAACAATTCAGTTTAGCATAATTACATAGTTTAGTTCTATTTGATCCATAGATAGGACCCTATCAGGTACTACCACTCCGGGCCTGAGTGGACCTGGGAGCGATGGTAATGAAGAGGTGCTCCAAATTCCATAAACCTCAAGCATTACTGGAACCTCACCATCAGATTGTTTAGAGTCATATCAGGACACTCATTGGGGGATTCTTACCTCTCTGCAGAGATGCAGTCGGTGTATTCTACAGCCCCAACCGAGTGGGCAATCACAGTTTGTTTTAGGGTTTCAATTCTTTTTTTGTCTTTGGCAAAAGGTTTGATGTCATCCATGTACATTTAGTGATTGATCTTTACCTGCGATTTACTGAGTTTTATCCGGCTGTGCATTTCCTTAGGATGTAGTTGAGTTGCATTATGGCTACCACAAATAGTAATGGTGATAGTGTATCTCTCTGGAATATGCCTCTTTGGGTCTTTTCCTCTACTAACCTTTTTCCTTCGGCTGTCAATTCCACTCTCCAGATTTGCATGGTCTTTTCGATAAACTGTACAATTCGGTCAGGTATTTCATACGTTTTGAGACAGTGTAGTATCCTGCTTTGGGGTACCATATTGTAAGCTTTTTTGTTGTCGACCTAGGCTATAGCTAGATTTTTCCATCTCGTTTTACTTTCATTGAGGATGTGTTGATCTATATACAGTAGTTCCTCTGTGCCTCTGGTTTTCTTGCGGTGTCCTTTCTGTTGGTCGGGGAAGATTCCGCGACTTATCAATGAGTACTAGATCTTCTCCCTAATTTGTGCCGTTAGTATATTCCACATAATCGGTAGGCATGTTATGGGTCTATAGTTGGTTGGGGCAATTTCTTTGAGGGGGTCTTTTTGGATTATCGTGGTTTTTCCCTTGAATCATCTATACGGGTATCTCAGTTTTCTGTATGCATTTATTCATTTCAGCAGCAAGTCTGTCGTGTATGGAGGGAATTCTTTAAAACCAAAATCCGTTTATGCCATCAAAGCCAGGGGTTTTCAGTTTGAAGTCTTTTTAAGTGTTGGCTTGAGCCCGTCAGGGAGTATGTTTGCCTGAGGGCCTTCTTTGACCATTCGTAAATCTGGTAATTATTATTCATTAACGCTTTCAGGCTATATCAGGTACATATATCTTCATCGATCGAGAGAAGCCACACATAGGCCACATAGAATTTAGAGCCTAACATTTAAACAAATCTAATTCGTGATTTTGAAATAGTTTAGCTGAAAAAATTTTGGAAAAATATCCTCATTTAAGTTACAAATATTTATCAAAAAATTTCACGAGCAACGAAATCCATTATGTATTTTAAACTAAAACAGATTTTATCAACCCAATATTCTTCTCGATAAAACACACAGCGAAGATTAGTTCATCTTTCCCCAGTTGTTCGATCCTATGTGACTCCTGCCTTTATTTATTAGAAAAAGATGTCACGTAGCATTCGAGAATATTTGATTCTAAAGTCATACCCCCATTATTTACTATTTATTACCGATTCCACCTACATTCTTTTTATTTCCCTACCGACGGAAACCACACGTAAGCCATAGAGAATTTAGCGCGAAAAATTTAAACAAATCGAATTTGTGATTTCGAAGCTGTATTATTATTATTATTATTATTATTATTATTATTATTATTATTATCAAATAGAATAATAACTAGAAACCATATAATTATGGGCAAATTATTTGTATTAATAATTGTTTAAATTATATATATATATTTGCATGGTCTTATATATATATTTTTACAAAGTATCATCATCATTAGTTATTTGAGATTCTATGACTGCTTGAAATATTTGAAGCTATGTAATTGATTTGTTTGTTTTAGTTGGGTTTTATGGCATATCAACCGCTCTAGGTTATTTAATGCCAAATCCTGCCAATATTAAATATACTGCCTATATTAAATAGGATTTAGTTTGGTTGGGTTTTATGGGATATCAACTATTGTAGGTTATTTGATGATAAATCCTGTTTATAAATATATATTAAATAAATATATAATTTGTAAACACATTTTATATATAACATTATTAAACGAGCCTGATTTAAATGGTTTCAAGTATTGCTAGTTAACAGCCACAATTTAACATCAGTGGTTTGTTTGCACACAGTTTGTTCTATTTGACCCATATATAGAACCCTATTTGGTTCTACCCCCCTAGGCCATAGTGGATCTGGGAGTTATGGCAATAAAGCGGTATTCCAGATTCCCCAAATCTCTCAAGCTGATTGTTTATTGTCATATCAGGACACTCATTGAGGGGGTCATATCTCTCTGCAGAGATGCAGATTATGCTTCCATGTAAATGAGAACAAATCTTTTGGATTTGATAGAAATGCTTGTATTATTTGTATTAAAAATAACTAATTCAAACTATAATTGTTTACAAAGAATTGCTCATTATTTTCTTAAAACCATGCAATTGCTTGAAAAAAGAAAAACAACAAAAACAAAAACAAAACAACAAAGGAAAATAAAATAAAAGCAAACAAAAAAATTAACTCCCCCCCCAAATAAATAGATTGATTTTGACATTAAATTACTCAACAAAGGTTGACATGCCGTAAAACCAACTAAACCAAACCTATTCTACCAGTAAATCTTTATTTAATTAATAATAATTCTTTTCAATTGACAACTCCCAGTCGGAGAGCCAAAACTTCCGAGAGGAAATTTTAGACCAAGAAACATAACATCCGGTGGTGAATTCTATATCACTTTTATACATTATTAATGCAGTGATTTAGTTCTGTGCACTACCATCGTAAATGACTTTATTTGCTTTATTTCAGTAACATAATAAACGCGTAAAAATAGAATCTCATAATTATCAAGTAAAGGCTAATACATAATTTTCTGTAAGGAGTGAACAGGTGCTCTTTTTACTCCCTAGAGTCGATTCTTAAGTTTTTATTTACTTAGTTTTGTTTCGTCTGGCACGCAACCCTGAAATTACTCACAGTATCTTCTGAACTTACTGATTCTAGTTGCTTAGCTACTGTTGGGTGGATTACTCAAGCACACCGTTTTTGTCCCATTTAGGGGCCTATGTCATTTTTGTGTGCACTTTGAATAAGTGATATGTTTCGTTGCAACCTACTAGAGACCTTACATAATGTGCAGTATTACTGTCAGTTTTCCTTGTCACATTCCCCATACAAGGTTTTGCCCAGTCGACTGGGGCAGCAGAATACGCTGATTGCATCTCTGAAGAGGGGTAAGACCCCCCCACACACACCAAAGAGTGTTCTAGATATGACACTAAACCATCTGATAGTGTAGCTCCAGCACTGAAGCTTTGGAAAATGCAGGAAGCCCTTCATTGCCATAGCTTTCAGGTACACTCTGACCCGGAGTGGTAACGCCTGACAGGGTCCAATCAACGGGTCAAATAGAACTGTTTGGTCAGTTAAACCGTATGCCAAAAGTGATTTATGTTGAATCGAATTATTAGAAATAAAACTGACTATTTAACAATGCAATCACTTGTGATACATAGCAATACTTGGAAGCATTTTACAGTGTTGAATAGAATAACTAGTGTTAAATAGCAATACTTGAAACCACTTCACTATGCACGAACAAATGATTGATATTAAATAGAAATATGAGTGTTAGATCACAATATTTCAAACCATTTAACTGTGTAGAAACAATAGCTGTACTTGAGTGCAAACAAATTAGTTTAACTCATTTAGAAATAAAATTACTTACAAACTATTTACTTGCAAATGATATATGCATAACTATATAATTGTGGGCAAACAAATGACTTATGTTAAATTAAATTGTTAGTGTTATATAACAATACTTGAAACCATTTGTGTTCAAACAAATGTTTAATAGTATAAGAAATACTTAAAACCATTTAGCTGTATGCAAACAAATGAGCTACGGCTCATATAAAAAAAGGTTATCTGCGAAATGTGTTTACAAATTATATATTGAATATATATATATATATATATATATATATATATATATATATATATATATATATAAAAAGAGTATTTGGCATCAAATATCTTACAAGTGTTGATGTTTTTAAACCTGAATAAATTAAAAAGAACATGCTAGTTTTGAAAAGATATGCCAGGTTGATGTTTTTAAACCAAAATAAATTAAAAAGAAAATGCTAGTTTTGAAAAGATATGCCAGGTTGGACCACATTGAACAAAAGATTGATTTTATAGAGACGCAGTTAGCGTAATGGTTATCGTCTTCGATAAATGCGCTAATCTCCTCACCAGTTATTTTTACAATAGTAGGACAGACTAAGTTCCTGAGCCTTGTTAAGCAGCCTATGTAAGAGTGGGAAGACTCTGAATGCCTACCGTTTAAAAATTGACCTTGTCACAACCTACCCATGGCTGAGGGATTGGTTAAATTCATATAACAGATTGACTTGTTGATACTCAAGATATGTACAACTACTCGGAATAATGGCATTTAAGTCCTTTTTAAAACGCTCCCCTTTACAATACTCCCTATTATGGTGCTCCCTATTACGACACTCCTCTTTAAATTACTCCTCTTTCCAGTACTCCCCATACATATCCCGGCGTCCTTCTAGTTTTCAAAACAACTCTCTTTCCGGACCAACATTAGTTTCCCCCTTGTATTCTCCTTATTCTACAGCGATTTTTATCACTGGGGAAAATCCACGAGTCGCAGGGAGTCGATTCTGGACTGTATCAGAGAAAGGTTTGGCAACATGACTTTGTGATGTGATACTTGGCTAAAAATCCCATCTGGGACGTGAATAATTGGCTCGGGCGTTGAACAATGAATGCAACTGGTCCCACAGTACACAAATTCACTTAGTTGTGTATATTTATGGAGAATAAGGAAGCCTACTGAAGAGCATTTGTTTATACAAGCGTAGTGAGATCTCCTCTGCTTGGATTCCAAGTCATTTTAAAATAGTGCAATCGGGTCTTGAGATATTCAAAATGGCTTGATACTTTTCGGACTGATTTCGTATCTAATCATAAAAAGTATAATTATTCATATACGAAAAAAAAAGTCGTCACATATTTATTTGATAAATTGATATCCAGTTACAGATATCAAGTTCAAGAAAAAAAACGACAAAAGATCATAATAGATACAGTAAGACAATACCAGAAAAACATGACTAATGCTGATGTTACATGTGAATAACTCTAATGTTCTCGGGAAAAGTTCACTTGAGAATTCGGTTCAACATTTTGGAGAACAGCGGTTGAAAAAATGATAAATTGTTGGTACTAGAATGCTGATACGAGCCTATTATCTACTTATCTTTGCTTTATCTGATACCCAGAACTTAAGTTGATTACAATAACTATTGTTAAGAAGTAATCACCCATCTAAGCATTGAACAGGTTCATTGTTGCTTAACTTCAGCAACGTGACTTGACCTTAATTTAAGAAAAGAAGTTATTTTTAGTCTGTCCCACAGGTCATAGTTTTCTAATTACAGTAACTGCTGTTGGTAAGTTGTTACCCATCAAAGCACTAAACAGGCTCATAGCTGCTTAACTTCAACATAATAACGGGGACCAGTAATTTTAGCATGATTTGATTGTAAGTCGATACATATTACGAAACTTTGATTAATCAGGCACAAGGGCCGCGAGTTGATTATATAAAGTACTTAAGAAGTTGATTATATTAAGTACGTAAGAGGTTGTCACTCATCTAAGTACTAAACAGATGTATCGTTGCTTAGCGTCATGATCAGACGGAAACCGTGACTTGACTGCAAGTAAAAAAACTGAGTATAGTTTAAGTTTGACTCAACTCAGCAACTATTGGGCACTTAGTGAGGATCGTTTGTTTCTGTGGTACTATTTCATTAACCATATCACAACTGTAGGAGGGGCATTCAGTATTACGGTTATCGTCTTAGGAAAAGGAATTGACGACCCAAGTTCAAATCCGGGATGAAGCTGATTGTACTAGACTTCACATTAATTCCCTTGGGAAAGGCACAAATACATTCTCTCTCCCCCACACCAACTATGAGTTAAAAAATTTCTTGAGGGAGGCCCTCTAGGAGAAGAAAAATTTGAATTTAATCCAGCTGTACTTTGTTTAAATATTGACCTTGTGTCACATCCTGCCTTTGGTGGATAAATACATATACCATGGTGAGAGGCACCTTTTTTTAGCATGGGGCAGCTAATAAGGATCGAACTCATTCGACTCCGTATTAATTGATCGGTGAGACTAGCTTTCTAATTGTCCCATTAACACAGGGTGCCTGATAGTTATATGAGATTGCTGCAAAAGACTGTAATGCCATCTTTGCATAAATTTAGGGAAATTTTAGATGTGTCTTTGAAGTTTATTTGCTTTATTTGCAATCAGTCAACTGTCGTTCGTCATTTAGACGCTGGAGGAAAAATTCTGGAAAAGGGAAAATGAACACCGCATTAAACGACGGAAACGAAAATTTGTCAGCGTTAAAACACTTGTATTTCTCTTCTTGCTAAACACATAGGAAAAATAGGTCATTTTTGGATAATATAAACTGCATGCTGCAGACTTTATTGGGGAGCACAGGGCTACGACACTACCATGTCTGTGACAAGGTTGCAGTTACAGTAGCAAATAGCTTTTCATTTTTCGTGTAATTTTCATATTATATAGCCTACTACATTTGAGTGACATTCAAAATATTCTAAACTTCACCCAGATAGATTTTAGGTTTATTTTACACTTCTCACCTTTGTATGGGCCCTACCTGCTCATAATCTTATATGCAATTCTTCTATCACTATATATATATATATATATATTGGTTAGTTGGTTGGTTATTTTTTTACAGGTCATTTATCGCCAAATTAAGTCAAATTTTACAGGTCATTTATCGCCAAATTAAGTCATTTTGATAAAAGTTTCAAACAATTCAGTGTAGTTTTTTGTTTACACACAGTTAAATGTCAAAACAGTTCTATTTCAAACAATTCAGTTTAGCTTAAGTACACAGTTTTTGTTTACACACAGTTAAATGAAAAAACAGTTAATTTCAAACAATTCAGTTTAGCGCAATTACACAATTTAGTTCTATTTGATCTATGGATAGGATACTTTCAGGTATTTCTACCCCGGGCCAGAGTTGACCTGGGAGCGATAGCAATGAAGGGATACTCCGCATTCCCCAAAGTTCCAGCATTACTAAAGTACTGCGGAATATAATGTACAGGTGAGGCCCATACAAAGGTATGTGATGTAATGGTTATCATCGTAGAAAATGGGCACGGCGACTCGAGTTCAAATCCAGGACGAGACTGTCTGCATTATCATAGCGTTAATACCCTTTAGAAAGGTATAAATCCTCCTATAATGGGTAAATAGGGCAGGCTGATATATTTAGGCATAGTATGGCAACCAGTCTTGGAGAAGGAAAACTCTGAATTCAAACGTTGAACTCTGGTTAAAAATTGACCTTGTGTCATTTCCTGCTTATGAGGCGATTTTGGGTAAATACATATATATCACTGCTGATTTAAAAGGCCCCCTCCTTGAAAATAACGCTGAGCAGTGACAAAAAATCTACACAAGGAAAAAATCCAGTCGTCAGGGCTATTTTTGAACGCACTTCTCCCAATGCGAATGAAAACAGGTGCTCACAGCATATATATATATATATATATATATATATATATATATAGTCATCCTTCATTAAACCATTGGACTTACGTCGTTTTTATTTGTTTTTCATTAAAAAGAATATCAACCTTCTCGGTTAATTTAATGTGAAATCCATCCATTTAGAAAGACCCATAGATGGGAGGATAACGGGGCTTCATACCTTTTCCAAGAGTATTTGTCCAAAAGTGAACGTAATAGCACGACTGGATTTCGAACTTGCTGTTTACGAATCCGTAGTCCAGCGATTTAACCATTAACACCACAAAGACAACCCCACGTCGATTTTCGTATAGCATATCAAATCCCTAAGAAATAAGAAATAAAAAAGAAAATCTAATAAACTTTCTAGAAAAATTTTTTCCCGCAAAACCTTTTTCTCCTAACGATAATCTAAGATCAAAACCAAGATAAAACAATTAAAAATTAAACAACTTAAAACTTATATTCCTATACGTCGAATCAGTTTTGTTCATCTTTATATATATATATATATATATATATATTAATATATATATATAAATATATTTATAAATATTTAAATGTTTATTTCTTCCTTCTCTCTATCTTTTAAGGGCCAACTATTTAATAATTTTAATAATCTACAATGGCTTTTCTACCTCTTAAAATTTTTAGGAACAATGGATTTTTTCACAAAGTACTTCTGTTCCGTGTTGTTATTTATGCCACTGTGTTGAGCCAGGAATTTTTCGTTATTCTAATTCTTCATATCTATATTTCACAACAGCTGTGTTTTCTATTTTATAGAATACATAGGGAACTATTAATAATTAAAACTAACAAAGGGAGATTTAAATTCGTTGTATATCGACGAAGCAACTGGCATAAAGGTAGAGTGTTCGCCAATGATCAGGGAGACCAGGGTTAAATCCTAGATCGAGTCATACCAAAGACTCAGAAAATGGTACTTCATGCCGCCTTGATTAACACGCAGTATTATAAGGTATGGATCAAGGGTAAAGAAGAGCAATCCCGAGAATGAACTAGCGCCCTGCCCTTCACCTCGGTGTTGAAAAGGGAGCCTTCGGGTCGCACTTATATATAATAGAAATATGTGGAAAGTTGGATAAATCAAACACTTAAAACCGGTTTAGAGGTGCGATGTTCAGTTCTTTTATTTCATTTTAATTTTTCTGAGAAATTTCTCAAATTGAAACCGTTTTCTTAGTTTTTCTATTTATAAGCAAATGAGGAACATGATAAGATAATGGAAATGATAAAGGTGTAGCAGGAAAAAGGAGAGAATTTAGAGTTAAATGTATCAGGTTTCATAAAAGATTTTTAATCGTATGAAAATGGAAATAATTTTAGTGAGCTGATGGGAAAGAAATAGGGAAAAGGTGGAGGGGAAAGGGCTTTCTACATATCCTGTTTCGTCGAAAGACATTGACTATAATGTGAAGTCTAGTTGGGAAGGGAGCGAAGAAGGGGAAAGAGAAATTAATAAGGAAAGAATCCTCAAAAGTATGGTTGTACAGAATGGAGAAAATGTCCCTTTTTTATCCGTTTTCTATTTTGATATTGTTTTCTTGTAGTATGACGTTCGCCTGGTATGGTGAGATCAGATAAAATCCTGAATGTTGTCTTATATGGTTTGTTTTGGAAATGACTGCAGATTCTAATAATCTGTGGAATTTTTTGCAATGTATGGGTTTGATTAGAGTGACACGGGAAAAATTGAAGGTGTGTTTGACCTCTAACATGTAGAAGAAAGGAGCAGTTCGATCGTCATTTGTTTTGATTGATCATATAAAGGTCGTTTAAAAAGCTCTAACCCTCTCCTAGATCTTTGATTTGTCGTACACCTCTGACCTTTGTATGGGCTTCACCTGAACAGAAATTAAGACGGAAATCGAAATTAGCTTTTCTAGGTTTATAAGACATGGTAGTGTGTTGCCAAAAAATGTTCTGCTATGGTTTTTCATTCTGGATGGAGATATCTTTTATCTTTAGGGATACTATTTTTTAGGTCTGGTAATATTGATTGATTAACTGATTTCAATGACATGTCAACCATTCAAGGGTTATTTTAGGCTAAGAGGTTAGGAAAACGCGTTCATTTTACATTTATATTTACATTTTTCCTGTTGTTGTTTTTAAAAGTTGTTTTTTTGCACACAGTCTTATTGAAGAAGAAATATTTTGTAAACAGATTTATTTGAGTCATAAATGGAACCCTAACAGGTACTAACGCTCCGGGTCAGAGTGGATCTGGGGGGTTATGGCAATGAAGGGGTTCTCTTTACTATTCAGATCTCAAGATATTTTCTTGTTCTTCTGAGGTATTCCTTTCGTTTTTTGCTTTTTTTTTTTTTTTGTTTTTTTTTTTTTGCTTTCATTTCTGTTTGCTTGTTATTTTTCAGACTTCGTTAATGTAATAATCAAAATCTGCAACACAAAAGAAGAATTTGCAACATTTAAAAAATAAGTCAATCTCTTTCTTTAATTAACTTTTTATAATGCTTTCAGGGATGTACTTATGGCTTTGTTTGTTTGATAGCATATCAACCTTTGTTCGTTTTTTTAATGCCAAAGCATTTAAGTCTCTTTCGATCGATCCATGTTACAATGGACATGATTTTCTCCGCTCATCAATTCATAGGGGAATGTATTGAACACCGTGTGACTCATTACCAGATCTTCGTTGATTTTACAAAATGTTTCGAGACTTCCACTAGGACTGCTCTGTTGACCATTCTTGGCAAACATATCGGTGCATCTTATTTTGTCAGCACGTTCCTTTTACGCTAATAATTCTATTCAACACCATTCATTCGCATACTTTTGACTGCTTACAAGTATTGCTATGTAATACCAATAATTAAATTAAATTTAGGCACACAGTTAAAGGGTTTCAACAATTGATATTCAACACTATTAATTCTATCTAAATTAATCATTTGTTTCACACAGTTAAATGTTTTCATATTTTGCCCTGTAACACTAATAATTCAATCTAACATTAGTCATTTATTTGCCTACTGTTAAATGGTCAAACAGTTCTATTTGACTCATAGCTATCAGGTACTACCACTCCAGGTTAGAGTGGGCCTAGGAGTAATGGCAATGAAAGTCTACTACAGTTTCCCCAAAACTCCAAGATTGGAGCCTCACCACAAGATGGTTTGGTGTCATATACAGGACACTCGAGAATGAGGGGGTTCTTCCTTTCTGCAGAGATGCAATCAGTGCATTTTTCAGCCTCAGTCGATTGAACTGGAACATTAGTAGTATAAATTAACCCATATTTGCGGGGGGTAGGGGTTTCATAAGCGATGTCAACATGCATATAGAGAAGTCTTGTACGGCTAATGACAGGTCATCGATCATATGGAAATTTGATGTCTCTGATAAAATAAAACGGGATTTCTTCCATACTATGGCTGCGTAAGAACTACAGTATGGATGCACACCCTGGACTCTAACAAAACAGGCAGAGAAAAAGCTAGATATGAACTACCCAAGAATGCTATTAGCTGTTTTGAACAAACCATGTAAGCAACACTCTACAAAATAGCAGTTATACGGCCACATACCTCTCATCTCACAACCAATCCAAGTAAGTCGGAGTACTGCGAGAGAAATAAGGACGAATTCATTAGCGGCGTTCTTCTGTGGGTCCCAACATATGGACGCGCTGATTAGCAAGAACTTATATATATATCAGATCTAAGTGGACACTGAATACAGTCTTAAGGACCTTGCTAAAAGCAATGAACTAAAGGGATGGATGCCGTGAGAGTATCAAGGAAATCCGCAGTCGGAATTTCAACTTGTTTACTGCGATGTCCCAGTCCAGCGCATTTGCCAATACTTCATGAGCAACCCCCTGTGCTATATATATTGAAGAGTGTATATTTAGGCAGCAAGTTGTTATTAATGCAAGTTTTATTAAAGACAATAGAACACTGTTTATCATTTTTACTTGCAATATTTTTCTTGTGTTGGTATATCTTCTGGCCAAGCGCTTTTTGGTTGTCATCAGGCATAGTGTAGTATTGAGTTGATAGTTTGAGTTTTTATTGTTTTTATTATTTGTAGCGTTTTGTTTTGAAGTTATCAGTTGGGACGTTTTCAGCGTTTTGTTTTAAAACGTTCCGTTGGAAAGGTTTACTGAGAGTTAGTGATTTTAGTTATTAAAGATATTTTATACGTTGGTGCCTGTGTTAGATACTATTTTATTTATGTTTGGTTTTTATTTTTCATGCATATTACTTCAAGGAATTGTAATCGTTTATTATTATTATTATTATTATTATTATTATTATTATTATTATTATTATTATTATTTTTATATATAACTATTGTATTATCTGTGAGAATCTTCCTTTTGTTTTTCGGAAATCATTCTCGAAATAGACATATAAATTTATAAACTACATTGGTTTGGTTTAGGAGTGTTTTAGCAGAGTTGGTGTTATTTTTAACTATGAGGTTTGATGTAGTAGTGCAGTAATGTATTTTTGTAGTAGACGATAAGTTTTATTTCTTTTTGTTTTTCGGAAGGTTAATGTGTCTTTTTATAATGTTGGTTATTGCTTGTATGTCTAATTTGTAGTTATGGTGCATTTGATTTCTGCTATATAATTACTTCTGTTAGTGTTGTTATTGTAGGTAGTGTTGTTATTCTTGTGAATGTTATAAAGTTATTGTTTTATTTGTTGATCAACTTGTCAATTAGGAAAATTGTTATTAATAAGGGTTTGTTTTATGTTGCTAAGTTCTTTCTAAAATATTGTCTAAGATGAGGAGATGTAAAATGCTCTATGAATTAATTTTTTCATAATTGCTATTTTATATTTTTGTGGATATTCATTGTAGTTGTTAAGTATGGTGGAATTGTCGCAGGTAGGCTTTTTATATGGAGATGTAATGAATTTGTTATTATTGTTGGAGTCGGTAAGTACATTAAGGAAAGGGATTTTTTTTATTAATGTTAAGTTCGGTGGTCAAGTTTAGTACAGAGCTTTTTTTTCTCGAATTTAAGTTTGTTAATTTCGTCATAGAAATGTACTGCAATGAAAATGTCAACATAGAAGACGTATATCTTGGGTTTAGTTATTATTATTTTGAATATTTGGTTTTTGGTGTGCGACATGTAGAAATACCGTCAGTTTGTAAATATAAGTTGCCGGAGGGCTCATAGAATAGGACTTTTGTGGTACAGGTAAGGAAGCGTTTTTCGAGGATTTGGGGTTGTATAGCTGGAGGAGGAAGTGAGGGATGATAATAGACGTATTCTATTGTTATTTTTATGGTTTCGTGAACTGGAACGTTAGTAAAAAGGTTTTTGACATCAAATGACGTCGTTTTGCATTTGGTGGGGTAGAGGGGATTAGAGTAAAAAATTTGTATGAATTCATCTATTGATTTGATACTGTATTTATTTGGAATATATGGTACTATTATATAGTTGAGTATCTTTATATGAGGTATACGGGAATAGGGATCAGTGAAATAATTGGTCTAATTGGGTTACCATCTTTGTGGGTTTTTATTTTGCCATATATGAATCCGAGTTTCTAATCTCCAGTTATTTTTGTTAGTTTAATGGATCTAATTTCTACGTTATTGGCTGAGATAAGTTTGTTAATGTGCTGATCGGTGGAGTTTTTGGTGAGATTTTTAAATTTGTTTTGTCGTTGAGGATATTTTCATTTTTTTGTTGTAGTCTGTTTTATCTAATATAATGTAAATTTTGGTCTTGTCACTAGTTCGGATGGCAAAAAATCAAAACAATAAAAACTCAAACTGTCAATTCAAAACTACACTACCCCTGATGACGACCAAAAGTATGGTCGAAAGTGCTTAAGGAGAAGATATGGGACAATTCCTTTACCACCTGGACCACAACACAAGAAAAATAACAAGACTTGAAAGACTACTATTAAAAGTAATAAACAAATATTGTACCATCGTCTTAAAAAAAACTTGCATATATATATATATATATATATATAATGTCGTAATTCATGAGGGTGTGAAGCTCACTGCAGAGATCCATTATCTGATATCAGACGTCTCGTTGGATGATTCTGGCTTCTGTCCCCCAGGACTGCGTTAATGCTATCTTAATCTTCTTTTAGAAAAGGAAGGAACCCAAATCCTCTTTTGAAAACTACCGAGGGATAAGCCTGCTGGAGGCGCTTGGTAAAGTTTCTGTCTCTCTGTAATTCCGGAAAGTCAAAGTCGCTTTAGATCGAGCCATGTTGCAATGGACATGATTCTCTCCGCTCATCAATTCCAGGGGGAATGTATCGAATAACGTGTGACTCATTACCCGATCTTTGTTGATTTTACAAAAGTTTTCGATACTTCCGCTAAGACTGCTCTGTAGACCATTCTTGGGAAACATCTGTGCATCTCATTTTGTCAGCATGTTCCTATAACTCCATCGAGATATGAAAAAAAAAAAAAAATACACACACACACACACGCATATATATATATATATATAAGTTGGCGACCGTAGTCGAAGGCGACCAGAAGGCTCCCTTTTCAATAGCTACTACAACGAGGTGTAGGGAAGGGCGCTACTCCTTTCTCTGGATTGCTCCACTTTACCCTTGATACGTACCTTATATTGCTGAGTGTTAAGCAAGGTGGTATCAAGTACCATTTCAGTAATGAAAAAGAGGTTGATTTTTAAAAAGATATTCTATATGTGCTTTTAGGCTCATTTTTCTTCCAATATGCTTATCAATTCTGTCAAAGTGGACACCGTTAGTAACCTGAAAATAATAGAGAAATTAAAAGAAAAACAAACAAACAAACAAAACCAATGCAAAACAAAGCAAAACAAAAACCTGCAACAACAAAAACTAAACAAAAAACAAAAACTGCTCTTATAAAAACAGAAAAATGTTCTAAATTTCATTTCATTCAGCCTTGAAAAACCGTATTCAAAACCCATGATTTTATCTGAGCTCGAACACTGGCTCTTCTATTTCAGCTTAAAGCCTTGGTTGAAGATCAGTGTTGTCTTGAATTTAGAAGCTCTTTACAGTCAAAGTCTAAAAATCCCAAACTTTATGGTCAATAGAATATCCACTGGAATAATATTAGTATTTTATCTAAGAATGACCTTGCGCCTGACTTGATTTTAGAAATTGATAATCTTAACCACCTTAACATATCTATTTTTTTCTGGCCACTAATTCATAGCACTATGACACCGTGTGAGGGGATAAACAAATATCCCACGGATAACGTCGACGCGAACCGTCCACAATGGAAACGAAGTGGGGTGTATATTCTCTAGCAGCTGGGTGTCAAGGTGGAGGCGAGCTTCCCACTCACAGGTGTGCTCACCTGGTCTAAGTGGGAAGCTAATGTATTCATATGTACACCATGACCTTATTCTCTATGGTCACCTTTGGTTTTCGTGTATGTGTGTTTGTATGCATGTGTGTGTGTGTGTGTGTTTAACTCCCAAATCCTGTTTTCATTATTTTCTTTCATGCATCTGTGATTGCATGGATTAGGAATTGACGTGGGTTGCATGTACACATTAAAAGCTAGGTTAGTAGGTTGGTATATAGATATGTACGAATTGACTTATTACATAGGCATTATGTATATAAGTAAACAGGTGAGCCGAGAAACCTATATATATATATATATATATATATATGACTAAATTTCGGACACATTTACTTCGAGGCTGCAGTCCAACGCTTTAACCATTACTCCACGAGGACTCTCGGTCTAAATTAAAGAGAGTAAAGATTTCCCTAATTACGATTCCATTGCAAATATAACGATACTTATGTATACTTATATGAACATGGAAATGCTTCATCTAAGAAATTCGGGCAACCTTAGTCATAATACTTTTTAATGCTACTACAAGATGATTATATTAATTGTATAATATCTGTTGTGGTAATGTGCTTTTAGAAAAACTCCAGTAGTTTGGGTCAAATCTCAGGTGATAAGATAGGGTTTACCTGCCGGAAATGTCCCAAGAAGTTGTCTTGTAATTAAAAAGCATTGGTTTGTGTCACCCAAGTTTAAACAAATGAAGTGATTCAGAAGTCGTTATATATCAAATATGGTTGATATCAAAGAACGGCATAACGGCGGTTAAGATTAAAATCGACACTAAGTCCTTGGAGAGCAAGCAAGCAAGAACCGATGAAAGAGTTGAGGAGGTGCAACCCATTATTGGAAGTCATAAAAATGACAAGTGTGCAGATAATACTCATTAAATACAGCACGCTCTTAAAGAGGTAAAAATTGTAATTAGGGTGAAATGCAAACTGATTTTTATCCTATTATCTATTTTTATCTATATGTGTACGACTGTTTCCCCCGTGATTCTGTCTGTCTGTCTCTCTCTCTCTCTCTCTATGTGTGTGTATGTGTGTTACCGTGACTCTTTCTATCTCTCTCCCTCGTTCCTGTTTTCTCTCTTTGTCTCTGTCCTGTCTATCTGTCTGCGAGTGTGTGTATGTGTGTTACCTTGACTCTTTCTCTCTCACACTTGTTCCCGCTTTCTCTCTTTATCTTTGTCCCTCTGTCTGTCCTGTCTGTTATTTTGTCTCTCTCTATGAGTGTGTGTATGTATGTTACCATGACTCTTTCCCCCTCTCTCCGCTTTCTCTCTTTGTCTCTTCCTCTGTGTGTATATGTGTGTATTAGCCCTTTAGAATACGTCGATTTATTCAAAACTGCATCTGATGGTGAGATTCCATTTCCGGAGATCTGGAGAGTTTGGTGTCACTCTTTCCTTTCTATTACTTCCATGTTCACTCTAATCAGAAATGGTACTACCTATTAGGTTCCCATCTATAAGGCACATAGATATGTTTGTATTTGATAGGAATATTTGATAACATATGACAAATTATTCTTATTAAATAGGAATAGTTACTATAAAGCATATAACTATGCTTGGATTATAAGTATTATATTGAAATATTTGAATCTGAGTTGTAAATTATTATATAGCCTACATGGGGTTGATATAAGTAAAGTTGGCGACCGTAGTTGAGGGGGGGCCCGAAGGCTCCCTTTTCAATAGCTATTACACAAAGGTGTAGAGTAGGGTGCTACTCCATTCCCTGGATTGCTCCACTTCACCCTTGATCTGTACCTTATAATGCTGAGTGTTAAGCAAGGAAGCATCAAGAACCATTTTTTGAGTCTTTGGTATGACTTGACATAGGATTGAACCTAGGTCTCCCGGGCCATTAGCGAACACTCTAACTATCATGCCAAAGTCCAGGGTTGATATGCCGTTAAATAAACGAAACGAAACCAATCTGACACACACACACACACACACACACACACACACACACACACACACACACACACACACACACACACACACACTCTCTCTCTCTCTCTCTCTCTCTCTCTCTTTCTCTATTTATCAGTTTGCAGGGTTGGGTTTATAGCTTGGCGCCTGAGGAGCCCCTTAAAGGGAAATGCTGACGGGGCCAAGCTCTTTTTGTAATAGCCACTCATAACATTCTTGGTTTATGGGTTGCCCCACACTGTAAAATGACCTGATGTTAAATCCTGACTTGGTTGGGAGTTGATTAAATACTAACGCATAAATATCCTAGTGTTTTTGCCAAGTGAGTTGATCATCTGGTCCCAGGGGATCTATCCATTAGGCAATACCAGTTTGGTAGGACTGAGTTTATCACTTGGTGCCTGAGGCGCCTTCAAATGAGGAATGCCAAGAAGATTAATCATTTTTGGTAACAGCCATGCACGAGTCTCGATTTGTGCCTTTCTTCCACCAACTCTTTAAATTGACCCTGTGTCAAATCTGACCCGATCGGACGTTGGATAAATCCTTTGAGAACATGGCTGTTTTGAGGTAAAATCTAATCGTAAATAAATAAGATACTAATTAAGATTAAATAATGATTATTTAATAATCATAGAAAATGTGATATAAATAACAAAGGAAATTGACATTGGTGGTAATGTAGTTTTAGTTACAGACAGGCAGACTGACAGATAATCTCCATTATAATAATAGAAGAATAAAATATTTGCTTCAGTATGACAGTAATTACAGAGAAACATAGAGAAAAAAATCATACTGTTTATTATTATATATGATTATTATTAACTGCATTATTTAATGGGTTTATTCTTTTTAATTAGATTTTTTAATCAAAAATTCTTTTTTTTTTTCATTAGATATTTCATTCACAAACTCTTTTTTTAGATAAGTGATTGTACAAGTTTAACTTTGTAATGTCAACAAAACTTGTAACGACAAGAATGTTTTCATAAAAAGGACCTGTGATTTTTAAACTGGTTTAGCTTGGAGATTTTAAGAAGCACGAGTGAAGAGGGTTGAATGCAGTATATTTTATTGTTGCATTAAATCTACCAGTCTCTTCCCACCGTTTTTATCCAACCACCTATCTGTCATAATCTAAGAATAAGACTATCTTCATTATGTAACTTTTTTATCTAACTCAGCTGGACTTTGATGGAGACATCGTTTATAAATAAGATGCTAATTAAAATTAAATAATTATTGAATGATCATAGAGAGTAGAAATTAAATGAATTAGGGAATTGCGATGTTGGTGGTGACGTAGTTTTGGCTTCAAGCCCACCGACAGACACGCATAATCCCCATTATATTAAGTTAAGAGGATAATCCAATTATAGTAGTCGGCACAATTGAACTTGTTTTAAGTTTGATTGGTTTTGTTTTGTTTTATGCCAGATCAACCTTTGTAAGTTATTTAATGCCAAATCCATTTTTATACATCTACAATTTCTTTTTTAAGTAGAGGAACTATATTGTGAATTGAATTACCATGACCAGAAAATCCGGCGAACACTTACGCACGACATACGGAAACACTGGACAGCTGTTTCAACCTTATTAGGTCTCATCAGCAGTGTATACTGTGATCGAACCAGCGACCACAGAGCCGGAACCCTACAACTGAACCAACAGTCCATATGGCACACAAGTGACGCCAAATTAACTAGTAATGGTAATTGCGCGGCCAATTCACCTGAATGTGTCTTGCAAGTTACATCCGTACTCTTTACAGAGGACACGGTCGCATCCAGGGCCATGTCTTCCCAAGAAGATACGAAATACGCATCCGCGTAATTATCATGACCCCCAAGGGAAGGATATAGATCTACATTTTGTGAATTGTTATACATATAAACGTTTCTATTTCAAACAGTTCAGTTTATCATAAGTACGCAGTGTAAACGTCAAAACAGTTCTATTTCAAACAATTCAATTTAGCATGAATACACAGTTTAGATCTATTTGACCTATAGATAGGACCCTATCAAGTGATACAACTCCGAGCAAGAGTGGACCAGGGAGCAATGGCAATGAAGGAGTACTCCGTATTCCTCAAAGCTCCAGCATCACTGGAACCTCACCATCAGATTGTTTAGTGTCATATCCTGGACACTTGTTGTGGGGGGGGGGTACCCCCTCTGCAGAGAAGCATTCGGTGTATTCTACAGCCCCAGCCGACCGGACAATTTTAACTTTGAGATTTGTTTTTGTTTTCTTTTAGGTTGCTGATTTCCAAAATGACATCTATTTTTTTTATCATGCCAAAATTTCGTTTCGTGACACACTGATGCAATTTTCATTACACTATTTTTCAAATGTTTTAATGCTGGAATCTTAAATAGCGTCAATTTTAACAGAAAAATCTAAAAATATTTCCGAATAACCATCACATATATTCATTATGTTGCATCGACACTTTGATACGAAATCAGTTCAAAAAGTTTAGTGTTGATATGTTTAAGAACCGTGTAGTTTTAAAACAAACTTCCACAGCTATAGATTAAATAGTACTACTACCTCTGTTCTTCTACAATGATGGTTTTGGCATTAAATAACCCACAAATGTTGATATGCCATGAAGAACAAAGAAACCAAATCAAACTGAATATTAATTACTAACTAGCAAAGTACTTCTTAGATTTAGTTATATCTTTATTTTAACTTTTCAGATTGATTAACTAAAATAACACAATTAATCTGTAGAAAGATATTTACTTGAAGAAAATATTTGATTTGTCCAGATTTGCCATTTGTAGAAATGAAATGATAACGGGAAAGATGAACAGTTGTAGAGAGGTTGAAAAATGTGTCCGTAAAGAATAAATGACACTAACCTTGAGAGAGAGAGAGAGAGAGAGAGAGAGAGAGAGAGAGAGAGAGAGAGAGAGAGCATGTGTGTGTGTTTGTGTGTGAAAAAGAATATTGAAATGACAGAGATAGATAGATTTGGTGTAAGAAAAGGAAGAAACCTGAAATGAGAGAGAGAGAGAGAGAGAGAGGGGGGGAGATTGTGTAGAAAAGAACGAATGAAATAAGAAAGCGATAAAGAGCGAGAGAAAGAAAGTGACAAACAGAGAGAAAGAGAGGGAAAGGGAGAAGGCGAAGAAGTCGATAGAGTAAGCTAAGCCAAAGGAGAGACATTAGTCAATTTGTGACGAGAGCCTACTTGGTTTTCTTTCAAAAAGAATAGGGAATATTGAAGAGCAAAAAAGTTGATCGACAAAAACCAATGTCATTTTCGAGATCAGTACCAAATAACCTCTGTCTCTCTCTCTCTCTCTCTGCTTTCTGGTTCATATCTTTGTGGCCAGTTAATGTTATTGTATGCATATCACAGTAGCACAGAAAAGAAGCTCATCGTAGCGAGTACAATAGAGTTAAAACAATTTAAGTTAAAGAATAAAGCAATCTCCGATCCAGTTGTTGCCCAGTAGGCTTACGGAGGGGGGGGGTCTGTAGAATACACCGACTGCTTCTCTCCAGAGGGGTAAGACCCCCCAACCAAGTAGCCCAGTCGGCTGAGGCTACAGAATACACTGACTGTTTCTCTGTTGATGAATAGGACTCCTCCTAACGAGTGGTCCAGTCGCCTGGGGCAGTAAAATACACCGACTACATCTCTGTAGAGGGGTAAGACCCCCCCATAAATGTTTTAGATATGACACTAAACAATCTGATGGTGTAATTCCAATAATGATAGAGCTTTGAGGAATGCGGAATACCCCTTCATTGCCATCGCTCCCAGCTCCACTCTGGCCCGGAGTGGTAGCTCCTGATAGGGTCCTATCTATGAGTCAAATAGAACTAAACTGAATTTTTTTTTTTACATTTAAACTGCGTACTTATGCAAAACTGAACTGATTGAGATAGAACTGTTTTTAAATAGAACTAAACAGTGTACATACGTTAAACTGAATTATTTGAAATGGAACTCTTTTGACATTTAACTGTTCGCAAACAAATATTATACATATACTAAACTGAATGGCTTAAAATTTAATTCAGCGTTAAATAACCCGAAAAGGGTTGATACGCCGTAAAACAAAACAACCAATCCAGTTGAAATTCTATGACAATACTATGATATTTGTATTTGCGCTCGACCCAATCGTTATTTCACAAAGATATCTATTAAATGCTAATTACAAAGAACTTATTTATTCATCTATTTTCGATTGGTTATAATCTAAAATGTATAAATACGACATGACTCGATATCGCAATTGAAGCGGCCTTTATAAAAAGAGAAATATAGTTGTTTTGTGCTTTATAAAACTTGTAGCAACGAATACAATGTATCTGAAAGTGACTTGCGACGCTCCAGTTGAAAGTCTCTGTATATTTCGAATTTACTAAAGGCGGAGAATTTGGTGGTATTTGCCACGAGGCCTGTGAAAGCATCATTCTTAGACAACGCGAATTGTGATAAAAGGGTCAAAATGAAATTGAATAGAGAAATCTGAATCTGAATTGTATCTGCACCAAAAGATGTAAATATGGGATGAACATTTAAATATCAATGCTTAGCCCCAGTGTATTCATTCAGTTTGTACGCTACATGCATACTAACAGAAGGGAGCAGGAGAGAATATGAAAAGTTAGAAAAATGAAACGAAAATAAGAGAGAGAGAGAGAGAGAGAGAGAGAGAGAGAATAGCGAAGAAAAGAATTGAGAATGAAAGAGAGATAGACAGAGTGATCGAGAGAAAGTAAGTAAAAGAAGAAAATGAAATGGAATGAGAAAAAGAGGGAGAGAGAGAGAAGAGCAGAAGTAGAGTGGGCTATTAATGTCTCCGTAAAGAAGATATGAACGAGAAGAATGAAGAGAGAGAGAGAGAGAGAGAGAGAGAGAGAGAGAGAGAGAGAGAGAGAGAGAGAGAGAGAGTGTGTGTGTGTGTGTGTGAGTGAGAGAGAGAGAGAGAAGTAGTAATTTACTAAGCTTTTTGCTAAGATGAGGCACTAAGAGGAATGAATGGGGCACCCAATGAAACTCGAACTCACTTTTACAGGTTTGCTAGTCAAGCTTGTTAACCCTTAAACTACCCTAGGCATAGAGAGAGAGAGAGAGAGAGAGAGAGAGAGAGAGAGAGAGAGAGAGAGAGAAGTTTGAAACAACCTGATCTACCCTCAAAATAGTGTAATCTTCTGTATTCATAGCAATACAAATATGTCTTTAATGCTGTTTGTTTCAGTGTAAAGAAAGAAAAAAAGAATAAAGTAGAATAATATGTTATTCGGAAGATTGGGCAGATATCTACGAAATAATATCATAGATATTGACTCTATATGTTCCGATGTTAAATATAATATGGAAATATTTGCATTTGCTTTCTTCCGATATATACTTTTAGTATTGTCTGTATTATTAAATTCGTGTAATCATTAGAATGAATAAAAGCTTTCAAGTATTTCAATTCTCGGTCGTGTGCTACAATAGTTGAATTCCTTGTGCTGTGCCCTGTGTAACTATAGTCGATACTTTGTACCGAATCACGTGAAAATATTGTTGAATTTTATTCAAGATTTCGTTATCAGTTTTTTCTTTGTTTTGTTTTTCATCAACTGGGAAAATTTGCAAAGAAATTTTTATTTGACACCAAATTCAAATATATTGCCCATTGTATTTTGCTACAAAATGCATTCGAATTTCAGATTTGAAAGATTAATAATCTTTTCAACATTATCAATACATCTAAATATATAACCCTAGGTTGGTTTTACAGTATGTTAACCCTTATTGGGTTTAGTCAGTTTAACAATTATGGTTACCCGGCCCCGGAGCTCGCTCGGAGAGTACTAAGTCTCGGCTGAGCCACCTGGCACGAATGCCAGGTGGAGCATCAATGACAAGCATAGATTGCCATTGCACTGGATCTCCAAGTTTGGTGAATCTATGATCAGCAAGGTCACCTGGCATACGTTCCGAGAGACTTTGCAAAGGCTAGCAGAATTCGTTTTGCACCTAGTGATCCTATGACCAGCATTGTCCAGCAGGGCTCGTGTGCGACCTTCTCCTCCCCTAAAATTCCTACCATAAAGAATACCTCGTATCAAATCCTGCCTGGTGGAAAGCACAGTTAAATATCCTTACAATCATATAGGGTAAACGCTTTATACTTATTATAAATTGAATTACCATCGGAAAGGAAAAAGAAAATGTACATCTATTTCCTTGCCCATGAGGTTATGATTACACGGATGCGTATATTCAATCTTGTGAGGACGTCGCCCTGGGGAGTGACCGTGTCCTCTGTAAGAGTATGGACGTAACTTCAAGACATATCAGGTCAATTAACCGCGCAATTGCCATAACAAGTTAATTTTGCATCATTTGTGTGCAATGTAAACCAGTAGCTCACTGGCTGAGTAGCGGCTCTGTGGTCGCTGGTTCGATCTGATGAGACCTAATAAGGTCGAAACAGTTGTCCAATGGTTCCATATGTCACGCGCAAGTGTTTGCTGGATTTTCTGGTCATGATAATTCAATTTATAATATAATTTGTCTGATAAAATGAAACGCAGTTTCTTCCAGGCTGCGGTCGTATCGATACTGCTATATGGATGCACTACTTGGATGCTGACTAAACGGTTGGGGAATGTTAAGAGCAATATTGAATAAGTCCTGGCAGCAGCACTCCACAAGGCGCCAACTATACGGTCACCTACCACCAATCACGAAAACTATACAAGCTAGACGAACCAGACATGCCGGACACTGCTGGAGAAGCAAGGACGAGATCGTAAGTGATGTACTCCTGTGGACCCCCGCATATGGCCAATCAAAAGCAGGACGGCCAGCTCGAACATACATACAGCAGCTATGTGATGATACGGGATGTAACCCTGAAGACCTGCCAGAGGCGATGAATGATAGGGAGACGTGGAGAGAGAGGGTCAGGGATATCCGTGCTAGCCGCACGACATGATGATGATGATGATGAAAAAAGAAAAGAAAATGTACACTTCATACTTAGTTGTAGTATCAATCTTTCAAGAGCCATTATATTAACAATCTCAAAGACTCGTAGATAAGACCCTAACACCCGGATAAAACTCGAAACCACACTACACTCCCCAGAACTCCAGAAGAGGATCTTCATCACCGAATGCCGTTTAGTTTGATTGATTGATTTTAACCGTATGTGAACCCATCTTGGATTATTTAAAGCCAAAATGTTAGATTGGTTGACTGGTTGATTTTATGGCATATCAAGCCTTGAACATTGTTTAATGCCAAATCACATATGTATGCATATATATATTTAATATATGTGTGTATATTTATACCACCCATTGGCCTAGTGGATAGAGGGTTCGCAATGGCGGAGGAGACCGGGGTTCAATACCCGGTCGAGTCATACCAAGGACTCAAAAAATGTTACTTGATACTGCTTGGCTTAACACTTATCATTATAGGGTAAAGTGGAGCAATCCAGGGAAAGTAGCGCCCTCTCCTACACCTCTGTGCAGTAGCTATTGAAAAGCGAGCCTTCGGGTCGTTGTCGACTATGGTCGCCAACTCTACTATTTATGTATATTAATTAGGTATTATTTGTAAAAGAAATAGTTTGTAGGTAACATCATTTTTAAACGAGCCAGGGCTCATGTGTTTGCACACAGTTAAAAGGTTTCAAGTATTGTTATTAAACACTAATTGTTCTATTTGCACGTAGTTAAATGGGAGCCCAGTTGGCACTACTGCATCTCTGCAGAGGGGTAAGACTCTCCCAACCAAGGACATTAGACCATCTGATGGTGAGGCACCAGCCTTGGAGATTTGGGGAATGTGGAGTACCTCTTCATTGCCATTGCTCCCATGTCCACTTGATCTCGATAGGTCAAATAGTATAAACTAAGTGTGCAAACAAATGTCTGATGTTAAATTCTGACTGTTATATAGCAATACTAGAAACCATTTAACTGTTTACAAAAAAATCTCAGGTCTGTTTATGAATGTTATCTACAAAATGTGTTCACAAATCATGTATATATATTTAATGTATATATATAAAGAGGATCTGGCATTAAATAACCAACAATGGTTAATATGCTATAAAAGCAAAGCTAACCAAACTAAATCAAATAGTTATATGGATTTAGGTGTAGCAATTTAACCTAAGTAATTCTATTAATCAAATATTTTTAACTAATTTAATTAGAATCATGGCTTCAAGTATTGTTATTTAACACAAATAATTATTTTCAACATTATTCATTTGTTTAAACAGTTAAATTGTTTCAAGTATTGCTACTAAATAATAACAATTCAATTTGACACCAATCATTTGTTTGCACATAGTTGTATGGTTTCAAGTATAGAAAATTATCAAATAGTTCTATTTGGCCCATAGATGGGACCCTAACTGGTACAATCACTCCAGGTCAGAGTGGAATGAAACCTCGCCATCAGATAGTTTTGTGTCATGACAGGACATTCGTTCGGGGAGGAGGTCTTACCCCTCTGCTGAGACGTAGTTGGTGTATTCTGCACCCCTTGCCAAGTTCGGTAATCGCGTCTATAGTACGTTTATATTTATCATGTCATTGTATCGTAAGTGGCTTTTTTTGTACACGATCTTATCGCATACGAATGATTTCTGAACAGATCTATTAGGCCCATAGATATGTATGGTTTTGGTTAGTTTGGTTAGGGTTGGTTTGGTTTTATGCCATGTCAATCATTGTAAATTATTTAATGCTAAATCCATTTTGATACATAAAAATCTTCTATTTCAAACAATTCAGTTTAGCATACGTATGCAGTTTAAATGTCAAAAACAGTTCTATTTCAAACAATTCAGTTTCGCTTAAATACGCAGCTTAAATGTCAAAAACAGTTCTATTTCAAACAAGTACAGGTTTTTTGTTTACACACAGTTAAATGTTGAAACAGTTCTATTTCAAACAATTCAGTTTAGTGCAAGTACGCAGTTTAAATGTCAAAATCAGTTATATTTCAAATAATTCAGTTTAGCATAAGTACATAGTTTATATGTGATAGACAGTTCCATTTCAAAAAGTTCAATTTGACATCAGTACGCCGTTTAAAAATCAAAACAGTTCTATTTCAAACAATTCAGTTTAACATAAGTACACTGTTTGAATGTAAATAACAGTTCTATTCCAAACAATTCAGTTTAGCATAATTACACAGTTTAAATGTCAAACAGTTCTATTTGACCCATAGATAGGACCCAATCAGGTGCTACCACTCCAGGTAGGAGTGGACATCGGCGTGAAGGCAATGAAGGGGTTCTCCGCCTCTCTAGAACTCTAGAGCTGAAAGCTCACCCTTAGTTGTAGTTTAAGGGTGGGTCTTACCCCTCTGTAGGGCATATAGTCAGCATATTCTAAGCCCCACCGATGAGACACTTGACAAATGCTAAAGCCACTAATACAAAGGAATTAACATGAGCGAGGCGGAGAGAGGGAGAAAAGTTGTATATATATATATAGAGAGAGAGAGAGAGAGAGAGAAATGCTGGAAAGGAGAGAGCAAGAGAGAGAGAGAGAGAGAGAGAGAGAGAGAGAGCGAGAGAGAGAGAGAGAGAGAGAGAGAGCAAAAGAGCGTAAAAGACGTGATTGAATATAATGAATGTAAAGTTATATATCTAAATATTTATCTCTTGAAACAACCTGCTCTCTAGTTGAAGCTCTAACAGGTACTACCTGCTTCGTCTAATAATCAGATATGAAATAAATGATTAATATTCTTTGAAGAATTTTCATTTCAAAGGACTTTTAACCCTTTCAAACTATGAATGAGAAAAAGAGAAGAATTGGAAGAATTTTCTTTTCAGAGGGCCAAAACGAAATAACAGACTACTAAAAGATTAAAGTCGTTTTATAATGAATTATTTATTTTGCTTTGTCATCTCTGGAAATTCTGCAGCTGAGCTATATCAATGAATAAGTGTAGGCGGATGCGTACTAGAGATTTGCAGGTGCGCAAACCTACAACCAGGAAAAAGTATTGATATGTATTAACCTTTGCATAATTTCGCACAAAACCCGAAGTGAGAGGCTTTCAGTAAACATCGAACTCACAGCAGCTGTAATAGGGTTATATATCGATCATAAACTGATATATATATATATATATATATATACATACATACACACACACACACACACACACACATATATATATATATATATAGTGCAATTAAATGGAGACTCAAACTCGGTTAAGCCGTCATAATAAATTTATTTCGGCGGAGAATATTGTTGGTATATTCTCCGTCTCGTCGGATGACTTTTTACATGCTCTGTATTGTCCCAGATATATCTATATAATTTACCGGCAAAACGGTCTCAACCAATAAAATTCACTTATTGTTCTATGTAGAAATGTGTAGATCAAATATCAAATCAAAACAACTTACAATTCGGAGATTCACGAAAATTATCTCCTGATTTATATCAAGACGTTGGAAGTTATATATATATATATATATATATATGCATATATATATTTATACCAAGACGTTGGAAGTTATATATATATATATATATATATATATGCATACGTGTGTGGAGGTGTCTTTTCCTTTCCTGGATTATGTACGTAAAATATGGAAGATGCATCTTTTCTTCATTCCGATATGTAATAAAAACTCTGATATATATTGTGTGTCCAAAATCCACGGATACCATGGTATATATATATAAGTAATATCCAGTCAGCGTCCGAAGACAGTGGGTGTGGATTATTCTTGTATAGAATATATGAGGAATTTCATATGGGAGTGCTCGATGTATAGCTATTGTTATATTTTTTCTATCCAGGTTTATGTAACAAAACTCACATACTAAGTGTATACAGTGCAATTAGAAGGAAACTCAAACCTGGTTAAATTGTCATAAATTTATTTCAGCGGAGAATATCATTATACTCTCCGTCTCATCAGATCACAGCACATGTTTAAATTTCAAATGGATTACAGTGTACATGAGTAAGGAAAAGAAAGAAAGAAAGAAAGAAAAACCTATATAATTTTAAATTCTCAGGCGAAAGTAAAGGGGGTTAAAACAAGCGACACCCCCGCACTAATTATCAAAGATACGGCTAACTTCACGAGCAAACTAAAGATTGTTGATAGATTATGGAAATTAGAAAAAAATGTGCTCACATTTTTTTAAAGACCATAAGCAGAACTTCCAAGAAAAGAAACAGGCTAGACAAATTAACCCCACCAACACCGAACAAGGCTTGGTATCTAAGGATTTAATGCATATAATTACGTCAAGGATACTAAGTTACCCTAATATAACCTGTGGAAAAACTTTCCGGATACTATCGATTGGTTTAAAACATTAAAAGGTCCACATTCATCCAATTCGATATCATGGAGTTTTACCCGTCCGTTACTTGAGAATTGTTACTAAAAAGCCTGAACCACGCCAGGGAATATACGGACATCACTGACGAGGAAATAAGAATTATTCTAGCAAGTAGGAAATCTATTCTATCCGATAATCGTAGAACTTGGGTGAAAAGTCACGTGAACACCTTCGACGTGTCCATGGGTGCTTACGACTCAGCCCAGGTTAGTGACTTTATAGGGATTTATATCTTGGACACGTTAGGTCGTATTGTCAACTAAGAGCAGGTGGAGCTTTACCAGGATGACGGAATTATCTTCATCATGGACAGTAACGACCCCAAGACATCTAATATACAGATTATTAGGGCATTAAAATTGTTAGGTCTACGAATCCAAACAGCCTTAAACTTAAAGATAGTTGACTTTCTTGAAGTCACACTCAATTTAACTAACGGCACCTTCACACCTTTTAGTAAGAACAATTCCGCCCCACCTACGTAAATATTGACTCGAACCTCATTATTGGATTAACAGATTATCCTCATGTAAAATAATTTTTGAAGATAGCAAAAGTATAGATGATGAAGCCCTCAAAAACAGCGGATTCCAAGGTAGACTGGAGTATGTGAACCCAGTTAATTCCGGCTCTAATGGTATATAGGTATCTCTGCTGGGAATTGAAACAAGTACTGTACAACCACAAACATTCTTCCTCCAATCTGCGACTTAAAAACCAAACTGCTCAATCTAATATTTTGAAACCTTAAGGATCAGTGGCTAACCCCCCAAATAAGTGGAAAATAGTCAGGCAGTCTTCAACCACGAATAGCTTCAATGGTAGATGTAACTTGTGTATCGATGAAAAATTAGTATAATTAATTTCAAATTAATTTTAAAGATCACAGACTACTGTTAAATGAACGGAACGAGCTTGAGTTTAAATGTAGAAATAAAAGTAAATTTAAATTATCCTGATTGAAGACCGCATAGGTTCCTACTCTAGACAATAGCAGGGATATTGGTGATGGGTGATTTTTATTGGAAATAAAAACTTTATTTCAGTAATTAATAATATTATATGACGGGGAGATTTATGTAGAGGAGGAGACTCTTGGAAATTTAGATATTAATTCAAAAGTTAATTCCCCTTAATCATTGTTGGGGTTAATTAAAGGCATCTGGTGGCTGCCGAAAGGTTTTTATTTTTTATCTTTATCTTTATTCTATTTCTTAAGGAGAAAATCTAAAACCCCATTAGCTGAGGGAATTAACATAATGATGGGTAATTTACAGAACACCCTTTTTCTGGTTTCTTAATTTTTCTAACACTTCGTTGTTTTAACCCCTTTTACTTTCGCCTGAGAATTTAAAATTCAAATAGGGTTTTCTTTCTTTTTTTCCATACACAATAGGCCGTAATCCATATTTGCTCAATTCAAACATGTGCAGTGATCTGATGAGACGGAGAGTATAATGGTATTCTCCGCCGGAAATAAATCTATAATGACTATTTAACTAGGTTTGAGTTTCCTTCTAATTGCTCTCTCTCTCTCTCTCTCTCTCTCTCTCTCTATATATATATATATATATATATATATATATATACCCTTGTCGGTGGCTCTTAGGATACACTGACAGTACCTCCTGCAGAGGAGTAAGCCAATTCCCCAAAAAGTGGTGTCCAGTGTATGACACTAAACTTTATCAGATCGTGAATTTTGAAGATATGGGGAGTACCTATTCATTGCCATTACTCCCAGATCCACTTTGACTCGGAGTGGTAGTACTGTTAAGGTACGACTAGTAGTCCAATAGACTTGTTTTACAGTTTTGAATATTTGATGCTATATTACTGTAAATCATTCGTATTAAGAATAGTGAGTCGAAGATATAATTATTTACTAAAGATTATTATTAGCGACTCGGAAACCTTTTAACCATATACAGACAAATGTTTATTAATTGATAGAAAAATTGGTTTTAGATAGAAACACTTGAGACGACATAGTGTGTTGTATATTAAAATTTGCTAAGATAGAATTGTAGGTAAAAAACTGTTAAAAAACATTCTAGAAAATGTAAATATAAATATAGAATGAGGATGATTAGTTCACCATTAGACATTAAAAACATTCGATGAGTGGATATGCTGTCAAAATCAATCAATTACATATAGAGATATATATACATGCGAAGTGTCACTAAAGTCATTCATCATTTAGAAATATGAATAACTTTCTCATTCATAATTTTTTTCTTTTCTTTCATATTATATCCCACAATAGATTTAATGTGATCTCTAATATTAAAATTAAATATAATTAAAAGAAAAATTTCTTTACTTTATCCAAAATTTATTCAATTTAATATATATATATATATATATATATATATATAGAGAGGAGAGAGAGAGAGAGAGAGGTAGAGAAAGGGAGATGGTAGATTTTGGTGAATCTGACAAGATGATAAAAATAAGTAGAAAAGTGGATAAATCAAACATTTATAACGGGTTTAGTAGTAATATTTCGTTCTTTATTCCAGGAAGAACTCTTTCAGACAAAAATTTTTTCCGAGATTTTCTACAATTTAGTAATTGGGGAAATTGCCACAGAATTAAGCATTGAAAACCGTAAATATGTAGATATGTTGTCAAAATCAATCAATTACATCATATATATATATATATATTATATATATATATATATATATATATATATATATATATATATATATATATCTTTAAGAAAAAACAACGAAACCAATCACAAAGGATTATAAATTTATTTCCATCCTGTTACGAATTTTGAAATTTCCAAAACACGAAAAAAAATTAACAGGAACTTTTTCAGATCTTTTTGATAAAAAACTAGAATAGACACATAAGAGTGGGAGGGGATAGAAGAGTGGGAGGGGATAGAAGAGGGGTGAAGAGTTACCTCTTCATTAAGCCCACTTCCGTTTTAAATTTAAAATTTCGGTTATCAATGTAGTAAATTTATTTTTAAAAAAATTTTTAAAAACTTAAGATTTAAAAAAAAATTTACATTTAGACTTAAATTACAGATATTTTTAATTAGATTTAAATTTTAATGAATAATCTCACGTAAAGATGCAGTAATAGATATATTAAAACAAAAACAAATATATAATTTACTTAAATATTTTAAAAATTTCAAAATATTTAGAAGGCATTAATCAGTTACACTTTTTATGCGTAGGTACATATGTATTATATGCTTTTTCACAATTTTCTATCTAACAATTTATTTTATTTATTCTCAAAATTAACTCTAATTCTCCAAAATAACTTTATGCTTTTTTTTTAAAAAAAACTTTATTTGTTTAATTATTTATAGTTTAAATTTGCCCTATGTCTACACCTAGCTATTAGTTCATTTCTCTTATTTAATAATTTTTTTGGCTCAGGAAAAAGCAAAAATGTGGATCTTTTCTTCAAGACACAGATTGCACCTACTATCGAAAGTTTTTGGGGTACTAGATCTTTTCAATATGGACCATTGAATGTCAGGGGTTAACCCTTTATTTTTTAATCCCCAATAATGTTTTGATAGAGCAGTTTGATTTTTTTGATGCTCATGGGAGAGGAATATTTATGATTTCCGTACCTAATTTTAAAATTAGTAGATGAAACGCCAATATAATATTTCTTTATCACTTATGTCCTCTTTTGGATAAATAATAGCTTGATATACTACGTTATCTAAATTACACAAACCATCCATTGGACAATCACTTCGAGATTTACAATTACAATCTATTTTTTTACTATTAATATTATTATTATTTACTCGGTTATGAAATTTATTAATTAATTCATTATTATGACTATTTATTATTTGAGAAATATTTTTAGTTCAAGAATAACTTATTTTCAAGGTTTTCCTATTAAATATTTTATGTAATATATTATCTTGTTTAAAATGTTTATCTATCAGTCTCAAAAAAATATTTACCCTACATCTATATTTGCTAGTTTACAAAAAGGGGGGTTAAACCGGCAAAAATTTAAATATTCATTCATGAATAATCTCTTGTCCTGATGGAATTACTCCCAACTCCGGTTTAACTGGACTAAGAATACTTATATATATATATATATATATATATATATATATATATATGATATATATACGTGGTGCATTCAATAAGTTTCCAGACTTTTTTATACAGGCATTTAAATTTAAATTGTCCTAGAGTCTTGAAAATTCAGTACGTTATTGCTATACATCTTATGAGATGACCGACCAATTTTTATGATTTCAGGTTCAAATGTACAGCTGTAGCAGCAATTGTAATATAGCCTACTAAAGTCTGATTGTCACTGCTGGGGAATTTCAAAAATGCAATCTGGACGTCAGGACACTTTAGAAGAACGATATGCAATAAACTTGGAAAAAATGTCACAGAAACGTATGGAATACTTCAGACTGCTTTTGGAGCATCTTGCATGAATCGAGCATCAGTTTTTGAGTAGCATAAGAGATTCAAAGAAGGCAGGGAGTCTGTGAGAGATGATGAGAGGTGTGGGAGGAGTAAGGAAGTCAATACACCAGAGTTGATTGGCCAAACGGTTAGTGTTAGGGTTACTATGTTGATGTTTTAAGGGAGTTCAGGAAGAGATTCCGTCGGAAGAGGCCAGCACTCTTCAAATCGTGTCAGTGGCATTTCCACCAGGACAATGCACCAGTCCACAACTCCATCCTTGTCACAAACTATTTGACCAAGATGGGCATCAAGACAGTTGCACACCCTCCCTATGGTCCAGACATTGCTCCCTGTGTCTTTTGGTTATTCCCGAAGCTCACAGGCTGTCGTCATGAGACAATTGAGGAAATGAAAGAGGCTGTGACGAAGGTCACTGACACGCTCACACAAGAGGAATTCCATGAGGCCTTGCCGAGTTGTTGGAACGGTACAACAATTGCATTGCAGCCGGAGGAGATTACTTCGAAGGGGACAAGAGTTTCATGTGTTGTACTATCAATAAAAGTGCCCATAGGAAAAAAAGTCTGGAAACTTATTTAATGATCCTCGTGTATATATAATATTATATATATATATATGCAAATTTCATTAAACATAATAGACATTTTATGTCTACATATTTTCTTTTGGATCCGTTCGAATTCCCGTATTGCTTTTATTGTATTCTGGGGGAATTGATTTATGTATTGTCCATAGTTGCATGTATCCCTAGTACTTTCTGCCCGACTTTGGGCCATCATCAGGGGAGGATCTACTACAAAAGTGATGTAACTTTTGTTTTAGCATATTACTACTGTGTAAGGGCGTCTTTGCCGTTGAAGGTTTTGGCGTTTGTTTTTGAATGTGATTCTATATTTAGTGCCAGTAGCTAAAGACATTTAAGTACATTAGCACTGGTTTGAAAATTAATTCTATTAAGTGTCGGCTGCAGGTTTCTGATATGTAATGCTTCGAGAATCTGAAGTTTTTGTTTATTATTTTGATGTTCTAATATTGTTGTGTTGTCGGTGAGAATTTTCCGTTGTTGTGTTGTTGGGCATGAATGTTTTTTTAAATGCTGAGCTATTGAACTTCTGTCTGAAAGGTGCATTGTAAGTCTCCTCGACAGGGTAGTTGAGGTTAAACCAACATATATATTATTATTATCAGAGATACAATCTCCTAAAGGACATTTAAATTTATATATAACGTTGGTTTTTTGCAAAACTCCAATCGAGGGAGAGGAATTATTTCTAATGACTAGATTCGAGGTTTTAAACTTATTATAATATATAACGAGTTTTATCTTTTTATTAGGATCAGTGGGGAGTATGCTTTTGTGAATCAATGTTTTCAAGATTTTTTCATCGGATTTATAATTGTAGTGCATTTGGTTACGATAAAAAAAGTTTGATATATGTTTGTTGGCTGGATGGAGTAGTACACTGTTTATTTTGTTGGTTAACATTTTTGATCATACGTTTAATTTGTTCATCAACAATATAGTTAGGAAACCCATTGTTGATGAGAGCCTGTTTTATGTTTTCTAACTCTTTATAGAATATTGTTTTGGAGGAGGTGATTAGTTTGGCACGGGATATTAGATTATGAATAATTGCTTTTTTTTATATCTGAAGGGCATTCACTTTTAAAGTTGAGGGTACAGGAGTTATTACTATATATATATATATATATATATATATATATATATATATATATATATATATATATATAATGTAATTGATTGGATTTTGATAGCATATCCACACATTTAGGTTTTTTTAATGCTTAATTGTGTGGCAATTTCCCCAATTACTAATATATATATATATATATATATATATTTTGATTGGAGAAATTGGCCTCGTGGTAGGTATGTCATCAGCCTGATGTAAAGTGAGGCCGGATTTCTATCCCCGGCTTGGAGTGTCTCACTGAAGAGTTGTGATACAACGAAACAATCAGGTTGGTGATTGCCGTGTAAAATACGGCATGAAACCACAGGTCGCAGATAAGTAATCATGCTATTAAACATATGTAAAAACTAATATACATTATATGTATTTAATCATCTGTGTGTGTGTATGTGTGTGTGTGTGTGTGTGTGTGTGTGTGTGTGTGTGAATAACATATCTGATTGTAAGAAAGTAAATATGACGCAAAAACTTTTAGTTTTTTTATATTAGATTTTTCTTACATATATATATATATATATATATAGAGAGAGAGAGAGATGGGGTGAAAGAGATTTACACATAATCCGTAAGTTGCAAAACTTGACTTTTCAGTACATTTTAAAATGCCGGTAAATATATTATTTTATTAAAGTTAGTGTCGAAAATAACCCCAAACAAAACTTTTGCTCAACAAACCGAATGAATTTATATATATATATATATATATATATATATATATATATATATATATATATATATATATATATATATATATATATATATATATATGTATATATACATACTGAAAACGTGACGTCATATCCGGGTTTACACTGCGGAAATCAAGATCGGTCGTCTGGCTCTCAGTCAATTTAGTTGTACTCATTGTGTACCGAGCAAAAGGGTTTTTCTGTCGCTTGCAATCGGCTGTGAAGGCTTTGAAGCTTTCTATCAGAGGCAAGTTCGCGTGAAACTATGCGACCGCCTAGATTGACGCCCGACTTGAATTTCGGGCCAAATCTTAAATGGAATCTTGAAGCAGACGCGAAGAAAGTTAGTATCTTAAATATCTTAGAAATCTAGACTTTCGGTAACAAAGAAAGACCAACCGGCTGTTAGACGTTCAGTCTAACCCTGTTGTTATTTATCAGTGTAATTCAACACAGGATGCATTTATGTGGGGTCTGTTTGTAATTTTGATGTGGTTAACATCGGGATTATGTCGTTTCGTAGGAAGACCCTTTTTAGAAAGTATCCTGGAATTTTTTTCATAGCTATATAAAAGATTATGAAGAAGAAAAAAGAAACAGACAACGAAATTAAACTCAAAAGTTATCAATATCATTATAAGTAAAAGAAATATATTTTTGAATCACTTAAAATTCTAGAAAATGTGGCATTGAAAGTATTTTTAACTTTTCACTTAAAATGATATCAACCTTCGGATTTTGAGGTAGTTATGTAATTCCTGAAGTGGACAATAATTTTACACGGACTAAAACTTTAATTAACTTCACATCAATTTAATCACTTAGGAGTGAAAGGTATTTCTCACTGGAAAACAGTAGAATGATATATATATATATATTATATATATGTATATATATATATATATATATATATATAAAGGATAAAAATAAACAATAATAGTCCCCTAGGCATTCATCACACTTATTCCAGGGAGTTTTCAATTGTTTAGAGCACTTCCGCTGCTTCGTTTTAAATATAGTTTGAAACTGTACCAGTACCATTATATTTTTTTCATGTCCGAAAAACTTACCACTGAGAGGAATTTTCATTTTAAGAAAAAATAATTTGTCGAACAGTGATTGGTCGGGTTAATATGGAGGGTGAATTTCGCTTACAGTTCTCTATTTTGTCCAAAATATTCCGTTTAAGATGTATTTTATTTTCTAAAGTTGATATTGACTCATCGAAATTTCCTTATTTTATAATCTTAGCACAAATCTTAATTTGAATTTTGAAATTTGAATTTTAAAATCAAAAGTCTTTCATTCGATACTTTCCGATCCTACCTTGTGTGTGTGTGGGGGTGCTTGTGAGTGTGTGTGTGTGTGTGTGCTTGTGTGTGTGTGTGTGTTATCACACATAAACGAATTATCAAAATAAGAAATTAATATTCTTCTGAACCAAAGTATACCAGAACATTATAATTTTAAGTGGAATATTACATATTCAAAACGGATATTGTCAATTTTCGCTTTTTACCAAATTCAACAAAAGGAAAACTCAATAATCCAAAATATGAATTTGTAGAACTCCGGAAATAAGTACACCTCTTGTTTCAATGTGGTTTTATTTATCATTACAGTGGTTCAATACTATAGAGTATGGTTATAGATAATTTCTAATAAATTTCTTGTTTGTTTTTAAAGTTCTTTTAGAAATAATGAAATGTCGGTATCTTTGATTTAGAAACATTGAATCTTTATAAAACAATACTATAGATGTACTTATTTACATGTGATAATTAAGGAAGGCGTGGGCAATTATTGATTGGTTGGTTGGTTGGCTGGTTGTTGTATTTTACGGCGTATCAACGCTTTTCGAGTCATTAAAAACCGAACTGAGTCATTTTGATTAGTTTCAAATAAATTAGTTTCGTATAATTATATTTTTTTAGACGCAGTTAAATATCAAAACAGTTCTATTTCAAACAATTCCGTTTAGCATATATATATATATATATATTGTCATCCACAGACAGACAGACTGTTTTGTTGTATTACAACTCTTCAGTGTGGCTAGACACGTAGGACGCTTGAAGCTGGGAGCAAAACCCGCCCAACTTTACGTTAGACTTAGTATCATACCGTTCAGCCAGCAAGCGAACTACGTCAGCTCGGGAATTATAAAACATTATGTATTAGCTTTCGTTTGTTTACATTGTTGCCTTGCCGGATACCACATTCGAAAAGCTTTCAATTATGCGAGTGGCAGCCGTAAATTCCTTCACCAGAGTGCTCAACCCCCGTGGGGAAGCGTATATATTGTCGTCCACAGACAGACTGTTTCGTTGTATCACAACTCTTCGGTGTGGCTAGACATGTAGGACGCTTGAAGCTGGGATCAATATATATATAGAGAGAAGGGGGGGTGATGAATAACAAGCGAGAAAGAAAGAGAGTAGGGGAGATGAAGGGAGTGTGTGTGTGTGCGTGTGCGTGTGCGCGCGCGTATGTGTGTGTGTATGTGTGTGCGTGCTTGCGAGAGAGATAGAGAAAGAGAGAAGATGAGAGCAAGTGATGAATTACAAAACGAGAGAAAGAGAGTGAAAGAAGCAGAAATAGAAAGACAGATGATGAGAAAACGAAAGTGAATGACAAAGCAACAGATTAAGTGAGCGTGAGAGAGAGAGAGAGAGAGAGAGAGAGAGAGATGGAGAAAAAGAGAGTGGAAGAAAGAGAAAAAGTAAAGGATAAAGCAAGAGAGAGAGGGGGAAGAGATGGAGAAATAGAGAGTGTAAGAAAGAGAAAAAGTAAATGATAAAGCAAAGAGAGAGAGAGAGAGAGAGAGAGAGAGAGAAAGAGAGAGTGAGAGAGAAAGAGAGAGAAAATCAAACCGACAGAGAGGAAGACAGAGAGAAAAAAGTGTGTGTGGGGTGTGTGTGAGAGAGAGAGAGAGAGAGAGAGAGAGAGAGGAGTAGAAAAAGCTATTAGGCATAATCAAAATGCAGAGTGTAATGACAGTCTTGTGATGAGGGTCTGATCGTGTGCTGACAACAAAATGTCGAATTCCGACTTGGCTTCTGGTGTCACTTCGTTCAAATATCCGTAGGAAAATAAAATTTACAAAGATAAACACGAAAGAATCTTTAAACAAAATACCCTTCAGGTGAAATAGGCCATAGTTTCCATTTGTTAGTTGGTTGGTTGGTTGGTTGTTTTGTTTAATGCCGTAGTCAGTCTTTTTTATGCAATTATATGGTTTCAGGTAACTCCAGACACATCACCCAAACCGAGAAGACCAGATGTTGCGTTAACAAGAAGGAAAAAAAAACATCTAGTGGACTTTGCCCGTTCAGCAGACAACGAACTGAAAATAAAAGAAAGCGAGAAACTGGACAAATACCCGGAACTTGTCAGAGAGCTGAAAAGGTTATTTGGTTTGGTTTGGTTGAGTTTTACGGCATATCAACCCTTGTTGATTATTTTTTGCCAAATCTTATTTATACATATATATTAGATATATATATGATTTGTAAAACGTAGGTCAACAAAGTTAATTGTGCCATGTATTGCTATGTATAACTAACAATTCAATTAAACATCAGTCATTTGTTTACATACCGTTAAATGGTCAAACGGTTCTATTTCTAACAATTAGTCGAAGTCATTTGTTAACACTCAGTTTAAATGTCAAACAGTTCTATTTGACCTATAGATAGGACCCTATCAGGTGCTACCACTACAAGCCAGAGTGGATCTTGGAGCGATGGCAATGAAGGGGCACTAAGCATTTCCTCAAACTTCTGGATTACTGGAGCCTCATCATTAGATCGTTTAGTGTCATATCCAGGACACTCATTGGCGAGGAGGGGTTTACTCCTCTGCAGAGATGCAATCGGTGTATTATACAGCCCCGGTCGACAGGGTTATGAAAAAGTTGTGGAAAGAGTGATAGTGATTTCAATTATTCAAACCCTTGGAACAGTCCCCAAGAACATGGGGAAAAAAGACAGGGGGAATTGGACATCAAAGGAAGAATCTAGATTTTCCCCGTCAAAATACTTCTAAAATCAACTTGGTGATCTGAGGAGACTTGCTGCCACTCAGATTTCAGTGTAAAACCACCTGTTAAAACTGATGGGAAAATAGCTTGGAGTGAAATAATAATAATAATAATAATAATAATAATAATAATAATAATAATAAAACTATGGAACATGCAGGTGACAATTATATCAATTATAATTGGTGCGTTTGTAACAGTAACTAAAGGATTACTAAAGGGACTGGAGGACTTGGAAGTTGGCAGACAAGTGGAGACCATCCAAACTATTACATTATGAGAACGGCCAGGATACCGAGAAGAGTCCTGGAGACTTGAGAAGACTTGCTGTCACTCAAACTCCAGTGAAAGACCATCAGCTAACGCTGATGTGAAAAACTCTAATGAGTTAATAATAATAATAATAATAATAAACATCAACCATGGAATCTTCCAGTGAGACTCATTTTCACCTCTTCTTTTTGTATAGCTCCAATAGCTCTCTTTATTTCATTATTATTACAATAATGAAGGCACAAGGCCTTGGAGTTTAGCTCTCTCCTCAGAACTTAAAACGCCGACTATGGTTATAGTTGTGGTATCATCCCTATTTTCGATACACAATGGACTCTTTTAATAAGGAAATAATATTTGACTGTAATCCACCCGGGGAGTTGGTAGCAAGAACGACCCTGGCGACATTGTATTACTTGTTTTACGGTAATATATAAACCTTTATTCTTCTCTCTTAATATGTGTTTGTCTTACTAATTTTATGCTCTTTTCAGAGGACATAACAATTATAAAACTATAACAATAAATAAATAAATAAATAAATAAACGATCTATTCTATATGGATGACTTAAAGTGATATGCGAAAAATGATGACGATTTACAAGGTCTACTATTCACTGTAAAAAATTTAGTGATGACATATGGATTCTATTTGGTCTGAACAATTGTGCGAAAATCCCATTTAGAAAGGGCTCTTAAGTACAGTCAAAAAATATCACTAGATAAAAATACGCACATTACGGAGTTAGAACTTTAAAACCTACAAATATTTTGGAATTAATGAAAAGAGTGGTATTACTTAACCAATAAATAAAGAAAAACTAAGAAAATAATTCTGTTAAGAACAAAATTAAATGCAAGAAATAAAGTTATAGCAATTAATACCCCGGTATACCAGTAATAACGTGCACTTTTAATATAATAAACTGGATGTTTACTGAAATAAAAAAGATGGATACTAAATTTAGTAAACTAATAACGTGCCACAAAATACATGGCTCAAGAGCAGAAATAGAAAGTTTCTACAAGAGAGAAAATGGTGGAAGAGGATTAATCTAACCAGAATTGTACTCCAAAACAACCACTATAAGATTGAAGAAATACTTAGACACTACAACAGATTGGAGTCTCCTGTCTGTAAATACACACGTGAAGTAAAATAAGAAACGTTCGATTAGCAAAAAAAGCAATACAATTGCTAAACATAAAAAAAAAGGATTTGCTAATCAGCTCAACCAAAAGAAAAAAACGTAAAAGATAAAGCAACAAAGGCAGGAAAAGCGAAAAAGGAAGAGGCAGAACCACAAGAATTGAATCAATTAAAAATGCCCTAAAACAAAATCTCCAACATGGACGATACACGCAAAGATTAAAAATGACGATATAGAAATAGTAAAAACTAATCGATGACTGAAAATTGTTGGACTGAAGGCAGAGACAGAGGGATTAAGAATAGCAGAACAGGACAATATCCTACCGATTAGAAACAATCAGGCTAAGATTATGAAAAAATAGATCAAACCCAATATGTAAGTTTGCGAATAAAAACTGAATCAATTGACCCCTTTGTATCCAGTTGCCCAATCCTAACACCGATAGAATATGAAAAATAGGCATAATAAAAGAGTACATTATATTTATTGGAAAATATGTAAATACTATGAAATACTGACATATGAAAAATGGTATAAACACCAAGCAGAACGAATAATAGTAGCAAAAGGAAGTGTCATTCTCTCAGACTTTGCTATCTAAAACGATAGAAAAATAAAGAGTAACATATCAGATATAGTAGTTAAGAACTATAAAAGAAAACATGCCTTCTGATTGATATATCAAAGCCAACAGATGATGATGTTATATATCGAGGAAGAAAGTGACAACAACACTTTTTGTATAAAGATATAAGCTTGTTTATTTACTACGAAATGGATGCGTGAGAGAGAGTCGGATAAACGGGGAACCGTTAAGATTTATCCCAGGTGGAGATTCATCTCCAGAGAGCCTTCCTTCGTGCTTCTTTCACGAGAGGATGATACAGGGCTAGATCCCCAACCCGGGGTTACCTGCCCCCAACTCCGGGCTAACGTCCAGACGGCGTGACTTGTCATTTCTGCTGATTGACTGCTCTCCCGACTGACCTCCGACTTCCCGGGGCTGAAAACTCCGTGTTTATATATTTTCCGGACACCTTCGCAATTCTTTCCACGCAATTCACGTGGCATTTTCGCTGTTCCTTTTTTACCTTAAGACACAAGAGCACATCCTGAAATCCACTCTAAACAACCCGTCAAAGGTCAATATGTTATAATAACATATAAATCAAGAAGTATAACGAAATACGTAAATACAAAACCTTGAAAATAAACATTGAAAAATATGGCACCTTAAAACTATTACAATGCCAGTAATAATGAGAGCTCTGGTAATGATCAAGAAAATGACACATTAAGAAGATTGCTGGCACTCACAGCCTATATGAAATGCACAAAGATAAATGCACTTTGCGGAACTGCTCATCTCCTTAAGAGACAACTGTGATTAGACAAATGTGATTAGAAAAGAAACACCCAAAAAGAAGCAATCAAAATGTTGATACATAGAATGAATATAATCACTACCTTTTCCTCAGGCTAGGTCTTGGGTAAAGAACCAGTGAAGGATTGTAAGAAACGAAAAGTAAAGCTAAAATTTAAATAAACTGACCCCCCCCCCCCAAAAAAACTATGGAACATGAAAGTGACGGTGATATTAATTGTAATCGGTAAGTCAGCAAATAATTGATACGGGGATTGGAGGTCTTGGAAATAAGAGGACGAGTGGTGACCATCCAAAGTACAGCGTTATTAAGATCGGTCAGAATACTGAGAAGAGTCCTGGAGACTTGAGGAGAGTTCCAATCACTTAAACTCCAGTGGAAAATCATCAGCTAACGATGGTGTAAAAAACTTTCAAAGCAGTATAATAATAAAATGAGACGCATAAAATTCTCTGGGACGTTGAAAAAGAAACCGACTACTGAAAGTCGGTAGGAAGACCAGACCTAATGTTAAGAAGAAGAAAAGAGTTTGTCATCTTGGCGGATTTTTTCTGTTTCAGAGGACTGCATTGTAAAAATGATGGAGAGCGAAATGATAGTCAAGAACTTAGATCTTACCAGAGAACTGAAAAAGATGTGGAACATAAAGGTGACGGTGATACCAATTGTAGTTGGTGCACCTGGAACGGTCCACTAAAATCTTGAAAAAAGACAGAAAGACTACGCTGACCACAGCACCGATAAGATTGGTTCGAATTCTAAGAAGAGGCCTTGGGATTTAAGGACACTGGCTGTCATGTGAAAGACTTAACAGTTAAAATTGGTAGAAAAAATATCGAAAGGGGTGAAATAATAAGAATAATAATTTGGTGAAAAATTATTGCTTCTCATAATTATTCTACATATAGATAATTTGCACATAATGATATGGTTTCAAGTAATTTGTCCTATTTACCACACTGATAATTTGTTTGTACAGTTTTATGGTATCAAATAGGGCGTCTCGGGTGGTATAATGGTTTGCAAGCTACACTAGCAAACCAACACGAATGTGTTCGAGTCTTGTTGGGTGCCCCATTCTTACGGCTTTGTGCCATATCTGAGCAAAAAGCTTTGTAAATTACTATAAATTACTCAAACATTTCCATCTAATGCTAAATTTTCAAACAGATCTGTTTGACTCATATCTGAGATCATAATAGGTACTCAAGTGGGGTAGTGGCTAACGTGCTGGACTGCAACATGGTAGTAAGCAAGTTCAGACCCCAGTCGCGTTATTGTATTCCCTTTTGGACTAATACCTTTGGGAAAGGCATGAAATCCATTATTCCCCCTCTAGCTATATGTTACACAGTACCACTACTGTTTTTGTACAATGATGACTTTGACATTGAATAACCCACGAAGGGTGATATGGCATTAAATTAAGAAATCAAATCAAATCAAACCATCAAAGCATTGATAAACCAACCAAAAGACTTGCCTTCTCAGTGGAAAAAGATTTTTTAGAAACACTCAAAAAATCCAAGTTATATGGCAGCAGGATTTATCCCTAAAAATATCGCGTATATTTTAATATGAACAAAGCTGGGCATTTAACAGCTTCTAAAAATACTATTCCTTTAAAAATATAGCTTATTTAAAATTCTTCTTTTTTTTTCATCCATTTGTGCGCATTTATCTACGTCAGTCGGACCACTTACACTTAGTGAATTCAGAAATGTAAACTAACTAGGTTACATGAATTGTAGTGTATACAAGTTTTGAGAAACCAATTAACCTGGTCAGAATGCCCCATTCCCTATATATATATATATATATATATATATATATATATATATATATATATATATATATCTGACGCACAAGCATTGCACACAAAAAATAAAGAAAAACTAAGAAAGAAAAAAGGGTCAAGGAAGATATTAAAACGTATAGTGGAGTGGGTGTTCAAATATGAGTCGATTTCCGATGAGGGTTAGATAGAGAGAGAGAGATACATCGGAAATGACACGCACAAACACACAAACACATGAGAAAACACACACACACACACACACACACACACACACACACACATATATATATATATATAGATATAGATATAGATGCATACTGATATACTTACATGTACAGTCGAAAAGACATCTTAACGAGATTTTTATTCGCGCAATACGCTTAAAACTTGTCTGACTTTCAGAATAAATGAAATTTCCAGTTAATAGAACTGCCTGACAATTTTGATGAGGTAATGTTCATTTTTTAAGCAACCACATTCTCGATATAACGGAGATAAATATGAGAAGCTAATTCGAATCCTTCACTTCATCGATATAATCATTAATAGCGACTACAGTGGGAATCAAACGAGTTCATGGGTCGTTTAGTAAACACACACACACACACACACACAGAGCCAAACACAATATAGCAAACTCATTATATTTATATGCCCGCAACTTATATTCCTCTTTTATTTGTCTTCCAATTTGTGGATGGGGCAGAAATAATGTATTGATGGACAATCTGAAGGTTAATGAAACGCATGGATAAAATTCTAAATACTTTGTGCTGTTTTGAACAAATCCTGGAAGCCACACGTAACAAAACAGCACTTCTAGGGCCACTTACCTCCTATCTCACAAAACATCCAAGCAAGACGAACAAGACACGCTGTGCACTGTTGGGGAAGTAACAATGAACTGATGTTCTCTTATAGATTCCTACACATGGACGCGCAAAAGTTGACCAATCATAAAGTACTTAAATTCATCAGCTCTGTGCGGACACTGGATGAAGTCTATAAGACCTTTTAGGAGCGATGAATGATAGGGATGGATGACCAGACAGAGTCAGAGAACACCATGCAATCAACCCGACAGGATATATATTTTCTATATATATATATATATATATATATATATATAGTGTGTGTATGTGTGTGTGTATGTATGTGTGTGTTTTTGCTATATCTATAAAGAAAGAGTGTTCAGTATCGGTTATATAGCATTTATAGCTCAAGATTTATATATATATAAACCTGATCTACAAATGTTATATGACCAATACCGAACTCTTTTTCTTTATAGATATACCAAACTCACACACACGCGCACACACACACACACACACACACACACAAACAAACACTATATCTTCATATTAGTGTATATATATATATATATATATATATATATATATATATATATTGAGCTACCAAAACTGTTATCAACCCTGATTGGCGGCTGATGAGGGCAGGGCATCGCACGTGCTTTCACACGTTGTATGATGAATATATATATATATATATATATATATATATATATACTAATATGATTTTTTAAATATTAGTATATATATTTTTTTTTCATATTAGTATATATATATATATATATATATATATATATACATATATTGTGTGTGTGTGTGTGCTATATCTATAAAGAAAAAAAAGTTTGGTATCGGTTATATAGCATTTGTAGATTAGGTTTTGATATCTAAATATATATATATATATATATAGAGAGAGAGAGAGAGAGCACTCTCTCTCTTTCTCTCTCTCTCTATATATATATATGTATAAATATAGATATATGGTGTGCAATATCTATAAAGAAAGGATGTTCATTATCGGTTATATAGCATTTGTAGATCAAGGTTTTGATATATATATATACATATATATATATATATATATTAATCTTAATATCTAACCAATAATTCTGTTGGTGAGAAAAAAACTCAGATTGTACAATTTGTAGATTCTACAAACTGATATCTGATAAAAAATTCAGTAAAAAATGAAAAGAGGAAAAACACACGTGCTACTTGAAAATAATCATGTAGCACGTATGTCTAGTCAAAACAAAAAAAAAACTCCAACAGAAATATCTAAGCTAAAACGTAATAAAGTGCTCAATACGTGAGATAGAGAAAATATTATGAAAATAATTCCTACATGGCCAAAAGCGAGTCTATCTAGGTTTCACCAAACGTCTCTGGCACCGGCTAGTGTAATCCTGAAGAGTCGTGTGTTTAAAATTAGATAGACTTGCTTTTGGCCATGTAGAAATTATTTTCACACACACACACACACACACACACACACACACACACACACACACACACACACACCCACACACACATATATATATATATATATAGACTAATTGCCTCACCAAGGCTGAAGAACCTAGTCTGTCCTACTATTTACCCATAGCTGGAGGGAGAATAATTGGATTCATACCTTCCCCAAGGGTATTAGTGCTATGTGAAATACAATGAGTCTCGTCCAGGATTTGAACTCGAGTCGCCGTGTTCATTTCCCTACGACGATAACGACTACATGGAGGTGTCTGTGATCCTGGGTTTCACGCTTTATGCATTGTTCTTTTCGTTCTTCATTACATCAGCATGTGAGCTAGAGTGTGTGTGTGTGTGTGTGTGCGAGCTCGTGCGCGTACGCGTTTTAGTTGAGTTATTTATTGAAAATAGACGAAAAAGAAGGAAAAATGATAAGGATTGTATACAGTCTCTTCCGTTCTGCTTTGTTTTGTTTTCCTTGTTTAATGGCATATCAACCTCGGTGGTTTATTTAATGCCAAAATCATCAGTGTATAGGAACTGCAGTGATACGATCAAAGCCATAACTGGAAGATAAATCGGTATGTACTGCTCTGCATCCTCTATACACCTAAATTGACTGGATTTCTTTTTCAGACATTTTTACTGCAATGAACTGTGTAACGTTTTCTTCATCTTTATTTAATCGTTATACTTGTTAACATCAGAAAGGAACTGACACCCCCCCCACCTAAAAAACAAAGAATCGGCTTGTAGACTTCCTACTTTTATTTTATTAACATCCTGCATAGGTCAGTTAGTCCACTTGATAAACAATACTGTGTGCTATCATATAAAACAAAACAAGAACGAAAAACCAAAATAGAAATGCATTTGTACCTTCATTATAACAACGATGTTTACGAAAAGATTAATTAATATTAGCTCTATTTATATATTCATTGCTAAGGCCAGCTGCTGCTTAAGAGGTAAACACAGTATCGCCCATAAATTAGTTACTCTTACTAGTTTTTGCTTTATATCAAAGATTTTATTTCTAGTGGAACATTTTGCAATCAAAACTATGGTGATAACTGCCAGGTTAGTTGGCTGGCGTTTTTCAACATATCAACCCTTGTAGGTTATTCAATGCCAAATTCTGATAACACACATACACACACACACACCTCAATATACATGGGACCCATGTGACCGCTGTTTATTCTCCTAATAATATAGTGTTCTTTTTTTTTCAGATTTGAAAATAGTATACTATAACAACTATTAATCCTTGGTAACACTACCTTGGACAAGAGAAGAAAAATATTTTGCGTCACTACTTATATGGAGAGTAAAAAAAAATCATTCGAAACTGTCTCAAAATAGATGCAACCCATTAATATAATAATGATTTATTATTGATAAAAAAAACTAAAAAAAAGATTAAATGTTCTGAAAGTTGATATAATAACAATTTAAAAAAGTATTAATTTGATGTCTCTAGCCTAAAAAATGAATTTTTACAGGACTTGATCCAAATGGCCACCATTGTGCTTGTCTCAGTAATCAATCATTATCATATTAATGAGTTGCATCTACCTTGAGACATCATGTAATTGGAAGGAAAACTCAGCAGACAGTCATTTGGCTATAATAAATATATTTCAGCAGGTCACACCATTCCATTATGAAGTCCGAAGAGGATGGTTTTTCATGTAAAGTAACCAGCTGAAATAAATTTATAATAGTCAAATGATGGTCTGTTGATTTTTTTCTTCGAATTTAATGAATTTGATTAAAATTTATTAATTTATTTATTAATTATCATACATTGAGCATTTCTGGATACCTGTAAAAATCCTCTTACATATTCTCAAATTGAACAATTCCCAACTCATCTTTGAATATATATATATATATATATATATATATATATATATATATATATATATATATATATATATATATATAATTTGAAAGCGAATAGTTTCCTGGAAACATTTTTAAACGAGTTGTCGAAACTCCTTTTTTTAGCACACAGTTAAATGGTTTCAAGTATTGCAATCTAACGCTAATAATTCTATTTAATCTTAATCCTTTATTTGCACACAGTTAAATGGTTTCAAATGTTAATATCTAAGATTTAATAATTCTGTTCCCTATCAATCATTTGTTTACACACAGTATTGCTATCTAACACTAATAATTCTATCTAATATAAATCATTTGTTTCCCTGCTGTTAAATAAAAGATTTCATGTCATTAAAATATAAGCTTACCTTTTAGTCTGTTCTGTGCGTCAAGGTGTGTCTCCGAGCAATCACTTTCTCTGGTAGGTGGGAAATCATTTGCTTGATTCCCGCCTTTTTTTATGGAAGAGGGATTGCCCAGAGACTCATTTGATTGGAGGTTCCGCTAGTGTTACTTTGTATAAAGCCCTGTGGACCTTTTTTTTGTGATTTTTTTTCTGCTGTTACGTTCCTGACCACAAGCTGGTTGCTGATCAATACTAGCTGGGTCACCCTAGTGAAGGTGTATGATATTAAAAGACCCGAAACACCTAAGGATCTTAGGAAGAAAATCACTGACGATGTGGTCAGGGGCACCTGAGGGTGTATTCCTTGAAATGGTTTCAAGTATTTTTATCTAACACTAATAATTTGATTTAATATTAATAATTTATTTTTTCACAGTTAAATGGTTTTAAGTATTGTTATCTAACACTAATAATTCTCTTCAGTATTAATCATTTGTTTTCACTCAGTTAAATGGTTTTAGGTATTGCTAATAATTTTATTTATCAAGTATTTGTATATGATATAAATAATTTACACTCAGTTGTATGGTTTTGAATAACAAATATTATTAATACTTAATAAATGATTGGACGAATCTATTTAGCCCATAAATGGGACCCTAAGAGGTACTACCAACCTGACTCAGAGTAGAACTGGGAGTAATTGCAATGGAAGGGGATTCCACATTCTCCAAAGCTCTGGGACTGGGACCTCATCACCTGAGTCAGTTTATTGTCATATCGTGGATACTCGTTGGGGGTAGTGGTCTGCAACGGTGCTGGCGACTTATTCTATAGTCCCAACCGAAAAGGTGGGATGAATTACTATCATTATTCCATGTAATATTCCAATTGACTTGCTGTTTTCATTACAATTTTTCGTCCAATGTATTCTCTGGTATTCTCGAAAGTGTATGTTGTATTAAGAATTATTTGAGGTGGATATAGTTTCTCGTTTCTGAATGAATAGGATCTTACATTTGTTCCTTCACACACAAAGATATACAGAGATACATACATATTTGAATTATAGAAGTTATAGTAACAAAATCATCTTTCTATTTATATACATGGTGGCTTCAATAGGTTTCCAGACTTTTTTCATATGGGCACTTTTATTGATATTACATACATGAAACTCTAGTCCCCTTCGAAGTAATGTCCCCCGACTGCATGCACTTGTTGTACCGTTCCAACAACTTCGGCAAGGCCCCATAAAGTCCTCTTGTGTCAGTGTGTCAATGACCTTTGTCACAGCCTCTTTCATCTCCTCAATTATCTGATAACGACAGCCTCTAAGCTTAGGGAATAAGCAAAAGTCACAGGGAGCAATGTCTGGAATATAGGGAGGCTGAGGAATTGTTTTGATGTCCATCTTGGTCAAATAGTTTTTGACAAGAATGGACTTGTGGACTGGTGCATTGTCCTGGTGGAAATGCCACTGACCCGATTTGAAGAGTGCTGGCCTCTTCCGATGGAATCTCTTCCTGAACTCCCTTAAAACCTCAACATAGTATTCCTCGTTGACTGTCTGTCCAGTGGGAACCCAGAGCATGTAGATCATGCCAGTGCTGTCAAAAAAAGGGATCATCAAAAGTTTGTGGGTGGATTTGCTCTGTCTGGCCTTCTTGGGTCTGGGAGAGCCAGCATACTTCAATTGGGAACTCTGTCTCTTGGGTCATAGCAGTAGATCCAGCTTTCATCGCAGGTCACCAGAGCATCAAGAACTGTAGGATCTGAATTGATCAGCTCGACCATCTCTCTGCTGTCATGACAATGTCTTTCTTTCTGATCTTCTCTGAGCACCCTTGGGACAAACTTCGCGCAAATCTTCCGCATCTTCAGTTCCTCGTGAATAATTGTGTGTACAGTTCCCACAGTGACATTAAACTGTGCACTTATTGTCTCTATAGACACACGACGGTCCTTATCCAAGAAATTCTTTATTTGGTCAATCAACTTGGTGTTCTGACTTCCTTACTCCCCCCACACCTCTCATCATCCCTCGCAGACTTCTTGCCTTCCTTGAATGTCTTATATAGCTCAAAAACCGATGCTTGATTCATGCAAGATGCTCCAAAAGCAGTCTGAAGCATTCCATAGGTTTCTGTGGCATATTTTTAAAGTTTAAAACACAATTTTATTGCATATCGTTCTTCTAAAGTGTCCTGACGTCCAGATTGCATTTTTGTAATTCCCCAGCTGTGACAATCAGGCTTTAGTAGGGTGTATTCCAATTGCTACTATAGCTTTACATTTGAAGCTGAAATCATAAAGATTTTTCAGTCATCTCATAAGACGTATAGCAATAACACACTAAATTTTCAAGAGTCTGTGACAATTTTAACTGCCTGTATAAAAAAAGTCTGGAAACTTTTTGAACAACCCTCGTATTTTGGAATCTATGCATAAGCACACGAACACGCACGCACACGCACACACACACACACACACACACACACATATATATATATATATATATATATATATATATATATCGGTCATACAATGATATAATAATAAAATCAACTATCTCTCTAACGATACATACATACATTCATACATATACATAATTAGGAGCGCTCGTGTTTATCTTTGTGGGAATGGATACGATAATTCGAGTTCAAATTCTGAATATGGCAGCTTGCTTTTCACAATGCGCCAATAACCTTGGGGAAGGTATGAATCCAACGATTCTTTCTCCAGCTATGGGTAAATAGTAGGGCAGACTGTTCTCTTCAACCTTGGTAGGGCAGCTGGTCTAGCAGAAAAACTCTGAATTGAAACCTGTTAAACTCCGCTGAACATTTTGACCTTGTGTCACACCCTGCTCATGCGAAGTAGTTTGTGAACACACACACACACATATACATACATACACACACACACACACACACATACACACACACACACGTATATATATATATATATATATATATATATATATATATATAAATCAGTCATACAAGCATTACAGACATTAATTATAGAAATACTTAACAAAATAATAATGATATGGTAATGAATAATAATAAAATCTATCTATCTATTTATCTATCTATGCCTACGTCCAGCCATACATACATACATACATACATACATACATACATACATACATACATAAGTGTGTGTGTGTGTGTGTGAATATGGAGGCTATGCTTTCAAATGGAAATCAAACGAAAAACCAACAAAGTCTAGTGGTAAATTAGTGGTAAATTAGTGGTAATGATATTTCTGCCCCGAAACTGTGCCTGACTTCCAGATTCAACATCTTTGTCGGTGACACAGTGTTGTCTTTAAGCATCAGAATGTCTATGAAATCACACACACACACACACACACACACATATAAATATATATTGAGAGAGAGAGAGAGAGAGAGAGAGAGAGAGAGAGAGAGAGAGAGAGAGAGAGAGAGAGCATAGTTACGCATGTATGCGAGTATGTTTTAAGGAAGATCATTCCTTATTTAGCTGTCTATGTTCATAATATAGAAAATCTTTTCAACTCTAAAAGAAATCCGTTGTTGATTTACAAGGAAAAGACGTAGGGTTGGGTTGTCGTCAGAGCAGTGTTACTAAAGAAAAAAAATTCAAGTATTCGCACGTTAGCAAATGAAAAAGAAAAATCGAAAATCTCTTATGTCTCCTGTGTACTTTACATATTACAAATTTCCATATGGTGTAAATATCAACAGTAAATTAAAAGATCTGACAGTCATCGAGTTGATATAATTCCACGGAAAAAATTTGAAGAAGAGAAAGCAGAACGTTTTAATATTTTTTCTTTTTGGTCAAATTCGCTGTCTTCACACATGCATACATACTATTTATTCAAATCAAGCAATACTTTTGCATGAGTAAGTATTGGATTATAAAACTGGCAAGAAAGCAGTTTGCTAGTTCAATATAAGTGCAAGTATTCGCGTTCTTGGATCAGTTGCATATGGGCAATAAAAATATCTATCTATCTATCTATCTATCTTCATCTCTTCCTATGAACTTATTTGTTGAGATCTATCTATCTATTTGTATATGCTTCTTAACCCAGCTATGGGTTAAATAGAATCCCTATTAACGTTCTAAAAAGGTGATTTTGGCATTAGATAACCGAGGAAGGTTGATATACCATTAAACAAAAAATGAAATAAAATAAGATAAGAACAAAACAAAACAAAACAAAATCAAACCTAGCATTAATTGTCTAAATTTCTGAGACGAAGCTTGATGATTAGTATCATTCAGAGTTTTCGGACTATTGTCTTCCTCTTTATTGTTATATTCACAAAGTTTCGGCCGATGTGTCCTCCGGCCTTCTTCAGATTTTTCTTTTCGATTGATTGGTAACATATTTGTTTGTTTTCTTTGTTTAATGGCATATCTAACCTTCGTGGGTTATTTAATGCTAAAGCCAAGAAGAATAGTAGTGATGTTATTAAACTTATTGCCGTGATGATAAATGGTTTCATGCCTTTCCCGAAAGTATTAGTCCGAAAGTGAACGTAATAGAGAGATTAGAGTTTGAACTCGCCTTCTATGATGTCGCAATGCAACAAATTAGCCACAACGCAACAAGGACTCATATTTGTGCTACGTGTAAATATTTCATTCTAAACGACTTTTCTAGTATGCGGTCCATGATGATATTCAATCTTCTATGTAAGAAAGACTGCATTACATTTTGCGACATGTCTACTCTTCTGAACCTTTAATACGAAATTCAAACTTTTTTGGCAATTAGAGTGTTCGCCAATGGTCTGGAAGACCTGGGTTCAATCCCAGGTCGCGTCATACCAAAGACTTTTAAAATGGTACTTGATACTTACTTGCTTAACACTCAGCAATATAAGGTACGTATCAAGGTTAAAAGAGTAGCGCCCTCCCCTACACTTCAGTGTAGTAGCTATTGATAAGGGAGCCTTCTGGTTGCCCTCGACTACGGTCGCCAACTTTACTTTACTTATTTCAAGTAACTATTCTTATTTAATAAGAATCATTTACAATCAATTAGAGTTTCTAGTAATACAAATGATTTGTTTTCAGTTATATAGTTTCTAGTATTCGTATCTAATACTAATACTTTCCAAACAGATCTATTGGCCCATTGATGGGACCCTGATAAGTTCTACCTCTCCGGGGCAGAGAGGACCTGCGAGTAATGGCAACGAAGGGGGGACTCTACATTTCTAAAGTTTCATTAGTGGAGCCTCAACATCGGATGCCGTTTGGTATCATACCCAGGAAGCTGTTTATGGAGTGAAGGATTCTAATTTGCATATCATAGATATCTATGTCTTATTGAAAATTTGGACAATTAAAAAAAATGGCGTTCTGTGCAAACCACCACTAAAAAAAGCTGAAAATTTATTTGGAAATTACTTTGTTCAGTAAACATAATATTTTAGTTTATTGCAACAATAAAAACTTTTCAAGGATTTGCAGTTTTTGCTGGGTTACGATCCTATTCAGATCTATAGAAATATAACGAAAATCTTAGTAATACATAGATATACCGGTATCTACTTGTGCACACACAAATACACAGACATATATTGTTGATGATAACAGGGAAGGATTTAGTGTTTTACTTTTATTCATCTTCTCTTGTTGGTGAGTAAGATGTAGCAACTTTGGTTGAAATGACTTTGAAAACTGTCCCAAGATTGCAGGGACTTTCAACCATCTTTGGTCATTGTCAAAAAGGTGGGTATTACTTTGTATGCCTGCACATTCAAACCGAAACCTCTTGTCTACGCCTTCACACATGACGTCATAGCGAGTGATGAACGCGAATATTCTGGAGATTTCCTGAACAAATCCAGAACTCCAGAAAACAGAAGTATTCACGTCCAGGATAATGACCAAAATAATTGAAAGGTCTCGTACTTGGACCAAACAGATTTTAGACTGTTTTAAACTACCGTCAACCATAGTTGAAGCCCAGTCACCTGGGGTTGTTGAATACACCGACTGCATCTTTGCAGAGGGGTAAACCCCACCTCCAACGAGTGTCCTGGGTATGACACTAAACCATCTGATGAGACTCTAGCCTGGGAGATTTTGGGAATGCAGTGTACCTCTTCACTGCCATTGCTGCCAGGTCCACTCTAACCCAGAATGGTGGCACCTGATAGGATCCTATCTATAGGTCAAATAGAGCAAACTATATGCAAACACATGATGTTAAAATGTGACTGTTATAAATGATGTTAAAAGGTGACTGTTATAAATGATGTTAAAAGGTGACTGTTATAAATGATGTTAAAAGGTGACTGTTATATAGCAGTACTTGAAACCATTTAACTGTGTGCCAAAAAGAGCTCGTGCTCGTTTAAGAATGATATCTACGAAATGTGTTCACCAATCGTATATATATTTAATATATATGTATACCGAGGATTTGGTATTAAATAACCTACAATGATTGATATGCTATAAAACACAACCAAACCAAACCAAACCAACCATAGTTGAGAAATCTCGCTTGCCAAAAAACAAAAAACAAACCAAAAAACAAAACAAAACATATAAACAAATAAGAAACGAAGAACAAAATTTTTGTCTCTTATTCTCAACAAAATATATAACAAGATAACCTGGTACCTTATTACACATTTTATATATATATATATATATATATATATATATATATATATATATATATATATATATATACGAGGATCATTGAATAAGTTTCCAGACTTTTTTCGTATGGGCACTTTTATTGATAGTACACACATGAAACTCTAGTCCCCTTCGAAGTAATCGCCTCCGGCTGCAATGCACTTGTACCGTTCCAACAAACTCTGGAAGGCTCCCTGGAAGTCCTCTTGTCTGAGCGTGTCAATGACCTTCGTCACAGCCTCTTTCATCTCCTCAATTGTCTCATAACGACAGCCTGTGAGCTTAGAGAATAACTTAAGTCACAGGGAGCAAGGTCTGGACTATAGGGAGGCTGAGGAACTGTCTTGATGCCCATCTTGGTCAAATAGTCTGTGACAAGGATGGAGTTGTGGACTGGTGTATTGTCCTGGTGGAAATGCCACTGAGCCGATTTGAAGAGTGCCGGCCACTTCCCTAGGAATCTCTTCCTGAACATCCTTAAATCCTCAACATAGTAACCCTAACCCTCATCCTTTGGCCAATCAACTCTGGTGTATTGACTTCCTTATTCCTCCCACACCTCTCATCATCCCTCACAGACTCTGTGCCTTCCTTGAATCTCTTATGCTACTCAAAAACTGATGCTCGATTCATGCAAGATGGTCGAAAAGCTGTCTGAAGCATTCCATACGTTTCTGTGGCATTTTTTTCAAGTTTAAAACAAAATTTTATTGCATATCGTTCTTCTAAAGTGTACTCACGTCCAGATTGGATTTTTGAAATTCACCAGTTGTGATAATCAGGCTTTAGTAGGGTGTATTCCAATTGCTGCTGTAGCTGTTGATTTGAAGCTGAAATCATAAAAATTGGTCAGTCATCTCATAAGATGTATAGCAATAAGACACTGAATTTTCAAGAGTCTACAACAATTCTAAATGCCTGTATAAAAAAAAGGCTGGAATTTATTGAATGTACCGCGTATATATGTACCACATGATCGCTGAGAAAATGTGTGGAGAAAAAGCTAGATGGAAACTACACAAGAATGCATGCTACGAGTTGTTGCACGGCCACCTACTTCTCATCTCACAAACCATCCAAGTAAGACAAACAAGATATGCGGGACACTCCAGGTAAATAAAGGACGAACTCATAAGTAACGTTCTCTTATGAACGTGTCAGTGTTGGCCGATTTGCAAAGACATATATACATCAGCCCTTTGCGGACACTGGATGCTGTCTCAAACACCAATCAATCGATGGAAGATGAGGACGGTGATAGAGAGTGATGGAACTCTGAATTATCTACACTAATTAATGATGATGATATATATATAAAGAAAGAAAGAGAGAAAGAAAGAAAGAAAGAGTGAGAGAGAGATGTTTTGAGAGGTGTTTTAAAGCTTTCATTTGAGTTATGAAGGGTGTTTCAGAAAAATTGCTATAATTTCTCTGTCGTATTCTTATTCAAATGATCTCAAATTTTAACAGCATGTGTAGAAAAAAGAAAGATTAAAAGAAAGCTTAAAAGATTTTAATATTTAAACACCTTTTCTTTCTCAATGTTCTGGATTTCACACTAATCTGCATCTGATATTAAGACTCCAGACCTGAATCTTTGGGGAGTGAGGAGTACCTCTCCATTGCCATTACTCCTAGATGCACTCTGACTCGAAGAGGTGGTACCTGTCTGGGTTCTTTCTATGGGTAAAATAGAAATATGTAATCATTTTTCTAACCTTGAAATCGTTAAACTGTGTGCAAATAAATGACTGATGTTTAATTGAATTATTAGTATTACACAGCAATACTTGAAACCATTCAACTGTGTGAAAACAACTGAGCTTAAGCTTGTTTAAAAATGTTACCAACAAACTATTCATTTACAAATTATATATATCTAATGTATATGTATAAACAGGATTTGTCATTAAATAACCTATAAGGGTTGATATACCATAAAACACAATCAACCAACCATTTTCTTTCTCAGTACATGGGGTTTCTATATCTGAAAAAAAAATCATTGTTAATAAACAGAATTTTTAGTTATTTCTTCATAAGCTGTTAAAATTTGAGATTATTTGAAAGAAAATTGGTTAAGTTATTAGATTACGAAATGATATACGCTTTTCAGATACAACCAATATAAATACACACACACACACACACACACACACACACACACATATATATATATATATATATATATATATATATTCATATACATTTACTTGTGTGTATTTTTTTTATCGACGTGTATGCGCGTTTGCGTAAATAACCTAATCAGTTTTAAATATCTTAGTCCACTGCACTTGAGATTTTTTTTCTCTTGAACTCATAGTATTTGTTTTTCTTATTTGGTTTTGAACGATTGTAGCCATTGAGAATCTTT
>OY757920.1:34651251-34733751 GCA_963585895.1 Sepioteuthis lessoniana
TTCATTGTACGTTCATATTTATATTTTTAGGTAGTTGTTTCTTAAAAAGGATTTTTTTTATATTTTTGCTCACGGTCCTATGGGATACAAAAAATTTTTAAAAAGATCTATTCGACCCATAGATGGGACCTTAACAGATACCACCACTCCTGACGAGACTAGACCTGGGAGTAATGGAAATAAAGAACTGTAGCCTCACAATCAGATGCAGTTTAGTGCTATACCAGGACACCTATTTGGGGGAAGGGTTTTATTCCTCAGCAGGAGATTCATTGAGCGTATTCAAGGCCCCGCCGAAAGGGTGGGTAAGTACATGAGCGTTAAAATGTAATATATGTTTATGTAATTATATTGAACATAATTATATGGTTCCAATAACTATCCATGCTTAATAAGGATCATTTGTTTTCACACAGTTATAGGGTATCAAGTATTCCTATCCAATACTGATAATTTTCAAACAAATCCATTTGACTGTTTTTTTTAGATTGTCATTAATTATAAAAATGACATAAAAGTGCCCGTGGTGTAATGGTTATCGTCGTAGGAAATGAACACGACGACACGAGTTCAAATCCTGGACCAAACTAATTGCATTTCACATAGCACTAATACCTTTGGGAAAGGTATGAATCCAATTATTCTCCCTCCAGCTATGGGTGAATAGTAGGGCAGACTAGGTTCTACAGTATTCTTATGATTATAATTATTTTCCTTTCGGAATGGTTGTGGAATGCAAAAATGACCTGGTGGTTACTTTAAAAACATCTTTTGAGAAAAGAGTTACTTCAATTCTTCTACCTCAAACTGATCAGAATCATATAATAGTGTTCCAGCATATTTTTTTGTCCCATTAAATATTGCTGCTTGATATTCTTCTTGTCATTATTCAGATAAAACAATGGTATATTTGTAAAATATGATTGTGACAATTGATTTTTATCTAGTTAATTCAATCTGAATTGCCAAACTGAAGAATGCGACAATCGCAAAGTGAACTGACTGGTGAGAAGTGTGCAATGATTTCATACATTAACAGCCATAGTTTATCGAAATGGTGGAGAAAAGTACCAAGGTCACCGACTTACAGGTGACACTCAATAAACAAAGATGTTTACGTTGAAAATTTCGAATCACTAAAACGGAAATTTTAAATATATATATTCTCACGCTGCACTGACCACTGACTCAACCCAGTTGTGTGAGATAAAAACTACTCTCTCTCCCCTAGCTCTCTGTCTCTTTCTGTTTCTCTGTCTTTGTCTGTCTGTCTGTCTGTCTGTCTATATGGGCTGTTTGTTTGGTTAAGTGGTTCGTCGAAAACCGGGACTAAGGAGCAAACTAATAAGTTTGCCAACGAAAATCCCCGGAGGATTTGGGTCAAACTCGAGGTCAGGATGTTGAGTTGTGTTTTACGGCATATCAACCTTGTGACTTATTCAATGCAAAATCCTATTCACACACACACACACACACACACACACACACACACATATATATATATATATATATACCAACCCCTTCGCTCGGGAAGGATATGACACAAGCTCAATTTTTAAGCGGAGTTTAACAGGTTTGAATTCAGAGTTTTCCTTCTCCTTGACTAGGTTCTTCACTAAGGCTGAAGAACCTAGTCTGCCCTACTATTTACCCATAGCTGGAGGGAGAATAATATATATATATATATATATATATATATATATATATATATATATTTATATAAATGATTTGTAAGAAAATAGTTTGGAGGTAACATTACTTTTAACTGAGCCAGATTGCATTTGTTTGAACACAGTTAAATAGATAGATTTAGTTTGGTTATTGTAGGTTATTTAATGCCGAATCTATTTTATACATATAAACAGTTCTATTTCAAATAATTTAGTTTAGCACAAGTACACATTTTACTTTTAGATATCACAAAAGCATATTTGAATTGCCGAGAGTCTGTGAAAGATGAATTATGTTCCGGTCACTTCACAACCAAAAGAAATGAGACAAAAGTGACGACTCTCGTAAGATCTGATTAACATTTGATGGTTAGTGGGGACAAGACTAAATATCCTCGCTAACACCAACGTAACAAATGATATTATTAGATGATATTGTAAACCAATGTATGTTTTAGGGATGAATATATATGACCAGTTCATCTGGAAAGACTTAATTATTTTTATCTATTTTCTCATTGATTCCCTGGTGTCATGGAAATAGGAAATCAGGACTCTGCCATTTTCCTCTCCTTTTTTTGTTGGCAATTTCTCACCACCATCAGTCAACCAAACTTGTTCCAGTTGGTTTAAGTATAGTTTTCTTTCCCTTAGATTAGTGATCCAACTAAGGTGAGAGAGCTCAATTTGCCTAACTATCAGCTTGGAAAAGGAAAGAAGAGACGGATGTATACCTTTCCCAACGGCATTACGGGAAACAACCTCCTCTAAAATTTGGCTTACAGAATCCATTTTCTTCAACGATAACCATTTCGTAACAAGTGCCACCGAAGTATTTTTTATGACGCCAGAATGTTCATCTATTGAATAAAAATATTTTGCGTCTTATCTGTTATTAGTTAATTTACTGCAAAACAAACAACCGAGGTGAACACCTTCTCAGAGTGCCAATTGCATAATTTTTGCCTTGGGTACAGTGTGCATGAATGTATATATATATATATAGAGAGAGAGAGAGAAAGTTATATATCGTCATCGACAGACAGACGATTTCGTTGAATCACAATTCTTCAGTGTACCTAGACACCCAAGATTCTCGAAGCCGGGATCGAAATCCGGTTGACTGTTTTGTTAGCCGGAAATTTTACCGCACAGCCACGAAGAAATCAAACGTAAGTGAAGGGAATTTTAAAGAATACGTATCACTTTTGTTTTGTTTTCATATATACGCTTAACGGCTACTGAGAGCTCAATTCATTCGAAGAGCTCTGCATTATGCAAACAGACACACACACACACACACACACGCAAACATTTCTATTTCAAACTATTCAGTTTATTCAAACAGTTCTAATTCAGCTAATTTTGTTTACACACTCTTAAATGTCAAAGCAGTTCTATATATAACAATTCAGTTTATCGTAAGTACAGTTTCAATGTCAAAAAACAGTTCAACTTCAAATACTTTCGTTTAACATAAGCACGCAGTTTAAATGTAAGTACGGTTTACTTGTCAAAAACATTTCTATTTCAAGCTATTCAGTTTAGTCAAAGAGTTCAGTTTAGCATAAGTATGTCGTTAGTTCTATTTAACCCATAGATAAGACCCTTATCAGGTGCTACCACTCCGGGTCAGAGTGAATGTGGGAGCGATGGCAATAAAGGAGTACTCCACATTCCCCAAAGCTCCAGCATTACTGGAACCTCACCATCTGATTGTTTAGTGTCATATACAGGACACTCATTATGGGAGTCTTACCTCTCTGCAGTGTTCCAGTCGGTGAAATCTACAGCTACAGCTGACCGGTCCCTAATGTCTTGAGACCTAACCATATTTACCAATAGTCTCTATCTAAGGTGGTCATCAGTCGAATGGGGATCCAGTATCCTGCAAACTCGTCAAATATATCATTCTATCGTGCACAGAGTTTTACATTTGAATAATTTCATTTAGTCTGTTGAGGTTATATTTAATGAATCTTGGTTGATCATCTACTGAAAAAATGTTTTGCATCTTGTCTGTTATTAGACAATGTACTGTTAAATAAACAAGCAAGCTGTGAGAAGAGCACAGCTGAATATTTCTGTTGTGGTAACGCATTACCACTTCTCATGGAAGTAGAAAAACTAATTCAGGTTTATCTAGTTTTATAAGAAGTGGTTGGGTGTTGCTCCAACGAAAATGTTCAGATAAGACTCTTTTGTCGGGGTGAGGCTTAGAACTTTTTGAACGACTCTCATAAGTCGGCAGTCGTGACTACGTATGGGGTAAAAATAAAGTTGCTCAGGAAGCAAACTCTTGATTGTGGAATATTTTCTTTCAATACCTTGTAATTTTGTGCTCATTCATGAAAAGTAAATCAAAGAACGAAGGAAAAAAATTGTCCGTTCTTTCTTTCAATTATCAATAATCACAGTGTCTTCCTGCAAATTACTTACATTGCGTTGAATAAATGACAAAAAAAGCAAGTATTTCGTATTTAAAAAATGGCAATGTTTTTCACTCTTATTTAACTTTATGCTTGGAGCCGTAAAAAAATCAAAACATACACGAAAATATCCGATACATTTCGTTGCGAATAATTTTTTGTAACTGGTGAATTGTTTGTTAGTTTCCTTATTTAAACAAGATATCGGAATGTCAGGATATCGGAATCTCGACTCACAATTCGTACATTTAACCAGCGTTTTTTTTCTTTATTTTATACACATACACCTATCTCTCCCTATATATATATATATGTATGTATATATGGATGGATTTACCAAACCCTCCGAACGAGCAGGAAGTGACACAAGGTCAATTTTTAAGTGGAGTTTACTAGGTTTGAACTTAGAGATTTCCATCTTCTAGACTGGCTGGCGGACGAAGGTTAAAGAACTTACTCTTCGCGACTACTAACCCATAACTGGAGAGAGAACAGTGGAATCCATTCCGTTCCCTATAGTATTAGCGCTATGTGAAATGCAAACAACCCCGTCTGAGATTTGAACTTTGGTCACTGTTCCCATTTCCAACGACGATAACCATTACTCTAGAAGTGCCTTTATAGTTCGTTTTCTCTCTCTCTCTCTCTCTCTCTCTCTAAATATATATATTCCCAAAAAATTCTACATACTAACATCGCTTTGAAGACACTATTCGCCTAATAATTCTATTGTTTCATTACTCCAATAGCACGATCCTCAGGGTCACGATGTTTGTATATATATATATATATATATATATTATCAAGTCCAGATAAACCAGGGTCGGGAATAATTCCGTTTTGACAAATTCATTCCACTATGAACATTTAAAATTTTCCTGGTAAAGAGCTCAATGTAACTAACATCACAGAGCCATAATTTCTTTAAGAAAAACATCCAATGGATAATTTAAAATTATCCATTGGATCTGAAGAAGACCTGTTTTTTTTTGGGGTGTTATTGATAATTATCAATACCCATAACAGGATGGAAATAAATTTATAATCATAATGTGACCGATTTTTGTTTTTCTTAAAGATATATATATATATATATATATATATATATATATATATATATATATATATCAAGCTTAGTAACAGACCAAATTTATTCATGTTAAAAGACAGAATTGAGCAAGTAACCGGTTTCGGTCCTACCTCTTCACAGTTAAACTAGGACAACGATGAAGAAAAATGGGGAAATAGACTCCGTAATGTAGGGGAAAAAAAAGAAATAAAAATTATATATATATGACAGGGGTGTGTTAAATTGTAATAACATTAAGACCCAATAAACATTCCCTCTGCTTACAGAGAGACGGTTTATGAGTCAAAATGTACATAGTTTCTAACATTTTAAGGTGGAAGTCTGAGTGGGACCTGCTTGAAATAGTAAACAGATCCGCACTGTAAATTGAGGCACATTCACGGTTATTTATAAGGTGTTTCGCTATAGCAGACCCATATGTGTTGTTGGTATGGTCAGCAAAGTGGTTTCCTAGCTGTATCTTAGTGGGCACATGCTGTTTGACTCGCACGTCCAATCGTTGACCAGTTCTCCCGATGTACTGCAAACCACAAGTACATTTAAAGAAATATATCAAATCACTGCTATGTTGTGGGCGGGGAGAACATCTTTACGACCAGATGGCAAAACAGTACGCGTGCGATGTTAGAAGCAAAGTAACACCTCCGTATACATCCTGAAATCTGATCGGCAAATTGATCACTAATCTCACCCAGCCAGGGTAGTCTGAGATACACAGGGCATCTCTGGGTCGACGCGACTTTTGTCTTATGAAAGTGAGCAATCTTATCCCCGATAACAGATCGAACAATGGCTTCAGGGAAGCCATTGTTACAAAGTGTTTCAGTGATAATATCAATTTCACCGTCAAGTTTCGACTCAGAGCATATCATTAATGCTCTGTGTACCAACGTCTTGATTAAATTCAATTTACGCTTTTTTTGGGCAAAATGAATCCCAGCAGATATACAAACCAGTGTAAGTAGGTTTGCGATAAACACTGGTAAGGAAACAAGAATCCTCTTTATACACTTGAAAATCAATAAAAGGATGTGTGGAATTACTCTCTTTTTCCAGAGTAAATCGAAGAGAAGGGTGAAATTTATTAAGATTGGAAAAAAAATTGCACCCTTCTCTTCGATTGAAGCAGTTTCCACTCAGACTTCCACCTTAAAGTGTTAGAAACTATATACATTTTGACTCATAAACCCTCTCTCTGTAAGCAGGGGGAATGTTTATTGGGTCTTAATGTAATTACAATTTAACATCCCACCCCCATGTCATATATTTTTTTTGTTTCTTTTTCTTTCTTTTTTTTTACCGTACATTACAGTCTATTTCCCCATTTTTCTTAATCGTTGTCCTAGTTTAACTGTGAACAGGTAGGACTGAAACTGGTTACTTGCACAATTTTATCTTTTAACATGAATAAATTTGGTCTGTTACTAAGCTCGATAAAATTTTGTACCCCGAATGAATATATATATATATATATATATATATATATATATATATATATATATATATATATATAGTATTATTTGGTCCAGTTAAACCGGAGTTGGGAGTAATTCCACCAGGACAAGAAAACTATTCAAGAGTGAACATTTAGATTTTCCTGCCCAATGTAACAGACATTACAGAGCAATAATTTCATTAAGAAAAAACAACAAACAGGTCACATTAGGATTATAAATTTATTTCCATCCTGTGATGCGTTTTTGAAAAATTCAAAAGCACGAAAAAAATTTAACAGGACTTCTTCAGATCCTATAGATAAAATTAATCAGAATAGACACAGGAAGGAAGGTGGGAGGGGATAGAAAAGGGGTGAAGAGTTATCTCCTCATTAAGCCCACTTCCGTCTTTTATTTTATTGTCGGTTAGAATTATAGTAAATTTATTTTAATTTTTAAATTCTAATTACATTTTGACTTAAACTACAGATTTAATATTAAAATAGATTTTTTAACTTTATTCAATAACTTTACGTAATGATACAGTAATAATTACATTAAATTAAAATCAAGATTTAATTAAATTCAAAATTTTTTAAAATCAAAACTCTTTAGAACCTATTAATCAGCTACACTTTTAATGATTAGTACGTACATATGATATGTTTATTCACATTTTCTGTCTAACATTTTATTTTATTTATTCATTTACATTAATTCTCAGTTTAATTCTATGTTTTTTTTTGTTTTTTTTTAATTTCTTAAGTTAATTATCTATAGTTTAAATTTAGCCCTATGTCTACACCTAGCTATTAATTCACTTCTCTTATTTGATCATTTTTCCAGCTCTGGATAAAGCAAAATGAGCATTTTTTCTTCTAAACCCAGATTGCATCTACAATCAAAAACGCGTAACAGGATGGATATAAATTTATAATCCTAATGTGACCGGTTTGTTTTTTTCTTAATGAATATATATATATATATATATATATATATATATATATATATATATATATTGTTTAAAAAACAAAAAATTTAGAAATTGGAAATGGAAATGAATTCTATTTCTAAGTTTTTGGTTCTTTAAACAAATACATTTTTTTTTTCTCAGCGGGTTATTTTGTATTAAATAGCCATGCATTGACCACTCTTTCTTTGGATACACAATCATTATTTACTTGGTAAATCTTCTGGCAGCAATGCACTTGTTGTACCGTTCCAACAACTTTTAGAAGACCCCATGGACGTCCTCTAGTGTGAGCATGTCAATGACCTTCGTCACAGCCTCTTTCATCTCCTCAATTGTTTCATTACGACAGCCTGTGAGCTTAGGGAATAATCAAAAGTCTCAGGGAGCAAGGTCTGGACTATAGGGAGGCTGAGGAACTGTCTTGATGCCCATCTTAGTCAAATAGTCTGTGAGAAGGATGGAGTTGTGGACTGGTGCATTGTCCATGCCATTGACCCGATTTGAAGAGTGCTGTCCTCTTCCGATCGAATCTCTTCCTGAACTCCCTTAAAATCTCAACATAGTAACCCTAACCCTAACCGTTTGGCCAATCAACTCTGGTGTATTGACTTCCTTACTTCTCCCACACCTCTCATCATCCCTCACAGACTCTGTGCCTTCCTTGAATCTCTTATGCCACACAAAAACTGATGCTCGATTCATGCAAGATGGTCGAAAAGCAGTCTGAAGCATTCCATACGTGTCTGTGGCATTTTTTCCAAGTTTAAAACAGAATTTTATTGCATATCGTTCTTCTAAAGTGTCCTGACGTCCAGATTGCATTTTTGGAATTCACCAGCAGTGACAATCAGGCTTTAGTAGGGTGTATTCCAATTGCTGCTATAGCTGTTGATTTAAAGCTGAAATCATAAAAATTGGTCAGTCATCTCATAAGATACATAGCAATAACATAGTGAATTTTTGAGAGTCTATAACAATTTTAAATTTAAATGCCTGTTCAAAAAATCTGGAAACTTATTGAATGCACCACTTATATTTCTCATTTCATCAGTCAGTGGTTTCAGTCATATTCTATAATGGAGCATGCAAATCTCCTACTGTTTTGGTCGTCAATATTTTACAAGCATATCTTTGTACTAACTGAATACTGAAAGGAAGAGTATTTCGCAGCGATATTAAAGGTGGCAAAAATTTGCTGGTACCAGTAGATCACTACCAAGTTATCTAACTAAGACTATTTGAATCGATTCTCTTAAGAAAAAGAAAGATTAAAAAAAGAAAAGAGATATTCTCTGTCTCTCCATCCCTCTGGCTCTCTGCCTTTGTCTCTATCTGTCTGTCTGTCTGTCTATATATATAAAGAGTTTATCCGACCTTTCACCAAGCCAGATTTGGCACGGTCATTTCAGAGTGAGGGAGTCACGAACATGCACTTAAAAAATGCTTAATCCCCTCGGTATTCCCCTTTAAAGGTATCTTAGGCGCCAAGTGATAAACTTAGCGGGTATTACCAGTGATTAAAGATCCTTTGGATCAGGCTATCAACTTAGAATCAGCCATCCATTATGAAGAGCCAGGTAAACATATATATAAGCATATATAAGCATCTATCTATCTATCTATCTATCTATCTCTACATATATACGTATGTGTTTATATACGTATTTACAGCGTGTGTATATATATATATATATATATATATATATATATATATTCATGTATTAACACACTCACACGTATATATAAATACTTATAAACAACGTTTATATACATATATATTCATATATGCGTATTAAGACACACACACACACACACACACTATATATATATATATATATATATATATATATATATATATATATATATATATTGACATAATGGTTAGATATTCACCAATGGTCCGGGAGACTGGAATTCAATCCCAGGTCGAGTCATATCAAAGATTCAAAAAATGGTACTTAATGCCTTCTTGCTTAAAAGTCAGCTGTATAAAGTGTGAATCAAGCGTAAAGTGGTGAAATCCAGGGAAAAGAATTGCGCCTTATCCTGCACTTTGGTGCAGTAGCTATTGAAAAGTGAGCCTTCGCGTCGCCCTCAACTACAGTTGGCCAACTATATATATATATATATATATATATATATATATATATATATAAGTACACGTATTTACGTTATTGAATTACAATTTGCCCAGGGCTGTATGGTTTCAAGTATTTCAATTAAATGCTGATAATTTCCAGTGGCAATGAAGGTGTGACTTTACACTCACCAAAGCTCCAAAACTGGAGCCTCTCAATCGAATACGGCTAAGTACCATAACCAGGATAGCCATTCTCATTGGGTGGAAAGATGTCATTCCCTTCTTCAAGTCTACATATATATATATATATACATATCGGGTCTGAGCACTGTTGCATTATTTTAACAAGCTTCGCTCACTTTGGTACATTGTTTCTAGCTGTAGCTGCTGTTCCTTAGTGGTTGCTCATTTTAGAAATGAACTGGAGCATCGTTGCTTAACTCTGAATAGTTGTTGGGAACTTGTGTTTTCTGCGCGACTAACCTGTCAGTCAGATCCGTGTAATCTTGATAAACCTTTTATACTGTGCACCTATTGACCAGTGCAGGCAATTGTGTATCTCAGTATGTGTGCGTGTATATATATATATAAATATATATATGTGTGTGTGTGTGTGTGTGTGTGTGTGTGTGCGCGCGCGCGCGCGTGTGTGTGTTTGTGTGTGTGCGAGAGAGAGAGAGACAGAGAGAGAGAGAGAGAGGGGAGGGAGAGAGAGAGACTTGTTGACAGACTGAACTTGGTGAATTTAAAAATTTACTTTTAACGGGAGACATTTCAACAGATTGTGCAAGTCGATCGGCAATAAAATCGCTGCTTATCAACTAACAAAACGTAAACATTGTATATACATATTTTACGGCTATTACTAATTTAACAATCAAAGGAAAAGAAGCCAAAAGAAAGTGTGAGAGGGAGTGTGTATATGTGTGTGCATGTGTGTGTGTGTGAGAGAGAGTAAGAGAGAGAGAGAGAGAAAGAGAGAGAGAGAGAGAAAGAGAGAGAGAGAGAGAGAGGGAAAAAAGAAGCGATAATAGAGGCGTGATGCGTTTAATACTGTTTCTCTTAATTCTCAGTTTTGTTTACACGATGGTATCTGAAACAGAATCATTGGTCTTGAGCAGGTTTAGCCTTTTAGTGTTGCTTTTATTGTCTTCAGGGCGTCAGGAAGAAAGCCCCTGCTAAAAATATAACAAACAAACAAAAAACAAAACAAAAAAGCAAAAAAAAAAAAAATCGAAATAAAAAAACAAAAAACAAAACAAAAGACAAAAAAAAAAAAAAACGAAACAAAAATGATAGAGCGATATCGACGCGTAAACATTTGCGTAACTGAAATCTAAGAAGGAAGTCCGCCTTTGGTTTGTATGGTAACATCCATAGGAAATTATTGCTTTGGTGAGGTGAATGTGGTGACAGTCGTAAAAGTGATGTGAAAGGAGATGGTGTGGATAAGTGTGAGATGTGCGCATGCGTGTGTTGGTCTGCTTGCGTGAAGATTTGTGTTTAAATGTCCTGAAATGGGTTGACAGGCCATAGATTTGGCTGTCATTTTTACTGTCAACCTCAACCACCTCAACAATAACAAAAAATCTTAGTAATGTAGTACCGGTAAGATAAGAACCGTAATAATAACAATAATAATAATAATAATAATAATAATAATAAACATTCTAAATTTATTCCGTCTATTCGATTTGCAACGTAAGAGCTGACAATTATTTTTGTTTATCATAATTAATTCTTTTGCGTCTCGGCCTTTTCTCAGTATTTAGTGAGTTCGAAGCTATAAATTGGAGGCACTCAGTGGGAATCGAAGTCATTACGGTAGTAATTGTCAGTAGTTCGAGTCTGTGCCCATCCTGTGGGTGGGGCATAAAATACACTGACTGTATCCACTGCAGAGGCGTAAGCACCCCCACTTCAAAAAGTGATGTCTAGAGTATGACGCTAAACTGCATCTGGTGGTGAGTCTCCAATTCTTGAATTCTGGTAAGAATGGAATCCCCCTTCATTGTGATTACTCACAGGTTCTAATTGGCTCGAACTGGTTGTACTCGTCAGGGTCCCATCTATGGATCTCATCTATTTAATAGATATACTTGAAAATTATAATTATTAGATTCTTGATAACATATATGAATGCAACTTATACGAGGATCATTAAATAAGTTTCCAGACTTTTTTCCTGTGGGCACTTTTATTGATAGTACACACATGAAACTCTAGTCCCCTTCGAAGCAATCTCCTCCTACAACAATGCACTTGTTGTACCGTTCCAACAACTTCTGGAAGGCTCCATGGACGTCCTCTTGTGTGAGCGTGTCAATGACCTTCGTCACTGCCTCTTTCATCTCCTCAATTGTCTCATTACGACAGCCTGTGAGCTTAGGGAATAAATAAAGTCACAGGGAGCAAGTTCTGGACTATAGGGAGGCTGAGGAACTGTCTTGATGCCCATCTTAGTCAAGTTTGTGAGAAGGATGGAGTTGTGAACTGGTGCATTGTCCTGGTGGAAATGCCACTGACACGATTTGAAGAGTGCTGGTCTCTTCCCTAGGAATCTCTTCTTGAACTCCCTTAAAACCTCAACATAGTAACCCTAACCCTAACCGTTTGGCCAATCAACTCTGGTGTATTGACTTCCTTACTTCTTCCACACCTCTCATCATCCCTCACAGACTCTGTGCCTTCCTTGAATCTCTTATGCCACACAAAAACTGATGCTCGATTCATGCAAGATGGTCGAAAAGCAGTGTGAAGCATTCCATACGTTTCTGTGGCATTTTTTCCAAGTCTAAGACAGAATTTTATTGCATATCGTTCTTCTAAAGTGTCCTGACGTCCAGATTGCATTTTTGAAATTCACCAGCTGTGACAATCAGACTTTAGTAGGGTGTATTCCAATTGCTGCTGTAGCTGTTGATTTAAAGCTGAAATCATAAAAATTGGTCAGTCATCTCATAAGGTGTATAGCAACAACATATTCCTTAAATCCCTGTATAAAAAAGTCTGGAAACTTATTAAATGCACCACTTATATTTTAAGAATAGGTTCTTGAAGCTATATTTGTTTTTTATATATTGGTTATCATTAGTTACTTGAATCTATATAATTTGTGATTTCAGCATATAGATACCCTGACAAGGACCAACAAGCTGTAGAACCAACCAACCAACCAACCAACCATTATTAAACGTATAAGTAATATAGCTGTGTTACAATAAAAAAGAATGCCGAAAAATTGATAAGTTCCCATATTTCAAAATACGGCGTGTATCAACAGTATTAAGGTGATGAATATTTTCCTACTGGATAATACGGGGTGTAATGGTTAAAGCGCTGAACTGCGGAATCGTAGTAAGGGAGTTCAAACTCCAGTCGCGTTATTACGTTTATTTTCGAAAAAATACATTTGGGAAAGTTTTGAACCCCCTTATCCTCCCATCAATGGGTTAAATAGTACCACAACTGTTCTTCTAGAAAGATGAATTTGGCATTAGTTAACCCAAGAAGGTTGGTATGCTATTAAAGAGTAACCAATCAAATTCTGGATGATACAGTTTTAATATCTATCTATATATCTATCTATGCATCCTGGATTGTCGCAGATGGACGACATATATTGTAAGCATTTTGGGCTCAGTATTTTAAACTCGAAAAAGATTAGTCAGTTTTAAGAACAAAGCATTTTTTTTATTGTATTATGTCGATGCTATTAAGGTTTGATTTCTTTGTTTAATGACATATCAGCCCTCGTGGGTTATTTAATAGCAAAGCCATCCTCGTGGAATAAGATTTGTGATATTATTTAACCCATAGCAAAAGGAATAAAGGGTTTAGTACCTTTCCCAAGGGTATTTGTTCAAGAGTGAATATAATAGCGCGATTGGAGTTCGAACTCGCTTACTTTGAAGCTGCAGTCCAGTACGTTAGCCAATACATCACGGGTATTTTCCCCGGTCATTAAGGTTTTTTTTTTATCAGGGGTAGGGATTCAAATTAACTTACTAGGTTTGGCAACTATTGCAAATAAAAATATATGTCCACCTTTTCAGTCTTTTTTATATTGATTCTGAACAAAATTTCAAAGGGATAAAGAAAAAACTTACAAATTAAATGCTATTAAAAAAAAGTCCCACAAGTATGTTGTATTTGGTTGGTTGAGAAATGCTTCGAAGCGAAATCATCTGGTGGTTGCAGGATCAATCCTGACAACAGGCAAATAACAAGGAATATTAATACTTATATCCGGTCATTGTTATTGGAATTAGAAAAATTTACCCCAGTGGATTAGATAAAAGGTTCGGTTCGTTCTGTGTAGGCTCCCAAGTTCGACAGGAAATACCTGAAGAAAGCCAAAGGACGCATCGGCCAAAACGTTGTGAATAAAACAATAAAGATGAAGACAATAGACCGAATTTTCTCAGTGATAAAGTATGTAGTACTCAGAAAAAAACCCCTTTTTTTCTGATTTACTAAACTTTGCTTAGTGTATCACACAGACCTTACATAGAGTGGAACTGTAAGTTATGGCAATCAATCAGTGATTCCAACACCCCTAAAATTTTGGAACTGGAGCCTCACCAATAAACGCTCCGTGTGTGTGTGTGTGTGTGTGTGTGTGAAAGCTTCTTATCTTTTTGCAGTCGGCTTAATCTATACCCTGCTAAACCTAGTCCAACTCCATTTTTTCTGACCATTGCTGCTCCATGATAAAATCTTTCAGTATGCATAAACCTTTTTACGGAGAAAAGAAATATTTGTATTGCGGGGAATCATTTACATTCACACCTAGAAAAGAGTGCATACATAATGCATATACATCGTGCAAATACCACACACACACACACACACACACATATATATATATATATAGACATGCGGTTCTTAATTTATTCAATTCTTTATATAATAATAGAAAGAAATGCCTGCATTTTTCTTCTTTTAAAAAACATTTATTCATTGACCTACATAACAATCCACCTGTCCATTTACTTATTTAAAGATTCGTAAATCCATTGAGTTCAATACTTTTGTACTTACATACACACGTACGAGTGTAAAAATTTATGTATATAAGCATGGGAACAATAACAATGAAAAATAACATATACATTCATAAAGACGAAGGACCAACATATGCAATAGATACATTATCAATATATTACCAACATATGCAATAGATACATTATCTATATATTACTAAAATTCTCATGTTTGTATATATGTATGTTACCATAACCCGGCAAAAACGACACATCATAGCGTGATTTTATTAAAGCAACACACTTTAAATGCTCCAAAAGAATAAGGCAGCGTCCTGTTCAATTTGACCTCGAATAAAAATTCTGTGGGGTCTGCGTCGCACTGAATGTTATTTTTAACCATGCAACTTGTTGATATAACGGAGATAATTATTGAATGCAAATTAGAATCTTTTATTGTTTTCAAAACAGAACTAGCAACAATGGACCGCTGATACTACAGGGAGCCAATAGGTTCACTGGTCTCATATATATATATATATATATATATATATATGTGTGTGTGTGTGTGTGTGTGTTATAGGCTTAATGAAAGAATAAAAATATATTTTAAAATAGGAAGGTCCACGAAGGGATTAGTATTTTTTAATTTATTTATTTTGTTCTTACTTACGTGTTATATATGTGTATTTTTCCAGCTTGTTGCTTTCCTCAGAGAACATATGTGGCACTAGGCCTTGTTAATGGGGTACTCAATGAGACTTGAATTCACTCTTGTTCGCAGTTTGAGTGATTTAGTTTCACTGAGTACCCCATTAACAAGGCCTAGTGCCACATATGTTCTCTGACGAAAGCAACAAGCAAGAAACATATACATATATAACATATGTAGGAAGAAAATAAATAAATAAATAAAAATACTAATCCCTTCGTGGACCAACCTACCTACCTATATATATATATATATATATAAGTGGTCGCAACTTCGGTCAGCTTTGCTTGGGGATTTCATTTTCCCTGTCAATAACAAAAGATGTTATTCTTTGATTTGATGGCATATTAACCTTCATGGGTTATTTAATGCCAAACCCACCCTTAAAAAGGAATAGAAGTGTTACTATTTAACCAATAGTTGGGGGTATAAAAAGATTTCATACCTTTCCCAAGGGTATTAGTTGGTTGGTTGTTTGGGTTTTGTGGCGTATCAACCTTTGTAGGTTATATAACGCCAAATTCTGTTTATATGTATATACATCCAAGGGTATTTGTCCGAAAGTGAAAGTAATAGTGCAACTAGAGTTCGAACCTGTTTACTATGATGAAGAGCACGTTAGCCACTACGCCTCGAAGACTCTCCCTACCTTAATGAGGGAATGCCAGAGCAAGATGCATTCACTTATTATAATCCTTTGTTGCTTTCACAACTTTTCAGTAACGAAGTATTAGTACATTGATGTAAGATTTAAATCAACTGACCATATGTATTTACCTAACCCCTCCGCACAAGCAGAATGCAACACAAGGTCAGTTTTTGATTGGAGTTGACCAGTTTTGAATTCCGTTTTCATTCTCCTAAACCGGCTGTCATACCCAAGTTAAAGATGACAATCTGTCCTACTATTTACCCATAGTTGGATCCATACCTCTCCCAAAGGATTTAGCGTTATGTTAAATGCAAACAGCATCGACCGAGATTTTAACTCGGGTCGCTGTGTCCATTTTCTTCAACAATAACCTTTACATGACATGCGCTTCCTACTTGAAAGTGCCTATATCAGTATGCCAATTTTTTGGTATTAAGAATAGCTTCTTGAAGCTATGATTTTCGACAAATCGTTATCTTTTGTGGCCTTAAACAATAAATTTGCTTGCAAAAAAGACTGGCTTCGACATATAAATACCCTAATAAGGATTTACACGCAATCAAACCAACCAAACAACTAACCAACCAGATTACATTTGTAGCTAATATAGTCATATTCGAATAAGAATTCAGAAACATTGATATGTATCCATGTTTCAAGATAAGGTGAATACCAACTGTATTCAGATCCCATGTTCATAATGTACCCCAGTTAAAATGTACATTTTACTTCAGGGTGGTACAGATCTATCTATCTATCTATCTATCTATCTATCTATCTAATTCAATGTCCAAATCTATGCATCTATCCCCTTATTTATCCAACTATCTGCCTCAGATTTTATAAAAAATATCTTTCTTTCTTTCTTTCTCTCTCTCTTTCTTTCTTTTCCAGTTTGCTTCTATCTATCTATCTTAAATTTTGTCGAAATCTTTCTTCCTTTCTTTCTTTGTACAAGGTGCGGCAGAAGTAATTGGGTTGTTTACTTCCATTTTGTATTGTAACTGGTTGCTCCCTTACTTCGACTATACCATGCAAATACAAAATAAATATCATCAGCAATAATATTAAATAAAACTCTTTTGAGGCAACGAGATTATTTTAATGTTTAACGAAGGATTAATGATATTCAATGCAAATTTTGTTCCCCACGAAAATCCGGAATACGTGCGAAACGAAACTGTTATTAATATGAAAGATTTTGATTCTGTACTTGAGTTTGGCAATCGACAATGTTGTTCTAATTCCGTTGCTTGGGCATCGGTTAAGATCAACAAATGCGTCGCAGATGCAGTCGGAATCAAATTGGTTATGACGTAGATAGATTTACTCAATAAATCTCACCAACATTACTAACATTCCCTCACTCTTCGCTGCCGGTTATATGTGACCTCCATGAACCGTGCTAAAATGAATAGTGTTAGGCATGGGTGGAATGGCGATTTTTGAACGCGTGACTGAGTGGATTTTTTCAACTTTAGATTGATTTCCTGATAAAAATTTTGCCTAAAAATCCCCCATGAATAAGTGTATACCTCAACCATTTAAAAAAAAAAATATAAAGTAAATTTCCCTCTGAAAGAAAGACATCAGGCATTTTATTATTTCTAGTTGAATAAAAATGTATATTATTAAGTATTATTTATTACCAAACTCTACAGCAATAAAAATAACCAAGAAAAAATCAAGTTCGGTTTAAAAATGTTTCAATGAATGTTTAAAACAGGCTGAGGAAAGTTCCAATGAAGGTGTGGGTGCGTGTATTTTGTGCCTAATCAAGTCGATAAGTATTCTGAGTTTGACATATGGTGATCTATACAAAAGGCCTTCCCGTGGCCCTGTTAAGGGGGCAGAAATAGAGGCCGATTTTAAAATGTTTAAGAGCGACGCCTTTAAGTTAGGGTTTGAGATTTCGTTAGCTCACTTCTGTAGTTGGCTTAAGAAATTCAAAGAAAAATTTACTTTTACTATTGCAAGAACTTTTACCATTATTCAATTGAAGTTAGAATAAAGTCTATTTAGTTAATATCCTTTGAATGTAGCTATATCATTTTACTTAAAAAATATCATTTGGGAATCTTCTTTATCTTGGATGTTTATTTGAAATTTTAAATGCAAATGAATATGCTTTTTGATATTCTCTAAAAGCAAATGAATTTGCTTTATGTAAAAATTGAAAGATAAACTGGCTCATTTTTCAAGTGGGTAGAGTGTTCGCCAATGGTCCGGAAGACCTGGGCTCAATTCCAGGTCGCGTCATACCTAAGACTTTTAAAATGGTACTTGATACCTTTTTGTTTAACACTCACAAATATAAGGTACGTATCAAGGGTAATGTGAAGCAATCCTTGGAAAAGAGTAGCTCCCTCCCCTGCAATTGAAAAGGAAGCCGTCTGGTCGCCCTCGACTAAAGGGAGACAACTTTACTTACTTATCATGACGCAAAAAATCAAATTTACTTTAAATATCATTTGTATAAGTTTTTAACACGTAACAATTTATCTTGATCTTTATTCACATTTCAAATTAATCATACTGTAATGTAACGTTTGATACCTTAAAATTAAAGAAAAATGTCATTTATTAAGAATTTTATTAATTAAAAATGTAACATCACAATTGTGTTCTTGCTCAGTCGGCTGGGACTGTAGAATAGACTGACTGCACCTCTGCAGAGGGGTAAGACCCCCGCCCAACGAGTGTTCTGGATATGACACTAAACAATTTGATGGTGAGGTTCCAGTAATGGTGGGGCTTTGGGGAATACGGATCACCCCTTCATTGCCATTGCTCCCAGGTCCACTCTGTCCCGGCGTGGTAGCACCTGATAGGGCCCTATCGATGGGTTAAATAGAACTAACGGCATATTTATGCTCGACTGAATTGTTTGACTAAACTAAATAGCTTGAAATTGAAATGTTTTTGACAATTAAACCGTATTTATATTTAAACTGCGAGCTAATGCTAAACTGAATTATTTGAAATGGAACTATTTGTATAAAAATGGATTTGGCGTTAAATAACATACAAAGGTTGATATGCCACAAAAACAACCAACCAACCAACCAACCAACCACAGTGTTCGGTTTAATTTTTAGAAGACTTTTACCACGACTTTGTTTTCACACTGAGAAATTTTTTTATAATATTACTTTATTAAAATAAACATTATTTTATTAAAGTTATTTTTATATTTTCTCTAAGATATTGTTAATTATCAAAACAAATATATTGATAAATTTGAATTTTTATGAATAATTTATGTTTATGTTTTTTCTTCAAAGCGAATATCGAGTTTTAGATTTAAGTTTAAAAACGTAAAATAAATGCAAATTTAAAGTTTTTATATTACAAAATAAATAAAAAATTAATTTAAGAGTGTTATTACGTAAAATTAATGTCATTATTAAGTTCACTATATTTAATAAATTGAAATTTTAAAATTATATATATATATATATATATATTTGGTGTCATTTGCGTGCGATATGGATTGTTGGCTCAGTTGTAGAGTTTTGGCTCTGCAATCTGTGCTTGCTGGTTCTTTTTCCAGTGGTGGAGATCATGGTATACGCTGCTGATGAGACCTTATAAGGTCGAAACAGATGTCCAGTGTTTCCGTACGTAGGTGTTAACCGGATTTTTGGGTCGTGGTAATTCAATTCATAATATTTTTTCTGTTTGAAAATATTTACTAATGTCCATGTTATTTTACTTATTTCTCTATGCGAAAAAAATTCGGACGAAAAATATTTGTTTTTACGATAAACGTAAAATAATACAAGTAAGTTGGTCGGATATTAAATAAATACATCTTATTCTTGCTTTAATTGAATGATAGTAAAAGTTATTTCAAGAGTAAAAGAAAAACTTTCTTAGAATTTCGAACAAAACCTCAAACCGATGCCAAAAGGCATCTCTCTCAAATATTTTAAAATAGGCTCCACTTCTAGCTCTTAGCTGCGCCACGAGAAAACTTTTAGTATAGCATACCGATAAATTGCATCTGAAGGTGAGGCTTGAGTTCTGAATATCTAGGAAGCATGGAGTACTTAATTGCCATTACTTAAAAGTCTCCTTTGACTAAGAGTGTTAGTACCTGTTAGGGTTCCATCTAGGGGTGAAATTGATATGTCTTAAAATTATTCGTATTTGTTTGGACCATGTACAAAAAAAAAAAAGAAAAGAAAACACTCTCAAGAAATTCGCTTATGTCGACAACATAATACAACACGTCATTTGATGACGTCACTAGGACTCCTCCTTATTTAGATATTTCTTTCTTTCATAGTCCATTTTCATCATTTCTAAATTATATATAGTAATGCCCATAAATAATTTCCCGTCAACAATGTTCTCTTTTTAATAAAAATTAATTTTCTTCTAAGCCAGATATTTTATTATTTCTCATGGAACATTATACAATCAAAACAGAAATTATTAGATATTATTTATTACCAAACTCTACAGCATTGACCAAAAATAGAACTGCATAAAACGGGTGTGCTTATTTTTACAATGCTACATATCCATATTTTTGGCAAAAAATTCCTTGGAAAGAGAAAAAAAGTGTTTGAGTTTACGTTATTTCAGTTATCAATAATGTTATTGGAAATGTATTTACTATATATAATATAGTATATATATATATATTCACTAATTGTTGAACGGGGAAATGAATAAGGTAGATGTGCGCCTAGAGACCGGCTGAGATTGATGAATAATAAACAGTTTGTAATACGAGGATCATTAAATAAGTTTCCAGACTTTTTTCGTATTAACACTTTTAGTGATAGTACACACATGAAACTCTAGTCCCCTTCGAAGTAATCTCCTCTGGCTGCAAGGCACTCGTTGTACCGTTCCAACAACTTTTAGAAGGCCCCATGGACGTCCTCTTGTGTGAGCGTGTCAATGACCTTCGTCACAGCCTCTTTCATCTCCTCAATTGTCTCATAAAGACAGCTTGTGAGCTTAGGGAATAACCAAAAGTCACAGGGAGCAAGGTCTGGACTATAGGGAGGCTGAGGAACTGTCTTGATGCCCATCTTGCTCAAATAGTCTGTGAGAAGGATGGAGTTGTGGACTAGTGCATTGTCCCGGTGGAAATGCCACTGACCCGATTTGAAGAGTGCTGTCCTCTTCCGATCGAATCTCTTCCTGAACTCCCTTAAAACCTCAACATAGTAATCCTAACCCTAACCATTTGTCCAATCAACTGTGTTGTATGGACTTCCTTACTCCTCCCACACCTCTCATCATCCCTTCCTTGAATCTCTTATGCCACTCAAAAACTGATGCTCGATTCATACAAGATGCTCCAAAAGCAGTGTGAAGCATTCCATACGTTTCTGTGGCATTTTTTCCAAGTCTAAGACAGAATTTTATTGCATATCGTTCTTCTAAAGTGTCCTGACGTCCAGATTGCATTTTTGAAATATATCAGCTGTGACAATCAGGCTTAAGTAGGGTGTATTCCAATCGCTGCTGTAGCTGTTGATTTGAACCTGAAATCATAAAAATTAGTCAGTCATCTCATAAGGTGTATAGCAATAACATATTGAATTTTCAAGAGTCTACAACATTTCTAAATGCCCGTACAAAAAAATTCTGGAATCTTATTGAATGCATCACGTGGATAGATTGATAGATAATGAATTAATTGTGGCAAATAGATCCATGATAAATTGATTGTGATAGACAGTTAGTGAATTGTTTGTAATAGATAATGAAAGGATTGATATATATATATATATTTATATATATACGAAAGGATTGAAGGATATATATATATATATATATATATATATATATATATATATATATATATATATATAAATATATATATATATGAAAGCAATGAAAGGATTAATATATATAATGAGATAGAGATAGATTGATAGAGAGAGAGAGAGAGAGAGAGAGAGAGAGAGAGAGATATGTAGACAGACTGACAGATAATCATCGGATTGAGATAGATTGATAGATAGAGTGAGAGAGACAGAGAGAAAGAGAAAGAGAGACAGAGACAGAGACAGAGATAGACAGAGACAGAGAGAGGGACAGATTGACTGAGAGGTAGCAGACTTTAGATATACCGAATAAATGAGGTATAATGTTGAATGGTAGGTATGCTATTGATGATGGATGCATTCTTTTTGTACAAGGAAACATTATAAGTGTGTATGTGTCACGAAAGGTTGAAGATAAAGTTAGTCATTATAAGACCATCCCTCCTCACACTCTTATTTATACGCCAGGCAGATTTACAGTATTGTAGTTTTCCGATGACATAGATCAACAAAGTTTTTGCTACTTTTAGATTAAATTGAATAATTCCGAATCAGTGCTTAAAGTTTTGTAGGACGTCAGTACTTTGTAAAATGTACATTATATGCTAGTACGTATGCTTTTATTGGTAGATCCGTTTACATCTAATTCGTCCTCAATAGAAAAAGTAGTGATATACGATTGTAACAGATTCAAACACCGAAAAATAGTAATTAGCAAGTAAAAAATGTGATTTAGAAAAATCAACTGAAAAGTAGCATTTTCAGTGGACATGAGATAATAGAATTGATGCATCTAGCAAGTTCAGAGGTAAAATGAATGGCAGTATTTGTATTAATTGTACGGGCCCTTTTTTGGGGTCTTATAGAGATAAAAACGATGCTGATTTAATAAAAACAAACAAATAAACTAACCCCCCAAGTAAACAATGCAACAAAAAATCAAATGGCGTTGCATTCTCACATTGATTTCATTCACCTAATCAGGTCGGGATAAGTGATGAGGATGGAGAAAGATTCCACCACAATATTTCGGTGATGCAAACTCAATACTAAGGACACTTTAACAGAAATGTGAAGGGTGATTAAAACTGTTTGTTTTTTTAATGAAGATGACACTCACCATTAAGAAGCATATGAATACTTTGAATCTCAAATACTTTTGGACTCTATTGACCAATGCTTCAGTTAAAGTATATAGAGGTTATTTATTCTATTACCTAGAGTTCACGACACCACTGAAGCTGTTTCTTTTAACACAATGATTTGGTGTTATTGGGAGAAAAATATAGCTTTGACGAGTAGAATAAACAATAGTTTTATTTTTATGAGTAAAAGAAAGATTTCAAGGGGCTCAGTGATGTAACAGGTTTAAACAAGCAGTAAAAACTCAATGATATCGCGGACTGTAATTAACAGACATTTTTTTTTCGTATTGAAATTGTTTTAGTGTGTTGAATTTCTGAGTTGAAACTTGGTGATTTTCATCATTTACGGTTTTCGGACTATTGTCTTCACCTTTATTGTTATATTCACAACGTTCCGGCCTTCTTCAGGCGTTTTTTGTCGAACACTGGAACCTTCACGGAACTTCGAACCACGTCCTTTATTTAATTCACGGGAACTGCTTGCTCTGATTCCGTTAACCATAACCGGGTACAAGTGTTAAGTATTCCTGCAACCAGGATTGAACCTGCAACCTCCAGATGATTGTCACTTAGAAGTTTAGGGAACCAACGCCTATAACAGCAGGCGTTGGTTCCTTAAGCTCCTAAAGATGTGGTTCGAAGTTTCGTGTGGGCTCCCGAGATTTGAACTCGTGTCGCCGTGTTCATTTCCTACGACGATAACCATTACACCACGGGCACCTCCACTGGAATATGTTGATTGTATAAATGAAAATGTAATGGAGGTGGATAATATTTAATTGTCCTGAAGGCCATTTATATTTTACTTAATAGGCCTTCTCTATGCAAGCAAAACCCCAAAGAACTCTCTGAATTTATTAGGAGATATCTCTTGCTTGACTCAGGGTGGTTTTTAATTTTTTTTTTCCTCATCCCACTTGGTCTTACTATCATTTTCATTTCCCCTCACCTTTTATTTAATCTTATTTACATTGTTTTTAAACACTACATATATTGTAATCTCCTATTTTTGCATATGTCTCTTAGTATTTGCCTCTTTAAATTCACATGTACTAACAAGTTATTTAATATGGATATTATATATTTGGATTTTATCAAGGCATTTAATACAGTATCTCATTATCGTTTGATTATGAAAATAAAATCTTTGGTATTTCTACCAAAATACAAAATATTGGAAGATATTTATTGACAGGGTTCAATCCCAGGTCTCGTCATACCAAAGACTTTAAAAATGGTACCTCCTTGCTTAACACTCACCAATATAAGGTACGTATTAAGGGTAAAGTGGAGCAATCCTGGGAGAGGAGTATCGCCCTCCCCTACACCTCGGTGTAGTAACTATTGAAAAGGGAGCCTTCTATTCGCCCTCGACTACAACTACGGTGTTGAAGTGCAGAATTCCTTTTATGGTCTTCTTGGTCGGACTGAGAACTTATCTCCACACTCTCACGAACACGTATATATATATATATATAGAGAGAGAGAGTTTCATCTAACTACACGATCAGTTCGCATCTCACCTTCTCTCTCCCTCTATGTCTCTCTCTCTCTCTCTCTCTCTCTATATATATATATATATATAATACACACACACACACACACACACACACACATATATATATATATATATATATATATATATATATATATATATATATATGTATATATATATATATGGGGTATATTTTATTAAAGATGACAGAAAGGGATTTGGAGTTGACTTTTTATTAGCCTTTTCTTGTTCGCATAATAATATAAAAAAATTAATAATAAAAAAATGAATAATAAAAAACTCAGCTCCAAAGCCTTGTCTGTCATCTTTAATAAAATATGCCAACAAGAAGCATTAAACACACACACACACACACACTATATATATATATATATATATATAGAAAGAGATTGAGAGAGAGAGAAAATTGATGACAAGGTATTCCAAGCTGAAGGAGAGATTTATAGATAAACCAAGTCGACATTATAACGTTTCGGTTCTAATGAACCATCATCAGGGCAGGTAGGGATGATCTTAGTGATGTTAAATCTACGATGGATACTTACAAATACAAGAACATAGGGTTAAAACTATATATCGAGAGAGAGGTGGCCGTTTAATCATTAAATCAGCGATTTTATTTCAAATAATAGCATGTGAATGCATAGGAATATTGTTTGGAACTTATGAGTTCTATTTGTTTATCGAGAAAGATTTCAAATCAAAAGGAGGAAGAAAAAAAAAAAGAAAAGGAAAAAAGAAAAAGAAAATGCAAACGCTGATTTACTGAATAAACGGCCACCTCTCTCCTGATATATAGTTTTTACGCTATGTTTTTGTATCTTTAAACATCCATCGTAGATTTAACATCACTCCCAGTCCTGATGATGGTTCATTAGAACCGAAACGTTATGGTGTCGACTTTGCTTCTTAATAAATCTCTCCTTCAGCTTGGATTTCCTTGTTATCAATTTATTTTCATTATTATCGGATTTTACTCACAGAGAGTCAACATAGCTGGGTAACAGTCAGTTTCTCTATATTATACTAAAAAAACATAGTGCATATATTACCAGTACTACTATGCTTTTTATCCACTTAGTCACTATTGAAATCGATACGCTTGTCCCATCGATGCGCAAACATATAAATCCTCTTCTTATTGAATGTGATGATGAAAAGTTCTACCAGGTGGGTGGTGCCAAAAATAACTTTGTTCCGTCAGCAGATGCTCAGTTGCGGGTGCCAGGGAGAGGCTTTCGTCTAACCAATGCCTGGGGGTTTTCAACTCCGGAAGCTGAACCAAATAAGGCTGGGAAATTTTATCCATGACACGAAAAATAAAATCTACGATAACCACGTTGTGTGTGTGTGTGTGTGTGTGTGTGCAAGAAATGTTTAGAAATGATAGAGAGGGACTCTCGGATCCGATCCAGTGATCAATCAAACGCCAAACTTGTGTGTGATCACTCGCTGTATTTATACTACACATGAGTACGCTGTGCCGCTTGCTGTAGATAATTGCTTGCTTTCTCCTAGTTGACCTCATCCGTCAAAAGGATGCAGCTGAGCCTGTCTAAACATTCACCTCTTCGTTGCCGCCAACTCTATCCGTTCATAACCAGCTTCATTCTTCCCAAATCTGTGATCACGTCGTTGAAGGCGAGCTGAACAGGCCATGCCAATAAGCTCCACTGGCAAAAAAAAAGTAAAAAAAAAAAAAAAAAGAAAAAAGAAAAAAAAGGACACACGCAAACCCATGGAACATGCTTCCAGTTTTCGAGGGCGTAAGAACCTGTTTACTGCACAGCCTGTTGCGGAGAGGACCAAAACAGGGTGTTGGGAGGACTTTAGAAAAAAAAAAAGAGATAGGTGTGTCTGCTTAGCTTCAGGCGGTTTAAGACTTGAAGCCTTGCAGCTTTCTCTAATGTCAGTGGGGATCAAAAGAGATTGAAACGAATGCAAGAACGTAAGCTTTTTCGCGTTCATTTGTGTTTTTCCACTTTCACTTACACACACATACACACACTCAAAGAGATATAATATTAGAATTCTCATTATATTTGTAAGTCTGTAATCATGACACAGCAAAAACAGTACATCATAGCGAGATTTTTATTAGCGCAAAATACTTAAAATGTATTAACTTAGAAAACAAAGCGATTTCCTGATCAATTTGGAGCAGAACGATAAATTTGAAATGTCTGCTTAATTTTTTTTGTCATTCAAAGTCTTAATATAGCGGACATACTGATAAAAATCTAATAAAATCATAAAATATCATCATGGACCGCTGTTATATATATATATATATATATATATATATTTATATACAAAACAGCAGTATATACTTGATCGCCGATATTGAGCACTCTTTTTAGCAGACTATATAAATCTAAATATATTGTTCTCTCTCTCTCTCTCTCTCTCTCTCTCTCTCTCTCTCTCTCTCTCTCTCTATCTATCTATCTATCTATCCTACACATACACGCATGCACAAATATATATACACAATCACCCAGGGAGAAAGATTCATGGTCAGTCTAACTTTGTGGCATATCAACTGTAATGGATTATTTGAGAAGAAAGTTATAATAAAGGAGAACCAGAAAACCTCGAAAATATGAAAAACATTTACTTCTTGAAGACGCTGTAAGACGTCAGAAACACATGTTGAAGAAAAATGAATGAATGAAAACGCAAATCCCTTCGTAGACCTTTTTATTTTAAAGTATTTACTTTTTTCTCTCATTGGACCAACAGAAAATCTATCTATCTATCTATCTATTATGTGTGTGTTTGTGTTAGTGGGCAATACTTATAAACCCTTGAAACACGAACGGGAATCAAAGATTGGATTGGGTAAGGAAAAAAATGTGAAGATACAGACGCCTGACTGATTAACTTTAACGGCATTTCAACCTCTCTAGGTTTAGTTTATATGTAAGATGCTGCGTTCATTGTTCATTTGTATTTATATTTTTGTTTGTTGTTTTTTAAGAGTTTTTTTTTTTTCGTTTAATTCAAAATTGTATATCTATTTAATACAAATCATTTGCACTCAGTTGTATGGTCTCATCTAGTCCAATCTAATGATTATATGGTTTCAGTTATTTCTATTTAATAATAGTCATTTGTTTGCAGACCGTGATATGGTTTCAAGTACCTCAAAATAATTTTAGCAAACAGCTATAGCTTCAAATAACTATTCTTAATACGAATAATTTACAGTAATATATAAAGTATTTTTATCAAATACAAATAATTTGCGCACAGTTATATGGTTTCAAATATTCCTATCGAATTCTTAGAATTATATGGTTTTAAATTACTCTTTCTATTTAATAGTGGTTGTTTGGTTGCACACAGCCGTAACTTAAAACCACGGAGCTTCAAGTAATCAGTATCATCATCATCATCATCTCGCGCTGGTAGCACGGATATCCCGGACCCTCTCTCACCACTCCTCCCTATCGTTCATCGCCCTAGGTAGGTCTTCAGGACAGCATCCCGCATCCTAACATAGCTGCTGAATGTATGTTCGTGCTGGTCGTCCTGCTTTTGCACGGCCATGTGTGGGGGTCCATAAGAGTACATCTCTTATGAGATCGTCCCTGCTTCTCCAGCAGTGTCCTGCATGTTTGGTTCGTCTAACTTGAATAGTTTTCGTGATAGGGGGCAGGTGGCCGTACAGTTGGTGTCTTGTGGGGTGTTGCCGCCAGGACTTGTTTAAGATTGCACGTAGCATTCTTGGGTAATTGCCGTCAAGCTTCTTCTCCAGCCGTTTTGTTAGCGTCCATGTAGTGCAACCATATAGCAGTATCGATGTGACCGCTGCCTGGAAGAAACTGCGTTTCATTTTATCGGTTAGGTCTGATTTCCATATAATTGATAGCCTATTGATAGCTGTCCATGCTTTCGTTACGATCACCAGATGGAGACACTTCGACATTGTAGCAGGAGTACTACAAGGGGACACGCTGGCTCCGTACCTCTTAATCATCTGTCTAGACTACGTACTTAGAACATCGATTGACAAAATCAGAGAGAATGGCTTCGAACTGACGAAGAAAAGAGGCAGAAGGTACCCCGCAACAACAATTACCGACGCCGACTACGCCGATGACATAGCGATACTGGCAAATACACCTGACCAAGCCGAAACACTACTGCATAGTTTGGAACGAGCAGTAGCAAGCATAGGCCTCTATGTTAATGCACACAAAACGGAATATATGTGCTATAATCAAACGGGGGACATCTCCACTCTAGACGGAACCCCTCTTAAACTAGTAATCAGTATAATATTTAGTAAACAATTACAGCTTCAAGTAACTATTCTTAATACAAATAATTTACCGTTATATGGTATCCAGTTTCATAAATAATTTGCACGCAGTCGCATAGTTTCAATTATTTCTATCTAAAACTAATAATCATGTTTTCAACTAATTATTTCTTTTTAAAAGTTATTTGCGCAGTTACGTTGTTTCAAATAGCTTCTAATAATCTTTATATAAACAATTATAGCTTCAATTAACTATTCCCAATACAAATATTTTATAGAAATTTAGCATCTAGTATTCTTTTCTAAAACTAATTGTTTTTAAACAGATATATTTGGTCCATAGATGGGACCCTAACAGATACGACCGCAACGAATGAGCATGAACCTGAGATTAACGTCAATCAAGAGGACCTCACACACCCAAGATCCCAAGAACTTGAACCTCGCTATCAGATGTTATTTAGTATCATACCCAGGTCATCCCTTTTTTTATGAGGGGGATCTTACTCCTTCGTAGGTGATACATTTATCGTATTCTAAGTATCAGCGATAGAGTGAAAGACAAAGACGAAAGAGCGAGAAAAGATTAAAGGGATGAGAATAAAAAAACTACTGCAGCATCTGTTATGCAAGTAAAAGTTTTTCTGACCTTAAAATTAATATTAACCGACTGATGTTGGTAACATTTTTAGGACATATTTATATCATGAGAATTTCAGTTCTTATATATATATATATATATATATATATATATATTAGATTTACATATTTAATGCCATGGAAGTTTGTCTGCGACCTTAGGTTTAAATATATAAATCTAATATATATTTATTATATAATAGCTCTATCTCAGATATTGAGCACTCCCTAAATTATATCGCACTTGGTTCGCCACAAATCCACAAAGTGAATTAGTGACAACTACACTGTTACAATATATATATATATATATATATATGTATATATATATATATATATAGAGAGAGAGAGAGAGAGAGAGAAAGAAAGAGAGGCTGTGGAAGCAAAATATGGAATAATTTTTAAAACGTTATTTTTAGTCTGATTAGTTCAGTTTTTGAAAAAAAAAAAAAAAAAAAAAAACGCAATAAATAAAAAAAATCCTGATTAGCTCTATTAATCAAGCACTTTTTCTAGTAAAATTTAAAGATAATGTTGCGTAAAAACTATTAGTTTACAAATCATATATTTAACATGATGCGGAAGCAATTTATGGAACATTTTTTGAAACGTTGTTTTTAAGTCTGGTTAGTCGGATTTTTGAAAAAGACGCGATAAATCTAAATTTTCAGGATTCATTCTATTATTCAAGCACTTTTTAAAAATCAAAATTTTTTAAGGAAAAGGAGAGTGGAGGATTTCACAAAAAACGAAAAGAAGGCTTTTTAACTGCTCTCGCTACGGCGATTAAGAAGGACCCCTGAACGTCAATAAAAAAGGACACTGATAAATTGAAAGTCTACAAGAAAGCAATCAAACTAGATTTAAGCCCAGGCCTTACCCCCTCCTTTGATTACGCCATATGGGGCATTTTAGAAAGCAAAAGAAAAATGCAACTTCCTATCCATATATTGGTTCGGTGAAGACTGCTATTGAAGAGGAATTTATTTTGAAGGCATTCAAATCGTTTTGAAGGCGTGTTGATACAATAATTGGAAAAAATGGAGGCCATATTGAGTAAATTTACTGTTTTGTGTCTATCTTCTTATTTTGTTGTTTATTTTTCAAAATTGAAATTTCTCTTGTTCTATAATGGAGTCGTTTATTATTATCTTAGAATATTCTTCATTTTCCTTCGCACCCTATATATATATATATATATGAAAGTAATTCCAACATGGCCAAGAGTGAGTCTACCAAAGTTTCATTTAAACGACTCGTCAGGGCAATGCAGTCCTGATGAGCTGCTTCGGTGAACCCTAGGTAGACTCGCTCTTGGCTTTATAGGAATTATTTTCATTATATAAGTTCTATCTCGTGTATTGAGCACTTTATTACGTTTTAGATTAGGTAATTCCGTCGGTGTTTTTTCTTTTGACTAGACATATGTGCTACTTGATTATTTTCAAGTAGTGCGTGTGTTTTTCTTTTCTTTTTTTATTGAATTTTTTTCCACAGATATCAGTTTGTAGAATTTGCAAATGGTACAATCTGTTTTTTTTTTAACCCGACAGAATTATAGATTACATATAAAGATTAAAATATATACACATAGATACATACACACACACACACACACATATATATATATATATATGTAGTTTACAAGTGCATAGTCCAGCGTAAAATGGAGCAACCATTAGTATAAGAACTAGTTATATAAATTAATGATTTCCTGAGCATAAATAGTTGGCCTCCACATAAGTAATAATTGAAACTCAAACATAATAGAAAGGATTACAAGCAAAGTTAAATTTCAAAAAAATATTTCATAAATTTAGATTTTTGCGTGAAGACAAACTCGACTCATACACGAGTATATACGATGATTTGTTTATTACACTTATCTAACAAAGTTATGAAAAGAAGTACACCAGAGATCTCAAACACGTGGCCTACATACTACTTTTCTTGACACGCGGCAGAACAATTTCCATAATAATAGAAACCTTGTCTTCAAAAAATTAACCCCAGAAATTAAATATTGATTAAATATCAGACACACGCAAACACATAAACCAATTAGCGAGCATTATGGAAGTTTATTAAGGATATAAATACGCAGATAGAGAAATGATATTCTCTCTCTCTTTCTCTCTTTCTGTATCTATCTAATTCAGTATCTATCTATCTATCTATCAACATTTCAGTTGTTCGTTTTTTGTTCGTTTAAAAAGTTCTAAACCTCCCGGTTAAAAAGTTCTAAACCTCCCCAAAGAAGAATTATAGCTGAACATTTTCACTGTTACAACACACTACCACTTCGAATAAAAATAGAAAAAATAAATTCCAATTTCTGTCTTATTTTCAGTACAAGTGAGACCCATACAAAGGTGAGAGGTGTGTGACAAATTTAAAATCTTGGGGAGCTTTAAAACTTGTTGAACAACTATATATATATATATATATATATATTGTAGAGGTTTGAGATTCTTACTAACTCGGTGAGTTTATGGAGAACCAAATGTTGCAGTATTATTAAATAGAGCTCAATATCAATGATAGAGCTTATATATATATATATATATATATATATCATCATGTAATGCCGCCAGCACGGATATCCCTGACCCTCTCTCGCCACTCCTCCCTATCTTTCATCGCTTCTGGCAGGTCCTCGGGGCTATATCCTGTATCCTCACAGAGTTGCTGTATGTAGGTTCTAGCTGGTCGTCCGGCCATATGAGGGGGTCCATAGGGGAACATCACTTATGAGCCCGTCCCTACTTCTTCAGCAGTGTCCTGCATGTCTGGTTCGTCTAACTTTGATAGTTTTCGTGATGGAAGGTAGGTGGCCGTATAGTTGGTGCTTTGTGGGGTGTTGCCTCCAGGACTTGTTTAAAATTGCTCGCAGCAATTTTTCTCCATCCGTTAAGTTAGCGTCCACGTAGTGCATCCATATAGCAGTATCAACACGACCGCTGCCTGGAAGAAACTGCGTTCTATTTTATCGGTCAGGTTTGACTTCCATATGATCGATAGTCTACCGATAGCTGCCCATGCCTTTGTTAGCCGCCTGTCGATGTCCTTTTCGGTTGATGAGACGCTGCTTCCTTGGTAGGTGAACTTGTCTACTAGTTTCAGAGAGCTACCGCCTGGTGTAGAGATGTCACCTGTTTGATTAAAGCACCTGTATTCCGTTTTGTGTGCATTGCCATGGAGGCAATTGCCTGCGGCGGCTCGTTCCAGACTATGCAATAGGGTTTCGGCTTTTCTTTAATTTTATCAATCGATGTTCTAAGCATGTAGTCTAGACAGATGATAAAGCGGTATGGGGCTTGTGTGTCCCCTTTGTAGTACTCCTGCTACAATGTCGAAGTAGTCTGTGTCTCCATCCGGAGAACGTACTTTCACTTTGGTGTTTCTATTGAGAATCGTTATTGCTGCGACGGTCTCTTTTGGTATGCCTTACGCTAGTAAGATTTATTCCATCTTCCCTCTGTGAATTGAATCAAAGGCCTTGGTAAAGTCGACTAATAGTATTGTCACCTGTAGGTTTTTTGCCCGTGCGTCTTCAAGGATTCTACGGATAGTCAATATTTGTGTGATTGTTGATCTATTTCTTCGGAAGCCATTTTGTTTTTTCCTAAGGATGTTGTCAATTTTGGTTCTATGCGGTTTCGTAGTAGGGCATTGTAAATTTTGGCTGCTATGGATGTAGTTCTGGTCTAATCCGAGGTCATCCTTTTTATTGAAATGGAGGATGCATCCCTTCATCCATCTGTCTATCGGATTTTGATTATAAACTGCGTTACAGTTTCGGAGCAGTATGTCGTCGAATTGTCTGGTCTTCCATACTTCTGGGGGAATTTCATCAAGCCCTGCGGCTTTCCTATTTTTAATTTTTCTGAGTACTTAGTCGAGTTCATCAAGAGTAAACGGTCCTAGTTTAATGTCTAATTGCTTACTAATAATTCTGGTGATTGGTTCATATGTTACTTTCGGTGGGTTTCCTAGTAGATTCTCGAAATGCTGTTTCCACAGTTTTATTCTTTCTTGTTGGTTTGTAGCTTTCAATTCAGCTTTGGCTGTGTTCTTCCTTCTGCTCACTTCGTTTATCGTTTGCCACGCTATCCCAGATTGCCTATCATCCACTGAGTCTCTAATCTTATCTATCTGATTTTGTATGTATTCTGTCTGTTCTTTTAGATAAATGCTTGCTAATTTATTTTGTGGCTTTTTCAGTTTCAGGGCATTTGTGTTCGTTGGGTTCTTCCTATTACATTTGGAGGCCGTTTTCATGTCTGCACGTTTTTCTCTAACCGCTAATGTCTCCCATGGGACTCTAGATTTAGTTATAAGTTTTGTTGGTATGTATTTCGCGAGGTGTTCTTTGACGAAATTCACATATTTGTCATTAGGGGTACGTATTCCTATCTCCCCCTGTAGTGCATCGAATTTGTTTCTCAATGCTACGACATATCTATCTCTAATATCCCTGTTGTTAAGAAAGGCCCAGAACTATGACCCACACTCAAACCACACACACACACACACGCGCGCGCGTACACACACACACACATATATATATATATATATATATATATATATATATATAACATGGTATAAAAATTACAATGTATATATATATATTTTACACTATCTATCTATTTATTTCATTTTATATCTTATTTTGATAACTATTTCTATAACTCTCCTGGCATGAAAACAAAAAAAAGATAAGGCAATTTGTAAATAAAAAGAATATATTACAAACCGAAATATTGAAAAAATTATATAAGCATGAAAAAACTAAAAATATCCGTACTGCTTGTGAATAATCAACCGGTTCCGCAACGTATAGCTAAAAGAAAAAAAAAACATCGATAGAGAAACTTAAGTTCTTACATAAACGTGTTTAAAACATGAAGTAGTGCAAGACTAGAAAAATGAAAGACCCAGGAACTACCGACTCAGTTTTCACCAAACGGATCATCAGGATAATTCTGAATGAATTCAAAATTATCCTGATGATCCATTCGGTGAAACCTAGGTAGGTAGTTTCTGAATCTTTTAGGTATCCATGTAAATATGTAATTAAGTAAAGTTGGTGACCATAGTCGAGGGTGACCTGAAGCCTCCCTTTTCGATAGCTACTACACCGAGGTGTAAGGGAGGGCGCGATTCCTTTCCCAGGATTGCCCCACTTTACCCTTGATCCCTACCTTATAATGCTGAGTGTTAAGCAAGGAGGAATTAAGTACCATTTTTTGAGTCTTTGGTATGACTCGATCTGGGATTGAACCCAGGTCTTCCGGGCCATTGGCGAACACTCTAACTGCTAGGCCAATGTCCAATATGTACATATATATAATTAACCTCGAAGATTCTAATAATGTGCAAAAAATTCAGATGATGCAATATGCTAATAAAAATTATACAAACTGATATCTGGGAAAAATTCAATAAAAAAAGAAAAGACTAACGGTACCGGTATCATTTGAAAATAATCAAATAGTGCTGCGATAATTAACCAAAAGAAAAAAAAACACCTGCAGAATCAACTAAGTTAAACGTAAAAAGTGATCGACTTTAAAGTAGTAAAACCTACAAAGTCAGACCAATCTTTACCAAGTTTTCACCTACTGGATCTTCAGGAAGAATCAAATTCTTTCAGATTATCCAGTAGGGGAAACCTTGGTAGATTGGCCTGACTCTGTAGGCTTTACTCATTTGAATATATATATATATATATATATATATATATATATATATATATATATTTGATTGAACATTATAGACATTTTTTGTCTACATATTTTTTTTTGTTAATCCTTCTGAGTTGCCGTATTGATTTTATGATATCCGGCGGAGATTGGTAAACTTTACATAATTAATTATTTTCCGAGTACATTAAGCCCAATTTTGGGCTAACATCAGGGGTGTGTATATTGCAAAAGTAATGTAATTTTTGCATGTATATTAGTACTATTTTGTAAGAATGAGCGTTTATATTGGTGTATTGTGTTGCGTTTATTTTTTAAATTTGTTTCTAAAAATAACATCAGTAGCTAAAGATATTTAAGTACATTAGTGCTGGATTCAAATTTATTAAGTTTGGGTTAAATATATTTCTAATATGCAGCACCTCGAGAATCTGTAGATTTGCTTGTTATTTTGTTGTTCTAGTATTGTTTTGTTTTCAGTAAAAATTTTCCGAAATTCAGTAGTTAGGCATAATTTTTTTTTAGATATTGGACGATGGAACTGCTATCAGAAAGATGCATAATAGGTCTTCTCGATAGAGTAGTTAATGTTAAAGTGATACATATATTGTTTTTTCAGAGATACAATCTTCTAAAGGACATTTAAATTGATATATAAAGTTAGTTTTTGAAAAACTCCAATCGAGGGAGAGGAATTATTATTAATGACTAAGTTGGAGGTCTTAAATTTATTATAATATATGATAAGTCTTATTTTTTATTAGGATCAGTGAGGGGTATGTTTTTTTGAATCAAAGTTTTTAATATATTTTGATCTAATATAAATTGCCTTCTAAAAATTGAATTGAAATCCCAGAACAAGAAAAAGATTAAATAAAGAAGCCAAAAAGATTGTTGAGATCAGAACAAGAAAAATAGCTTTAACAATGTCCCCCAAAATAGATCTGGAAAACTTTCGAGAGCAACAAGCAGAAAAAGCTGTTTGAAGAAGCGTGTGATGCACATATAAACAGAGAGACCAGATGCAAAATATTAGCAACATTGGTTAAAGACATGAAACTACTATCAAAATATCACCTTTAAGTAAACATCACAAACAGAAACGTGTGAATTGGTCGAAGAGATATATTTCTCAGTAATTTCAAAGGGTGAAAACAGACCTACATTAGTTGAACCTGACAGTTGGGGTAGAGGCCGGGTACTTCAAGGAAACAGTCTATCAACACAATTACAAAACAAGAGGTGAAATAGTATTTTGAACTAACAATGTAGGCAGCAAAACTATAAGGCTATCTAAAGTTAGTGGCGTAGTGGCTAGCATGCTAGACTGCGAGTAAGCGACTTCTAACTCAAGTCACGTTATTACGTTCCTTTTCAGAATAATACCAAAGGGAAAAGTATGAACTTGCTATGGGATATATAGTACCTCTGTTGTTTTTCTACAAGGATGGCTTTGGCATTAAATAACCCACGAAGTTTGATATGCCATTAAACAAAAAATAGAACAAAAACAAAGGTTGTTGATTGATTGACTGATTGACCTCAATAGCATGTCAACTGTTCTAGGGTTATTTTATGTCTAGAGGATAGGGAATCATGTTCGTTTAATGTTCATATTTAAATTTTTTGTCTTGTTATTTCTTAAGAGTATTTTTGCACTGTCCTATCAAAGTTCTTAAAGATAATCGTGATGAGACGGTTATCGTTGTAGGAATTGAACTCAGCTCACAGATTTCAAATCTTGAACGAGGCTGTTTGCATTTTACAAAGCGCTAATACCTTTGAGAAAGAAATGGGTAAATAATAGGTCTGACAACACTCTTTAACCTTGGTTTGGCAACCGGTCTCGAAGAAGGAAAATTAAAAACTGGAGAGCGATGGGCTACGCTAGGTTTTCGTGCTCAAGTCTAAACCCATTACTAGTGCCCCCACTACTAAATCAGGTTATGAGATGTTTCTTTTTGTATTTGTCTAATTAAATACGTTAAAGTTTTTAAACAGATCTATTTAACCTCTTGATGGGATCCTAACAGATGCAACAACTTCAGATCAGAGTGGACCTGAAAGTAATAGAAATGAAAGGGTGGTCCATATTGTCTAGATTTCCAAAACTGGAGTCACGCCGTCAGATACAGTTTTGTGACATGGCAAGGGCACCCATTTTTGGAGAACTTACCTTTTGGCAGGGAACACAGTCAGGATATTCTAAGCCTCACCGAGAGAGCGATTTACAGTTGGTGTCCACATAAATTTAGGTAATTATTGTAAGTTCTCAGACAAAATATTTTTTTCAGTGATACCAGCCCACAACCAAGGAATTCGAAGCTAAAGAGTCTATTCCTGAAAGACAATGCTGTTTCACATTCTTACTATAGCTAACCTTGTCAAAAAACTTTCAAAGGTAAGAAATTAATAGAATGTCACCCTGATTTTCTTGATAAGAATCCTATATAAATCTTGTACAGGTAATTTAAAAAGTATTGATATAATTTGAGATGTACAAGGTATTTCAAAAGAATCTATATAATTTTATAATCTAAAAACCAATTCTTGTTAAAGGTTGGTTTGGTTTGGTTTGGTTTTATGGCGTATCAACTTTTGTTGGTTATTTAATGCCAAATCCTGTTTTTGAATATATATTAAAAATATGATTTGTAAACACATTTTGTTGATACTTATAGTAAAATGACCAGTTTTATTCCTACCAATTCAATTTTGCATGAGTCAAAGTTAAATGATTCATAGTGTTGCTACGTATCATTAACAATTCGATGAAACATCAGTCATTTGTTTACACACAGTTGAATAATCAAACAGTTCTATTTCAAGCAATTCAGTTTAGCATAAGTCATTTTTTTGCACTTATTGTAAATGTCAAACAGTTCTATTTGACCCATTGATAGGGCCCTGTCAGGTGCTACAACTCCGGGCCAGAGTGGACCTGGGAGCAATGGCAATGAAGGGAGTACTCTGCATTCCCCAACGCTTAAGCATTACTGGAGCCTTCCTATCAGATTGTTTAGCGTCATATACATGACACTCCTGTGGGGGTCTTACCCATCTGAGCTGCTTATTCAAGGTATCTTACATTCTAACAGCACCTTAAAATATTTTAATGTTTAAACGCTTTTTCTTTTACATTGAAGGGCATTTCTACACCTGAAAAGAAAAACCAACCAACAACCAACCAACCAACCATCCAACGAAAAAACAACATAAAAACAATTTTGAGTTGTTTCTACACGTTCAGTTAAAAATTGAGATCATGGCAATTAAAAGAAAAGAAACGAAAAAATGATTGATAAATAAATTCAAAAGAAGTACTTTCCAAGATGCGTCGGACAGGAATCGAAATCTGCGCATGTCTGGAGGGATAGGCTTCCTGGCACCAAGGGGAAATTCTTTCTCAGTAATCAGTGACCACTTTAACTGGAAGGACCTTTTTGTCTGGGCTGCTGAAGTGAGCGCACGTGCTGATTGGGTCCCTGGGCCTGGTGGTCATCCATCACTCTTACTGGCATCCGCCTGTGCTAAGCATACCTCTCTGAAAACGACTCTAATATATTTCAACATCTTGTCTGGGAAGCGCAACTGCTTCGACTGGTTCAGGAAAATGATCCACGCCACAGAATAGTCGTGAACCTTAAAAAACAGTTTTGAGTTAAAAAATATCCTTCTCTAGCAGCTTGCCACAGACAAAAGAAGACAACAAGTTAATGGGGTACGTGGCGCAGTGGATAGAGGCGTTGAGTCTCTACAGTTCCAGGTGAGAATTGTCAGAAGATAGCGGTTTCAATTCCTACCCAAGCCGGCAAAAGGTTTACTTGGTTAAAAATCGTGGTGCGATAGACAACAACTATGGAAGGCAGTAATTACTGGGGATGCGGTTACAAGACTCAGTATTCCTATCCGTATTATTGGGTTGCATCTATTTTGAGACACCCTGTACATATTATATTATACATAATATACATATCATAATATATATACATTATACATATGATATATTGGTTTGATTTGGTTTCTTTGTTTAATGACATATCCACCTTCGTCGGAAATTCAAAGCCACAACCATTCTTGTAGAAGAACAGCCGTCACGCTATATAACCCATTTCTAGAAGATTAGGGATTCATACCTTTTCCAAAGAAAGTGAAGGTAATAGTGCGACTGGAGTTCGAACTCACTGTCCAGCACTTTAGCTATTATGGCACGGAGACTTTCTAATAATATATTGCTCATATGAATGTAGGGATATACCGTGAATTGCGGTGGACAAGTCAATCTGGCACAGAAGTCAACCTCAAGATTTTTAGCCCAAAATTCTGGGTTAGGCCCATACCTGCTGAATAGGTCGATTTCCAAACACACAATAGGCTACTAGTTTGGTCAAATAACCTTCATAGTATAGTAATAATACCAATGTGTGATTATTTGATAAACTGTCTCATTAAACTGTCATTACTGCAGAAGTGTTTGGTGAACGTAATTTTTCTCTGAAATCAGAATTATATCAGCCATATATTAGACATGAACTTATATTCATATGAATTTATAATCTATTGCACTATCATTATATTGTGCCGACAAATAGCACACCATAGTTGTTTGACTGGCCGCATGGGGGCTGTGATATTATGGTTAGTGTTTACAATCAGTGGATTAGCTGTTGGAAACGGCGTGTGTAATATCGTTATTATAATACTTAATTTGTGTTACAGTTTTATCATTTAATATTAATAATCTCCGTGTTAATTCATTAAATATGGTCACCAAATATGAATTTATTTTGAAAATCTTCGTGGCAGTCTGATGATGTTACAGTAATTAGTGTATATCGATTGTTAAAAGTACGGTTCCACTGGTTGACCCGTTTTGGGTTAAAGGTTTGGATATTAGCCCTGCCGTGTAAATCAAACCCTGAGTTTTGTAGTGAGTTTTTCAAGCTTGGAAAGTCGACTTGTATACTGTGACTTACTGTACTTAAAGCTATACCAACATTGGGTGATTTATACTAATCTTTTAATTAAAAAAAAACTTTATTTCATATATAAAGAAATAATAAAGCTGTCAATATACATTGAAATGTTCACTAATTTTCATTAATTTTTCATTTACTGCGGTGAGCTTAGTTTAGCACAAGGCCAAAAGTATGGGGCACTCAGTGAGAATCGAACACACTAGTAATAGTCTGCTAGCCGAGCTCGCAAGCCATTACAACATGCTTGGTTAATTGTTATTTACGAAGGTTTGCAAAAATCAAGAACTTTGGGGTACTTAATGATTATCAAACTCACCTTCAATCGTCTGCTAGCAGAGTTTTCTTAACATTACACTATCCAATGCACTCGTGGAGCCAGCTAATAGCTATTTACAAGATCAGAAATATGGAGCAACTAGGGAGAATCAAACGCACTACTAATAGTCTATTAACTGGGCTTTGTAACTATTAAACTTTGCCAGGCACTCGTGGAGCCAGGTATTTAATATTTACTAAGGTTAGATTGGTTTGGCGCCAGACTAGAAGAAGGGAGTACACAGAGAGAATCAAATTCACTATCAATGTTCTGCTTGACGAACTCACTGACTATAACAATATGCGAAGCGCCCATTGATCTACTTAATCGTTATTTACTAGGGTTATCTTAGCTTAGCACAAGGCCTGAAGTATATGGAACTGAGTGAGAATCGAACTCGCTATCCATGGTCTGCAAGCCGAACTCGTTAACCAAGGAGACGGTTAAGCCAGCCCATTTGCTTAAGAAATAACTGTCTCTGTCTTTTTTATTGTCTGTTTGAAAATCGCTATTTTAACTTAAGAATAACTTTTATTTTATCAATAATACAACTATTGAGCTTTATAACCTGTAATATCGACTGCATCTAAATTCATTTATTATGATTGGTTTCATTGCTATGGAGTTAGTTCACAGAAATGATTGAAGCACCATCGACTTTCACAGGATCACTAGTGCTATTACGAGCAGGCCAAGTCATTCTGCTAATCTGAAGATGAAGTTACCAACATTTGGCTTTTTTACTTTATAGAAGGCCCATCTACAACCGTCCTCATCCCAAACACCACCACTACCACCACCGCCACTTGTGGGTATTTATTATCCAGCAAGTAAAAACTGCTAAAAATGAAGAAATAAAAAACAAATGAGAAGATGAATTGCTCCGGGCAAGTGTTTCTACTCCAAATCTCAAGTTAGAAAGAAATAAAATAGATTTGTTGGGCTGAGCTTATTTTCATGTCTTTTTATATTTTCTTTCTTTCTTTCTTTCTTTCTTTCTTTCTTTCTTTTTATATTATTTATTTCTCTCGGTGCGTCTTTTTATTTCGTCTGTAGTGTTCTTGGCAATAAATACGCCTTTGCCATGTGTTGTGCCTGGAGCTCCGCTAGCATTCTACAACTGGAGAGTGTTTACAGTGGAAGGCGAGAATCACAGCGACCCGAAAGGCGTTTCCTGAGCCTTAGGAATCGTTATTACAGTTAGTCAAACGATACCATATTTCATCTGTACAGGTCTCGAAACTTTTTGAGGTTGCTTTAAATGGAGACAGATTAAAGTGCTTTTATTTATTTATTTATTTATCTATTCATTTATTTCTCCCCACTACTATTCAGAATCTCAAGAGAAGTTTTCCAATAAATTTATTTAATAAGGATATCAATGGGCACGTCATGAAAGCTATTAAGAAACAACAAACCCTACTTCTATTTCAAATACAAACGTTTTCTAGAATATATTAACATTTGTGTATCATAGGTATGACACTAAGCTGTATCCGGTGGTGAGGCTTCAGTTCTGGATTTGTGGGGAGTGCGGACGGAGTACTCCTTTATTGGTATTACTCCCATGTCTACTCTGAGGGTGGTACACGTGTTTCATCTTGGGGTCAAATAGATCCGTTTGAAAATTGATGTCATGAGATAGAAATACGTGAAACAATATGAGTGCAAAGAGATAATTTTTCTTCTTGCGAGTTTTTTTCCATCAGCGTTAGTGTTGTATACTCATATAGATGCAGATGTAAGCAGAAACATAATGACGACTTCAATAAACGAACGAACACACTTCTTTATAAAAATATACCTCTCACACTTTATTCTCGAAAGGGTTGCGAAAGGGTTGCGAAAGGGTTGATGTTGGTTATGCGTGAGAGGTGAGTTGGAGACGGGGACAGACTGCAACATATTGACCCAAAGTTCTTCTCGCGACCATAGCAGCACTTCTTCCTTATCTTGGCTGAGCTGCTCAACCGTGGGTCGCTGAGGGCCCAAGCCCTCTGTCTGGAGCTGGTTCTTACTCCGCGGGCATCATATCTCTAACTGCGACTGGAACTAAACTCGAACTGACTCTGACTGACCCAAGCCGTCTGTGGCATCTGGTTATATAATTGTTGGACACCTACCTGCTTCCTGTGGGCGTGCGCATCTGCACCGAATACAACCACGTCCATAGGTCAAGGTGATATCTTCGACCGGATGCACCTGTTTCTTCCGCTTATTTGCACAGGTGCATATCTTGATTGACGGCTCGGTCGAGAGTCAATATGTTACATTAGTTAGTTTTATTGGAGTCTGAGTGACAGCAAGTCTCCTAAAGTTTCGAGAACACTTCTCTGTATTCTATCCGATCTTAATAATATTATGGTCTTGATTTTTCCTCTGATTTACGATGCAATCTTCTTTCCAAGATCATTCCAAGCACACCAACTAAAATTGGTTATACCAACCCCAAGTTGCATAGATTTTTCAGTTGCATGATTAAGTCCAAGTATTTATATTGTTTTCTTTTATTTTCTCGCTGTGGTCCATAAAATCGACCTGATGGCAAGTTATTTTCTTCTTGTTAATTAACATTCGGTCAGGTCTTTTGGCTTGTAGTCATTCATTGAAGTCTGAATGACAACAAGTCTCCTCAATCCTCGTGTCATTGTATTGATGCATCTATGCAATCTTCAATGCTGGTGAGTCCTCGTCTTTCTTTCTTTTTTTGACACATGTAGTCCGTCTGTGTCATCTCTCGGATGTAAGGCCTTGTGCATAGTCATCAAATTTCTCATTCTTCGGTTCATTTTTCTGATTTTCTTCCTTGTCCATTTTAAGAATAGTCCAGTGTAATTTACAAGGAGGACTGCTTAGGTGTTTATTCCTTGGATGAGATTTCTGCGGTAGACATTGGTTTAGGGAAGTTTTTTATTGTTACTTTTTCTAATAATTTTTATTGTTTCTTTTATTTATGGTGTCTGCTTCTATTCCGAACTATTTCCATTTTTTCTTCTCTCCAAACATTCTGATACTTTCCGGATGTCGTATTCCTGGTCTTGTTTCATTTCTTTTTTTTATTATCTACACGGCACATTTTTCAATACCATTATTATTACTATTATTTTACTCTTTTGAGAGGTTTCACGCCAATGTTAGCTGATGGTTTTTCACTGGAGTTTGAATGACAACAAGTCTCCTCAAGTCCCCCGGAATCTTCTTAGTATTCTGGCCTATCTCAACAATGCTGTAGTTTGGATGGTATCCACTTGTCCTCTTATTTCCAAGTCATACAGTCCTTGTACCAATCCTTTGACTGTACTAAAAGCACCAATTACAATGAGTATCACCATCATTTTCATGTTCTATAGTATTTTCTAGTTTTCTGGCAAGGTCTAGGTACTTATGTCTCTTTTCGATTTCTTTCAGTTTTATGTTGTGGTCAGCCGAAACGTCAAAGACTAATATTCGACTGTTTTTTCTTTCTTTCTTTCTTTTTTTTTTTGTTGACAATCACTAGGTTCAGTCGTCTGGCCGAGATTGGATGATCCATTTGTATCTCAAAATCCCAAAGAATATTGTGCGTCTTATTTTCTAAGACGGATTCTGAGTTAAGCACATACTATTTGTTTGCATGTTCAAATTTAAACTTTTTGCATAATTCCTAGTGGATCCCGTTCTCCACTCAGTCATGTTTAGTCTTATACTTTTTTTGTGCTAATTTACTGCATTCACTTATTATGTGATTGATTATTTCGTCTCTATCACCACATAATCTACATCTACTATTTTGTTACGTCTTGTCTATTCTTGCTTTGACATAGTTAGTCCTTATGGCGTTATTTTGTGCTGTATTATTATTATTTGCGAATTTTTCCCACCAACGTTAGCTGTTGGTCCTTTAACGGAGTCTGAGTGACAACAAGTCTCTTCAGGTTTCCCGGACTTTTCTGAGTATTCTGGCCGATATCAACAATGCTGCATATGAATAATTTCGTTTCTTCTTAATTCCTCTACGCCTCTTCCAAAGCCTTTGCGGACTGTTCTAAGCGCACCAACTACCAGTGATATCACCATCATTCGCATGTTCCATAATTTTTTCATTTCTCTGGCAAGGTCCAAGTATTTTTCAACCCTTTTGCTTTCTTTTATTTTCACTCTGTTGTTAACCGGAACGGCATAATCCACGAAATGGCAAGTTCTTTTTTCATGTCAACTAACACTTCGTCTGGTCTTCTAGCCGGGAACAGGTGATCCTTTTATATTTCAAAATGCTAGGGAATTTTATGCCAATCATTCTCTAAGATGGATTAGTTTTTCACTCTAGTTTGAACAGATGGTTTTTCACTGAATTTTGAGTGACAGCAAGTCTCCTTGGGACACTTCTAAGTATTCCAGCTGATTCTAACTCTGCTCTAGTCTGGTTTGGTTTGGATTAGTTTCTTTTGTTTAATGACATATCAACCTTTGTAAGCCATCCTTGTAGAAGAATAGTAGTGGTACTATTTAACCCATTACTGGGAGGATAAAGGGTTTATACCTTTCCCAAGGGTATTTGTCTGAAAGTGAACGTAATAGGGCGACTGGAGTTCGAACTTGCTTACTACGATTCCGCTGTCCATCGCTTTAACCATTACACCACGAGGGCATCCCTTGCAGTTGTTTGGATGGTCCTGATTCTTCTTCTGATCTTTATTCGGACAATCTTTTTTTCCAAAATTATGGTAACCGTTCTATAGGCACTAAATACTACTGGTATTACCATCACCTTTATGTTCCATAACTTTTTTTTATTTCCCGGACAAAATTCAGGTACGTGTTGGTCTTTTCGTTTTATTTCATTTTCATTCTATAATCGGTTAGATCACAAGTTTTTTTTCTTCGTGTTTATTTATACTAAGTCAAATCTTCTGGCCAGGATTGATCTGTTTTTATCTCAAAGTATTATTATCATTATTATTATCTAATATAAATCGCTACTTGAAACCACATAATAGCTTGCAAATCATTAGTTAATCAACTGAAACAAAATGATTGAGGGTAAATTATTTGTATTGATTATAGTCTCTTTACAAAAGATCATAATCATCAGTAACTTGAAACTATATGATTGATTGAAATATTGAACACCATCCGTGGACAAATTATAGTCATTGGATTAGAATACTTGAAACCATATGGAGGTGCCCGTGGTGAAATAGTTATCGTCGTAGGAAATACACATGGCGACACGAGTTCAAATGCTGGACGAGACTGTTGGCATTTCACATAGCACTAATATCCTTGGGAAAGGTATGGATCAAATTAGTCTCCCTCCAGCTATGGGTAAATAGTAGGGCAGACTGGGTTCTTCAGAGTTGGTGAGGCAACTAGTCTAGGAGAAGGAAAACTCTGAATTCAAATTTGTTAAACTCCGTTTAAAAATTGACCTTATGTCATATCCTGCCCGTGCGAAGGGGTTGGTAAATATGGAATACTTGAAACCATATACTTATTCAGAAAGAAAAGAATGACTTCAGCATTATATAAGCCAATAAGAGTTGACATGCCATAAAACCAAACAAACAGCCAACCAAACAATCAACAAAGATTTATAAAATTTTTGGCTAGTACTTCTTATTATATTATTTTTTGTTGTTTCGTTCATAGCGACTATGCAGGTTGTCTGAAACAGAGCAGATTAGAAATAGTTGTTACTCAAAGGATTTTCAATGCTTCATTTAATCGAAATTTGAATGGACGGATTCCACGTGATATTGTGGCTGACGTGCTGGACTGAGGTCTCGAAGTAAGCAAGTTCGAACTCCAGTCGCGCTATTACGTTCATTTTGGACTAATACCCGTGGGAAAGGTATTGAACATCCTTATTCTCCAAGCTCTGGAGCCCAGGGTCCTTTCCCTACAACGATAATCATTACACGAAGAGCGCCTCCTCGATTGTTGAGTTTCTGTGTGGTAGAGTTTGGTGAAAAATAGTAATTTATAATATCCTTTTTAATTTACCCAGCCCCTATGACACGAGCTGGATGCAAAATATATTGAATTTTTGAGAGGGGTAAAGCTGGTTTGAATTCAGAGTTTTCCTTCTCTTAGAGTGGTTGATTAACGAACTAGAATTTGCCTATAGAAGGAGGGAAAGATGGTTTCATGCCTTTCCCAAGAGCATTAGCGTAAAGCGAAATGCACCTATCGTTAATTGTATGTCCACTAGAAATAATAACATCCTCAAAAGTTCTGAAGAAAATTAACATTTTTTAAAGAACTGTTATTGGGTGTTTGATTTTAGATTAGGGAATTGCCTTCATTGAACGTTCATTTTTACTTTTTATGTAGTTGTTTTTTTTTAAGAGTGCTGTTTTTTTCTTTTTGGCATGCAGTCCTACCGAAGACGAATAATTTTCGAGATATATTTGACCCTGTACCTCGTAGCTAAATGGTTAGAAGCTTTGGATTGGTGTTTCAGTCAACCGGGTCTCGATCCCAGCTACGGGGAGATACTGTCCAGCCACACTGATGAGTTCTGATAGAACGAAACATCTGTCTGTGGATGATTATATATATATATTGAGTCAGAGTGAACATGGGTGTAATGGCAATGAATGAGTACTCCGCACTTCTCAGATTTCCAGAACAGGAGCCTTTTCATTAGTTGAAATTTAGTTTTTTTTTGTGGTGAGGGTAACTCCTTTCTTTATTCTAAGCCTGACTGACAGAGTGTTAAGAATTGTTTGGGGTGTTCTTATTTACCGCTGATCGTCCCTTTATAAAGATTTTCAAACATAATGAAAATTTTACTGAGAGAGAGAGAGAGAGAGAGAGAGAGAGAGAGAGAGAGAGAGAGAGGTGGGGAGGAATATGAGGTAGACTGCGAGATACATAATAGATCGAATACATAGATTTGGACAGTCATTTAGAAAGAAAGAAAGAAAGAAAGAAAAACTGACAGATTCTGACAAACTTTGAGGTAGATAGATTAAGGAATAAATAGATTCGGAGAGTAAATTAGATAGATAGATAGATAGATAGATAGATAGATAGATATCGTTGACAGAAAACTTGAAAGGATTTTAACTGAATATTGATGAATTGTAGTAATAAACAAACAGGAATTATAAAATATTGTTGAAGAACAAGCGACAGTAATGTCGAATCAAGTGTCAACAGAATGGCCTAGCGCACCCCCAACCTACCACACACAAGGCATACTTGTAATTATAGATGCCCGTTGATAATCATATATGATCGATGTTACTAAAGTCTGTGGGTTCCTGCTACCGCATTTTGGGCTCGTGCAATTTAATTCATTTGCACTACTTTAACCCGACCTTTAAACATTTGCCTGAAGGGGCGATAGGACGAATCGACCCGAGACGAACCGCACCGAACCGAACCGAACCGAACCGAGTCGAGCCGAGTTAAGCCGAACTTAGCATTCATGGCTAAAGTTGTATGTTAATAACTATTAACCTCTGCGTCTCGAAAATCTTATATTCAGATCATCCGGGAAATATCTTATTTGTTTTTTAATCGAATTTTATTAACCACAAAACATCATAATAATCACACAGTTTGTACTTTTAAAACCATAATACTAGTAAAATATCATTTTGAAAAGAAAAAAAAAATTATTATTTAATACTGATGATTGAGTTTCTTTATTGATGGCACATCAGCATTCGTGAGTTGTCTAATGCCTAGGCCATTCTAGCAGTAGAACAATTGTACTATTTAACTCATTGCTGAGTGAATAGAGGTGGGGATCACACCTTCCCTGTAATATTTATCCGAAAATAAATGTAATAGCGAGACTGGAGTTCGATCTCGTTTAGTCCAGTACGTTAACCACTACGCCATAGGAACTCTCGCTCTAATGCTTACACAAGCTTTAAAAAATATGTATTTATCGCATGAAAGTAATTCCGAAAAATATTAAGATGAGAGCATGTTGACTATTACCTCCAAAGTTCGTAAGAACTTCCCAAAAAGAATGTCCTAAGAATGACAGTAAACTGCATTTGATGGAGTGGCTACAGTTCTGGAAATCTGTGGTGTGTGGAGTACTCCTTAATAAACATCATTCCCAGAGTACTAGTACCCGTTAATGGCACATCACGGGGTCAAACAGATCTGTTTGAAAATTATTAATATTTGATAGGAATACTTGATACGATTTCTCTGTAAATTCTTTGTATTAAGAATAGTCACTTGAAGCTATAATTGTTTACTCAGGATTATTAGTTACTTGAAACTATACAATTGTCAACAAATAATGATTATTATCAAATAAAAATAATTACTTGAAAGCGTATAAATGTATATAAATTATTGGCTATTGGTTATTTGTTTTAATAGCATATCAACTATTGATAGTTATTTACGAAACAAATTATATTTATATATATATATTTAACTTGCAAGTATATATATAGAGAGATAGATAGATAGATAGATAGTGCGTAGGTAACGTTATTTTTAAACGAATTAGACCACATCTCTTGGCGCACAGTCAAATTGTTTCAAGTATTCATATTTAATAGCAAATAATTCTATTTATCAAATGATTTCAAATATTGCTATTTAACACATATCAAGAGAAGACAACTCCTTAAATATCTGATATGTATATAAAAACAATATATATATATATATATATATATATATATATATATATATAACAAACCAACACGAACGAGTTCGAGTCTCATTGGGTGCTCTTATTAATATTCACAAGTAATCATTTATTTGCATGCAATTAAGTGGTTTCAAGTATTGTTATCTTAGCGCAAATGACCTTCAATAAACCAACTTCAAACACCTTAATAATGAAATAAGATTGGGTACTTGCTTGCTAAAAGAGCAATTTGAAGAATTGCTAAGTTTTAACAAGACCAACCAATTGATCAGATTGTGTCTCTCCGTGTGGCAAATAGTTCAACTGAAATGCTTAGTAAGTTTAGCTTAGTCTGGAACTTCATAACAATGTTCTGCTAGCTTTATTGTCACCCAACCTAAAAAAGAAAAAGAAAAAAAGAAAAAAGAAAACAAACAGAGCATAGATTAGATTGGTATAGAATAACAAATGAGGATCGAATGCACTACCCGGTACGAATTGATCTGCGAGGCACAACGGCAAGGTAACCACTTGAGTTGACGGATTGAACAAGCACTAAAAAGCTTTAAGAACCTTAAAGATACTTCTCGGATTTCCCTAACATTGTGCGCAAAACGGCCACAACATTTTTTGTCTTCATGTATTAAATACAAAATATACATGACAGAGTTATAAACCGATACATAAGTAAATATACGGGTTGAAAAAGACATAAAAAGGATATCTTTAAAAAAGGATATCTTAAAAAAAAAGAAAGAAAAGAAAACCTTGTATCGGATATCCTATTTTACTTTCTTTGGTATTTGAAAAAAATTGCTCTCACATTGTACCAATTTTAGATAATTTGCCGTTATTTATGTCGTGTAATCTCCCACCACCTGAAAAATAAAAAAATAAAAACCCGGAACAATCAACATAGTTGCTGACAACTGCCCTTTCGTTCGGATATAGAAATCAAAGCGACGGCTCGAATTTCTTTGCAGACAATTCGCATCTCACACATCTTTTCGCTTTGGACTATATTCTTATTTAGTTAAAGATAAGAATGTATTAGTAAAATCAAAAGCTTTTTCTTTATGATTTGTTTCATAATAGATTCAACATGTTACAAAACAAAACAAAAAACTAGAGATCATGGCATCTTTCATTTATTTTCATCTTTTAAATGAAACCTCGACAACCAGAGCTTATCTGTTATTGGTTCTGATTCGAGTTGATCCTTGTTGTCAGAGATTGATGAGCTGATTGATTTGCAATAAAAAAGTAAAAATTAAAGAAGAAAAATCTCACTATCTATCTCTCTATCTATCTATCTGACGTTGTGGCTAATATGCGGGACGTTGACATCGTGGTAAGCGAGTTTAAATTCCAATCGCCCAATTACGCTTACTTTCAGACTAATGCCCTCCAGCTATGGGACAAATAACACAATTACTGTTTTTCTAGAAGGGTGGTTTTAGCATAAAATAACACACGAAGGTTGATATGCCGTTAAACAAAGAAACCAAACTTATGTTTTTCCAAAAAATTGCATAAAATTGAAACAAAGTTTAAAAATCTTGTACGAAGATGTTTTTTTTTTTTTATATAAAAAGGATATTTAGGTAGCAGTCCCGTCGTGAGCTTTGTTTCATTACAAAGCTCAAGAGTGGAATACTGCCTAAATATTCCTTATATATATATAATGACAATATATATATATATATATATATATATATAAACTACACGAGTGAGTCCGAGTCTAATTGGGTGCCCCGTTCATATGACCTGGTGCCACATCCAAGCAAAAAACTAGTAAATGACTAAATGTTTTCTGACGAAAGCAACAAGCTAGAAACATTCACGTATGAAAAAACGAAATAAATAATTCTTTAAAAATACAAATCTCTTAGTGGACCTACTTTGAAATATTTAGCTTTTTCTCTCTTTGGTCCAATAAAAAAAGAAAAAAATTACATACGAATTTATATATATATATATATATATATATATATATATATATATATTATGTATTATTCAGTCCAGTTAAACCGGAGTCGGGAATACTTCCGTCAAGACAAAAAATCATTCAACTATGAACATTTAAATTTTCCTGGTAAAGAGCTCAATGTAACTGACATCACAGAACAATAGTTTCTTTAAGAAAAACAAAAACCGGTCACATTAGGATTATAAATTTATTTCCATCCTGTTATGTGTATTGATATGAATCAATAACACCAAAAATAACAGGACTTCTTCAGATCTAATGGATGAAATAATTACAGACAGAATAGACACATGAGGAAAGAGTGGGAGGGGGTAGAAGAGGGGTGGAGAGTTTCCTCCCCATTTACCAACTTCCGGTTTTTCTTTTTTTCTTTTTTATTACATGGTGGAATCTCAGTAAATTAAATTTTTTAATTTTCAAATTCTGAATACATTTCTTCGTAAAACTCCAGATTTTAAATTCCGGTTTGCCGAACCAATGGCGAAAATTCTAACCATTATACCAATATGCGTGTGTGTGTTTTGTGTGTGCCTGTGTTACATAATATAACATATATATAATACAATATAATATAATATAAAAATATGAGAGAATATTACATTTCTGGTCTGGTTTATGACAATTCTTTTTTTACATAATCGAATATAAAAACAAAATCAAATCGCTGAACAAAAGGAACGAACCACTTTCTAAATACTGACATGAGAACAACACTTCTAAATCATTCTTTACATAGTTTATTTGTTGTTGTTGTTGTTGTTGTCGTTTTAAAAATGAATTTAGTTAAAGAACAAAGAAATAGCATAAAGAAAGATTATGAACTGACGCAGGTGTCAGGAGACATGATATTAAGAAAACATTGCAAGAAATGCTAAAAACGACAAGTTGGTAACAGATGATTTCATGAAAATCGTGATGACGTAAAACAAACTGTCATAAACCAGATTGATAGATGTAATAGTATATTAGACAAGAAAAATTTATAATAACAGCTCTATCATATTTTGCACACTCTAAGAATGTATTAGAAAAAGAAAATAAAAAACGAAAAATAAGATAGAACACACACACACACACACACACATGTATATATATATATATATATATATGTGTGTGTGTGTGTGTGTGTGTGTGTGTGTGGATAAGGCTTGTTCAAAAAGTTTTAAGCCTGACGCAGAAAAGGTCGGAGAAACAAGACAGATTTTCACTATTTTTCAATATACTTCCCCTTGACATCAATATACCAAATCAAGCCATTATCAAGTATTGCAGTTCCTTCACCAGCATTCTGGTCTTCCAAAAACTCCCGAACAGCATATATGACTTCTTCATTGATTCCGAAATGGCGACCGTGCTAGTGATATTTGAGTTTAAGAAACAGGAAAAAATCATATGGAACAGTAGACTGGTGAATAAGGGGATGCTATTGAAACCTGACCAGTGTGAATGAGCGCGTTATCCTGGAGCAAGAGCATAATCACCCTCAGTTTCCTTCTGCGTTTCGGCTTATTTTTCTTGTCTTTCTTCAGTTGTCTTAATTCTGAGACATAGTAAGTAAAGAAAAGTTGGCGACCGTTGTCGAGGGTGACCCAAAAGCTCCCTTTTCAATAGCTACTACACCGAGGGGTAGGAGAGGGCGCTACTCCTTTCCCTGGATTGCTCCACTTTACCCTTGATACGCATCTTATAATGCTGAGTGTTAAGCAAGGAGGTATCATGTACCGTTTTTAAAGTCTTTGGTATGACTCGACCTGAGATTGAACCCTGGTCTACCGGACCATTAGGCGAACACTATCCACTCGACCAATGAAAAATATTACAGTCCATTAAAAGTTTTTACTTTTTCCAGTTTGTCTGTCATGTTTATACCTCAAGAGTTAAAAAAAAAACCCAAAAAAACAAAACACAGAAGCCATCACCTTGTCAACCGACGTTGCCTGATTGGACTTCATCCAGGGTGGAGAACCAGATTTGACAGTTTACTTTGTATCATTGATTCAGTTTTGAAGTAGGCAACCCAAGTTTCATCTTGAGTAACTAATCTGCGGTGGAGATTCTAAGGGTTATTCTGCAAGCGAGTCATAAGTGTTCTGGAAATATTAGCCCTTTTCTTCTTCTACACTTGCGTCACCATTCTTGGAAACCATCTTGCAGACAACTGACTCATCCTCCTGATCTTTGTTAAAACAATGTGGACCGAACCAGAACTAATGCCGATCAGTGACTGACGTTTTTGAACGATCTGAGTAAGAATCATCTTCTGAGCAGTCTCTGCAACGCTTGAATACTGTAGTTACATAAGAGTTACATAAGAAGCGAAGTCTTCAGCTGGTACCATACCCGCATGGATTTCCTTGGATGTTATACTTTCCTTTTGCAGAAAAGGTATAACATCCAAGGAAACTCCGTTTTAACCATTTTTAGATTTATCGTACAACTTCCATTTTTTGCACTTACTTTGCAAAGAAAATGCGATAGAAATCTGAATTAATTTTGCTTGCTTGATAAGAAGAGGAAGTGCGTTGCAACAATAGAAATATTTATATATAGCACTTCTTTTTGGGTGAGGTTATAACTTCTTGAACGACCCTCGTACACGCACACACACACGCACACACACACACGCATATATATATATATATATATATATATATATATATTTTGAACACTAGTTACGTCACATCAATTTGAAACAGAACGCTACAAGTTGAAATATAATGCTAACTCATTTTTTCGTTTCCATTCAAAAATAAAATTGATTAGATTTCCGAAATTACAACATCGCATATTAACTCATTGATGAATGTTTAATATAAAAACCGGAATGCTTAAACGTTGGCAAATAATTTAACTAGAGATAAAACCCTTCTCTAAATACCTTATTTTTTTATATTTGCATATTTACATAGCATTGAATTTACTTCTATTTCCCTATATATATATATATACATATATACTCAGATCAAAAAGTATAAAAACACTTGAAATTCTTACAAATTCTTTAGGAACAACAGTGACGTTGTAATAAGGCTACAGCGAGTAATAATAATTTGCTAACAATTATATATCTTTCATCATCATCATCATCATCGTCTCGCGCTATCAACACGGATATTCCTGACCCTCTCTCGCCACACCTCCCTATCGTCCATTGCTTTCCACCGATCCTCTGGGCTACATCCCGTATCGGCACAGAACTGCTGTATGCAGGTTCGAGCTGGTCGCCCTGCCTTTGCTCGTCCATGTGAAGAGGTCCACAGGAGTACATCACCAATGAGCTCGTCCCTACACCTCCAGTAGTGTCCCACGTACCTGGTTTGTCTAATTTTGATAGTTTTCATGATGAGTGGTAGGTGGCCGTATAGCCGCAGCTTTATTGGGGTATTGTCTCCAGGACTTGTTCAATATTACTCGTGTAATTGCCGTCAAGCTTTTTGTCCATCCGTTTACTCAGCGTCCATGTGATGCAACCATATAACAGCATCGACTTGATCGCTGCTTGGAAGGAATTGCACTTCGTTTTATCGATCCTGGCTTTCAGTAATTATTCCTATTTAAAACACAGTTAATCAACAATATGCTTTCAAGTATTCTTATCTAATCCAATCAATTTGCCTATTAGTACCATACCAAGGACACCGGCTAAAAGAGATTGATAACATTTTCGGGGTATTATTTAATTATCACTTACAATGTATTTATGCGTAAGCGAGAGTATACACACACAATGACACACTCTCACAGGCCCGCATGTATATATGTGTGTGTGTAAGTGTGAGTGTAGAGGAGTCTCCATAATATTGTGGTGTCTAATGTGCTGAACAGCGACATGTTAGTAATCGAGTTCGAACTCTAGCTATTATGTTCACTTCGAACAAATACCCACTGAAAGGGTAAGAACACCCTTATCCTTATGTCTCTGTGTTAAATGGTACCATTACTATATTTTTACAACGATGGTTTCGGTATTAAATGACTCACGAAGATTGATATGCCATTAAACAAAGAAACCACACACACACACACACACACACACACATATGTGTGAAATAAAAAAGAAGGATATTTTTATTTCTTACGCTTACTCCACACACACACACGCACATATATATATATATATATATATACACGCTCGCGCGCACACTCACACACACACACACACACACACACACACATATATATATATATATACAAACATATAAATATATATGCTAGTTTAAAGATTGAAGCTCTATTTACCAAGACAGAAATAAATAATAACTGTAGCTTGAATTTTCGTTAAAAAATAGTCCATTTGTATTTCTTCTATCCCCCACGTCCTCAAACCCTACAATTGTGATAAATTTTCAGTTGAGGAAAAGATTGTATAGCACTTGCACAATCCTGTTTTTTTCTAAAGAAATTTCGTGGTGAGGAGAGAGAGAGAGGGTGAGAAGGATTATGTGTGAGTGTGAGAGAGAGAAATAGAGAGAGAGAGAGAGAGAGAATTGGATTATTATAACGTCATTACCGTCAACGACTCAGGCGCCGGTTGTTCATCAACGCGAAAATGACATTGCATAGAGATACACCAGTCTGACAGCTAAAATTCTGCAGTCTTCGATGCAGCTCTGTGACGTATGAGAAAACGCAAGTACCTTGTCAAAATACGAAACCAATTGGCTGCTCATCTCAAAGAAAGAAACAGTTTTAAAAATGATGCCACTTCCCATTTCTCTGTCATTGACTATCACTTGGAGCAAGGAAGATTAAAAGTTGCATCATCTGAATCATCGTATTTCTTTGAATGTCCCCCACGGCTGGAGATTAAATTTCACTCAAGGAAAAAAGTCACACGGACTTAGGTTTGGTGCGTATGGCGGGCTCAGAATGCGTTAACTGTATCCCCTACTGATCCCACTCACCAAAAAAGGGGTATCTAAAAGTCAACGTTAAACTGAATTTGGGGGTTCCAGTTTTGGAGCTTTCGCGAGAGTGCCATTAATCCCAGGTCCTCCCATATATAGTGGTTGTACCTGTTTGGGTCAAATAGATCTGTTTACAAATTATTTGTATTAGATAAGAATATCACTTAACCGCATTCAAAAAACAAAATTCTTTAAAAACAACTACACGAAGATATAGATATAAACGTACAATGTACGCAATTCCCTAACCTCAAAGCATAAAATAACTCCAGATGATGTAACATGTTATTAAAATCAATCAATTAACCAATCGATCAATCAATCAAGCAGTGTAAATTAAAATTTTATTGCTATTAACTTTAGACGTATAAAGGAAAAGATTTCATTCTGCAGGATGTAAAGCAACGTATGACTTTATTTAGATAATTTTATTAAAGAAATAATTATGTTTTTTTTTAAAGTGCTTGTTAAGGATAGTGAGTAACTGTTTGAGTCTGAAATAAGAAGGGAGAAGGTTATTTTATTTCTTACGCTTGCTTTATTAATTATTTCCTGTCCTCGCTACTGTAGACTGACGACTCGTGTAAATTGAGCTAAAAATGCAACAAATATATATATCTTGGTTAAAATTAATAATAATAAACGCCGTTGTTTTTTTCTCCTTCTAGTTAAGGATCCCCACCATACTTCTTTCAGAGAGCTAAGCAGAAAGACTTTTAAAATTTTTTCATTTTAATGACTCTTTCTCTCTCAAATATCGCATATTGTTTTCTTGACCGACAGCATCGTTGAAACTTCCGCTTCCTCCTCCACCCGAAGCTTCAGTCTAAATTTTGAAAAAAGTTTTAAAAAGTATATAATCAAAAACAAAAAATGTTATGTCTACATCCGGTGGATTGAGCTGTTCGTGCGTACAGTTATAAGTTTATGGTAAAGTTCCCGTCAAATATGAACAAAAACAAAAACTGAACAAAAATATCAACAACAAACAAACAAACAAGAAGAAAAAAAAAAAAGAAAGAAAAAAGTAAAACAAAGAAATGAAAAATTGGCCGATTTGCACCCAGCAAGAGCCTGTTCTTCACAGCAGGTACCTCGCCGCCGAACTAGCTTCGTCAGCGGCCACAAATTACCTGTTTATTTGATAAATCGGTTTAATGTATTACTTCCGGCCCAGCTGTGATATTTGGTTCATTGGCTAGATTTGCTGATACATCGTCATAGATTGTTCATTTTGGGACACCACATGTCTATAAATAAGTTTTGTTGGGTTAGATAAAAAAAAAAACAAACAAACAAGGGTTTTAATCTATTCTAATAGCAGTTGTCCTTGCAATACAATTTTATTGACATTCATCTTAGGAACAACCAGCAGAATTGTTTCTTGGCCGATTTAGAAATCAAAACTCTGACTGGAATTTCTGAGATCACCCTGTCGGTGAGGTTTAAAATATGCTGATTGTATTCCCTGTAAAAGAGTAAGCCCTCCCCTCCACCGCAAATAAGGTGTCCTAATGAGTAGAGTGTTCGCCAATGGTCTGGGAGACCGGGGTTCAATCCCCAAAACTCAAAAAGTGGAAACTGATGCCTTGCTTAACCCTCAGCACTATAATGTAAGGATCAAGGGTAAAATGGAGCAATCAAGGGAATGGAGTAGCACCCTCTCCTACACCTCGGTGATGTAGCGATTGAAAAGGGAGCCTTCGGGTCACTCTTGACTAAGGTCGCCAACTTTACTTACTTAGGTATGGCACGAAAATGCATTTAGCGGTGAGGCTCCAGTTCTAGAGATCTTGAGAGGGTGGGGTACCTCTTCATCGTCATTACTCCCTGGTCCACTCTCACCCAAAAGGTCGAACATGTTAGAGCGCCATTTAGGGGTGAAACAATTCTGTTTAAATATCATTCGCATTTGATGGGACCATGTGTAAAAAATCTACAAGAAAAGTAAATATGAATTTACAATGAATGTGATCCCCTAACTTCTAATCATAAAATAACCCTTGACAGGTCGACATGCCGTTAAAATCAATTAATCAATCGAATTCAAACAAATTTCTCACAAATATACAAGGAGTGGGGGATCCACGTTACGAAGGAGATTACGATATTGTTGTAAGCAGGTTCCAACTGCAACTGTGCTATCATTTTTACTTTTAGACTAATACCATTGGGAAAGGTATGAACCACCTTATCCCCACTTCAGCTATGAGAGAAATAGTACCCCTTCTATAAGAAGAACTTTGGCATTAAATAATCCATGAAGGTTGATATATTATTTGAAAAAAAACAAAACAAAAAAAAACAAAAACAAAGAAGAAAGTTATGTCTTCTATTTATTGCCATGGAAACTATCCCGTACAAAAGAACACATAACATCATTGAATAGAATAAATTTCAGAAAAAAAAAATAATAATAATATTTTCCCGATATGGTCATTGGCTCTGCCTTTTCACCAACAACTAACGTTGTTTTTCACGGAAACTACAACAAATGAAGAGAACGCCATAATACTGTTGGATTGAGCAAGCTTTCAGTTAAAAATGTTTTTTTACGGGGTCTTCATTTTTGTATTATGCTTACAAGGTAAATTGATCAAATCGTTTATAAAATTGGAAACTTTCACAAAACTAATACAAGGTTTCAGGGTCGCATCAGTAACCGCTAAATTTTGTGGTCGAAGCTCTTGTTATTATTGAACTAACTCACCAATCTCTCCGTGGTAAAATGGTCAAAGTGCTGGACTGCGGCCTTGAAGTAAGCGAGTTCAAACTCCAGTCACGCTATTACGTTCATTTTCGGACCTTTGGGAAAGGTAATGGATGCACTTATTTCTCAAGGTATGGGTTACATAGTATCACTATCTTCTAAAGAGATGACTTTGGTATTAAATAACCCACGAGGGTTGGTATGCTATTAAAATATATAAACCAATTCAAAGTAGTTGAGGCACTCGCAGAAACAACACATTGCATAGACTTGACTGAAGGTTATAGATATGAAGCACGAAGTGAGGATCAAAATCTCTACTCAGTAATGATTGATCTGCAAGACGAGGTTGTTAACCGATACTTTACTAAGAGATGACCATATTTGGAGAAATTTAGTAAGATTTGCTTTGTTAAAGTCGAAATTCTTATGTAGATAATGTGATTGTGTGCATCTCGCTAACTAAGCTCACGTAATCGAGTGAAAATCGAACTTACTGGAAACTTGCTCTACTCACTGACGTTATTGTGTTCTATATATCTGAGGAAATTTGCGTAGAAATTGTAGGCATTACTTTCGGAACGGCTATCTTACGATTGTAGTGTGCGTACTCATATTCGTTGTTATCGAAATGCATAGACAATGGTGGTGATCATGTGAAGGAAAAAGCGTTTGATAGCTGAAAACTTGCACTATTCGATGATGCTATTGAGCAGTTCTCTTTCTAGTATGTCTATATATGTCTGTAGGTCTCATACTTCAGCTCACATCAAACCTAAATATCAATTCTTTTTTTTCCCCACTAAAACAAACTTGAAAATTTATCTTGCATGTACGCTATTAAAGAGTACACTCACGATAAGTCTCAACATAATTCTTAATAATACGTAAGAACTGTGTTTGCGAAAGAAAGAACGACCATTGCGAAAAATGAAGTCAGAGTGTTCTGGAAAGCAAGAAATATAGCATACAAACAAGATTACACACACACATACACACACAAATCAAAGAAAAGAAATAAACAAGATAAGCACACATATTAAAAAAAGAAAAAATACATCGTTTTTAAAAATCTTTTTTTTTCCTTCTTTATTTCCACCAATAGATTCAGTTTCGTCGTAAAACCATAAAAGAAATTATGAGCACAATTCACATTGGGGAAAAAAGTTGGTTTGTGATTCGGGGCGGAAATGGATGATATCTTAAATCATTGTGACAGAAGTGGTTCAGAAGGACGTAAAATATATTTCTGGAGTGTTCATGGCAGAGGCTTTGAAATAGCAATGGGTGCCAGATGAGAAATTATTCCTCAAAGATGCAGTAGTCAAATAACAAGGATCAGCATATATATATATATATATATATATATATATATATATATATATATATCAAAGATAATAGTACGTTGATAGATAGAAAGAATAACAAGTGGTAAAAAATGCCTATTGTTGAAGAAAATCGAGTTGCCGAGCAAGGTTCGAGTATTGGATGAAAGCATTTCCCTTTGCCCTTTGTGAAAGGCGTGTATCTATTTTCTCCTTTTCCGAGCTTATGATAAGATATCTATCATTATATATATATATATATAATGATAGATATTATTGTGAAATTGTGAAACTTCATAATGTCAATAATTATATATGTATATGTATATGTATATAAGAATATCTATCATCATATATATATGTATATATATATATATATAATGATGTGTGAAACATCTATCATTATATACATATATATTATGATGGGTAAAATATTTTATATTATATAAATAAATATATGTGATAAATTAGTCGTGCTGATTGTCCAGTTTTCCTTGACTCTCTCTCGTACTTATAATGCATTATTCCTGGCAGGTCTTCTAAACTGCATCCAGTATCCTCACAAAGCAGAAGTATGTGAGACGTTGCTGGCGTGCCCATGTGAAGGAGTTCGTTCTTGCTTATTCAGTATTCAGGATGTCTTAAATCCTGGAAGCAACACCCCACAAAACAGCAGCTGTACGGGAACTAACCTCCCATCTCACAAACCATCCAAGTTTGACGAACAAGACAAAAGTTGAATATATAAGTATATATATAATTTCAAAACATGTAGCATTAATCAAAAAATTAAAAAAGACATTAGTTTAAAAACTAAAATGGAAGTATTATCAGTAGCAAAAAAATACAGCTAACGTTAAACCCCTTAGAAAATAAAAAGAAATAAAGAAAATGAAACAACTTTTTGTAGCTTAGTGGCTAACGAGACGGATTGTGACATCGTAGTTGGCGAGTTCGAACTCCAGTCATGCTATCATGTTAAAGAGTACCACTACCGTCTTTCAACACAAATCGCTTGTTATGCCATTAAATAAAGAAATCAAATTCACCAGATGATCAAGAAATTGTGAAACTTGAAATTGTGTGTTTAGTGATATTATCTTTCGCATACATACATACATACATACATCCATGCATAAAGGCAATCTACGACGTCTAACCAACACCAGTCAACCTTCATACTCGGGGGTTAACTACATCCGACCGATGCAGAGCATGTGGGAAAACTTCCAGCCTCAAACATATTCTCAGTGGATTCGAGTATGCTCTAAGAAGCTACACGTGGAGACATAACGAATTCCGGGAGATTTTTGCTGAGGCTTCGAAGATATGTTGTGAGACTGCCAATAAAGCTCAACACAATATCACCAATAGAACGATTCATTTCGTTAAAGAAGAAAGTATATCGAAACTTTCGCGTAAAAATATTCATATATCATCATTGCTCGATGGATGTACGGACTGGCTCGACACAACTGATTTAGAACATCATTTCGTATTACATACTGAAATAGCGTTAACGACCCAGCGTCCAGATATTGTCATTTGGTCCGTTAAATTAAAAAAAGTTTTCGTTAGTTAGTTAACCGTCCCTTTTGAAGAAAATTTTGACTGAGCACATCAGCGTAAGTTGGAAAAATATGAGGATCTGCTTGAACAATGTGTGAGAAATGGCCGGATAACCAATATATTTCCTATCGAGGTCAGATGCCGAGGTTTCATTACCAACTCAACCTCCGCATTCTTGACTAATCTTGGACTTTCTCAATCAGACAAGAGGAAATACATGAAAAAGATCCAAGATAAGGCTTTACGTACATCAGCGTGGATATGGCAATCCCATAGTGTGACGACAATCCAACAAAGTCTGATGGTATCGTGAGTAACAGCTGGAGCGTTCTGGGTTAGTAGTAATGATGCTTCGGCCCCGAAACCATGTCTGAACCCAGAGTCATCATTTGATGAAGGCTTTGTTGGAAGCAATGCTGCTGTATATGATACATATATATATTGTAAAAAGCGTTTATGATACCTATATATATATATATATATATATATATATATATATATATATATATATATATATATATATTGTAAAAAACGTTTCTATGTCTTACGACCTCTCCATTGGCATGTAGAAATATGTATATCTATGAATTTATATTCTCAGTAGAGTAGATATATTTTTGATAAGCATATTAAAATCCTTCCTTAAAAATATCACTATTATCATGGACCGTTGTTTCAACGTGAACCCATGATGTTTAGTAGCAGCTAAATCGTAAAATTTACATGGGTTTACCTAGTATATCATTAAAAAAAAAACAGAAAACAAAAACAAAAAAATACGAAATTAATGTAATTTAGTTTTGTTCAAATTATTGATAGACATCACGAAAATTGATGAAATTATGACAATTTTTTCCTAGATGTCACGCGAATGTCTAATTTATTAAAAATAAGTTTTCTTTTCAAGAAAGTACAATGGATTATTTTTTATATGTTGTAATCCAAATTCGATAAAAAAATGTACCAACAGAAGAATATTTAATAGGATAGATAAATCAATAGCTGGGAAAAGAAAATTGTTTAGTTCCTTATCGATCAGTAGAAAATAAGGTAGCACTCTCATTAAAATCACACACACACACACACACACACACACACACACACACACACACACACACACACACACACACACACACACACAGATAAGGGGAATGGGGAGGGAGGGAGAGAGAAAGAGGGAGAGAATGAAAGAGAGACAGAGCGAACAAAAAAGAAAGAGAAAAATTACTGAAAAAGCTGAGAAAGCTGGAAAAACAGCAAGAAAGATAGATAAGAAGTAGAAACTTGGGAAAAGGAATGTAATAGTTTGCACGCATGCACACACACATACATACACATATATATGTATAGAAATAAGTGCTTGTGTGCTGAATATCTATTTAAATATTTGGCATCTGTTGATATATATACATATATAAGAGGATTATTAAATAAGTTTCCAGACTTTTTTCGTATGGGCACTTTTATTGACAGTACACGCATGAAACTCTTGTCCCCTTCGAAGTAATCTCCTCTGGCTGCAATGCACTTGTTGTACCGTTCCAACAACTTCTGGAAGGCCCCATGGAAGTTCTCTTGTGCGAGCGTGTCAATGATTTTCGTCACAGCCTCTTTCATCTCCTCAATGGTCTCATAACAACAGCCTCTGAGCTTAGGGAATAATTAAAAATCACTGGGAGCATTTTTTCCAAGTTTAAAACACAATTTTATTACGTATCGTTCTTCTAATGTGTCCTCACGTCCAGATTGCATTTTTGGAATTCACCAGCTGTGACAATCAGGCTTTAGTAGGGTGTATTCCAATTGCTGCTGTAGCTGTTTATTTGAAGCTGAAATCATAAAGATTGGTCAGTCATCTCATAAGATGTATAGCAATAACATATTGAATTCTCAAGAGTCTACGACAATTTTAAATACCTGTACAAAAAAAGTCTGGAAACCTATTGAATGCACCACGTATATGAGTTTACATATATATATATATATATATATATATATATATATATATATATGTATGTATGTATCAATGTGTGTGTGTATGTGTGTGTGCACTTGTATGTATGCATGCACATAGATATACATACGGATAATAATATAGAGTTCGTGTATTTTAAATGCAGAGGAAGCATTTCCACTATAAGCGACAAGCCTTTGAAATAAGTAGATATGTTTGGCAATATCATATTATCTAAGGATTTCTTTCAATCTGTGGTTGTGTGAGTAAAACTCTATGATGCACTGCCTGAGTGCTAACGAGATGTATGGAGAAAGAGCAAGATTGGAACTATACAAAAATATACAAAAATGTTGCGTATTGTTTTGAACAAATCCCGGAAGCAACACTCAACTAAACTGCAGCTGTAAAGCTACTTAACTCCCATCTCACAAACCATACAAGTAAGACAAACAAGATATGCTGGGCATCGTTGGGAAAAGGACGAACACATGAGCGACGTTCTCTTTTAAACTTCAACACACGGAGGAAGCAGTGTTGGTCGGCCAGCATACTTCAGCTCTGAGCAGACACTGGATGCAATCTTGAGGACCCGCTAAGAGCAATAAATGATAGGGATGGATGGTGAGATAAAGCCAGGGATATCTGTGCTATCAGCACGTCTCGTTTATTATATATATATATATATATATAAGTATAATATTAATACATACATATATATATATATATATATATACGGAGTCAGAAGTTGTCTACCTAAGTTTCATCTACCGGATCATCAGAATAAATTCTGACTAAAGAAGGTTGGCTCAAATGATAATTTATTGAAAACGTGGCCACCAGAAAAAATAAAAAATAAGCATATCTAAAAAAAAACTAACAAACAAACAAATAAAAAATAGTCATAATTATATAATAGATCGCCCTGTCGGCTTGGAGCTGAAGAATACGCCGACTGCACCTCCGCAGAGGGATAAATCCCCCCAAAGAGGCCACCTGTTGGCCGTAGGTGGCGACCCGTAAGGCGCTAGGACGGATCCTTTGTGGTTGAGCAGTCATTGATCCGGTGACAGGGTGGTCAATGGCTTGCAACACACCACTTTGGTCCTTACTTGGTCTGACAGGTAGTCGGATAGGCCCGATCCGATCAATCGGCTGGTCATGTCAAGCCCAAGCACCTATATATTTTATCCCGACCGTACTTTTAAATCTGCTCTTGCAGCAAGTTATCTGTTAGGTGCTTGAAGGCGGTGGCTGAGGGTCAACTGCGTTCAGAATAGGAATTTGACGAGTGCCGAAAACTTGAAATTAGCATCGGCTCGGAAGCCTACCCTCAATCTGAGTATACTGGTCGCGTATCCCCGTCTCAACCAAGGCGAATGGGTTACCCCTTGGTTTATTCCCAACACAAGTTGGACTCCGTGGTGGGTGGTGGAGCGCAGGGCCCGTAAAAAATATATAGCATATATGGCGTCTTCAAACAAAAAATCTAAACGAAACCTCTCAGAATCAGACTCAGAGAATGAGGCGGCAGACTTCCCCAGATTCATTGTTATTGAATCTCTGGAGGAAGTCTGCTTAGCCAAATTCTCACCTTAGAAAAAGTAATATCTGGAAGTGCTAGTCCGAAAACTGTTAAGAAAATACGAAATGGCAACTTGATTGTCGAGGTAGATAGCCGGAGACAAGCAGAAAACATATTAAAAATAAAAAAAATAAAAATCTTTCATTTGATGAAATGCAGAGCCTACCCACATGTAAAACTCAACACTTCCAAGGGAGTTATCAGGAATAGAGAGTTGGCATTGGCTACAGAAGACGAGATAACATCAGCCCTGGGAAAACAGAGAATTAAAAATATAAGAAGAATCACTATTAGAAAAGGTGATCAACGAATTCAGACCAACACTTACATACTAACATTAAATAAGCCTCGTACTCCCAACGAAGTGAAGATCGGCTATTGTTTTGAGAGAGTTGAGCTGTACGTCCCAGTTCCTCTGAGGTGCTTCAAATTCCAAAAATATGGACACCACAGGGAAGCCTGTAGAGGACGACAGACATGTGCCAAATTCGGTGAAAAGGACCCGGACCACGTGGAGGAAGATTGCATGAAAGAAATCGCATGTGCAAACTGCCGACAAGATCATCCTGCTTACGCAAGATCTTGCGCTGTTTACCAAAAAGAAAAAGAAATAATTGAGGTGAAACCCAAGAGGAATCTTTCCTTCCTGGAAGCAAGGAGAATTGTAAGGAGCTATATGGGAGAAAGCAGCTACGCCTCTGTTGCACGGAAGAGAGAGAAATTGATCAAGTTGGAAACCAATGATTGGCCAAAGTTTCAGGAGCACCTAAAAAACTATACTCGGTCGAATTTTACAAAGCATCAGCTCAGCAACAAGTTGGGAGTGGGGCGAGATCCAATGTTGTAGTCCAAACAAAAACACTCGTAGGATCTATCACCCCAACACGAACTACTCCTAAAAGTGCAAAATCTCCATCAAAACAGCCGTTACATAAATCACCAATACGTCCACCAAAAAGCATTAAAGATAGACTAAACAACCTGTCTTCCATAAGACCTGAACAACTGAAACAAAAATCACAACTCCCCATTAGCCAAACTGCAAAAATACAGATGAACACCAAAGTGAATACGGAAAGACCAGGAAGTACATTCAAAAAACCCTCAACAATAAAATCGCTCATAAGAACCAAACAATCCAATGCTCAACAACCAGCAAAACCCCTACAAAGGACGTAAAGTATGGATAGCGACACAGGCCGCGTAGTTGCCAGCCTTAATCTTGAAGAAATAATCAAAAACTACAATACTTGAAACCACTTATCTGTCGGCAAACTTATAAGCTCAATCACTTTTTTAAATTGTTAATCTCTTTCATATCACACATATCTATTTAAATGTGTGCAAACAAATGACTGATGCTAAATCCTTATGTCAACTCTTGTAATAATTTGATTATGTGCAAAGAAATAAGGAAAAGTAAATGGAATGATGGAATGATTTATCCTTATGCCTAACTGAATTGCTTGAACTAGAACTGTTTGACTAAATCGAATAGCTTAAAATAGAAATATTTTTGACAATTAAACCGTATTTACATTTAAACTGCGTGCTTATGCTAAACTGAATTGTTTGAAATGGAACTGTTTTGGCATTAAAACTGTACTTACACTAAACTGAATTGTTATATATATATATAGAATGGTTTTGACATTTAACTGTGTGTAAACAAAATATGCTGAATTAGAACTGTTTGAATAAACTGAGTTGTTAAAAATGGAGATTTTTTTGACAATTAATCTGTGTACTCGTGCTAGACTGAATTATTTGAAATAGAACTGGCTATTTGTATAAAAATGGATTTGGCGTTAAATAACCTACAAAGGTTGATATGCCATAAAACCCAACCAACCAACTCTAAGATAGGCATTAGAATGAAAATAATATATATATATATATATATATATATATATATATATGGAAAACTGTTGATTTGATATATATATGTATATATATATATATATATATATATATATATATGAAATTAACAGGATTCCATATTGCCCAGTCGGCTGGGACTGTAGAATACACCGACTGCACCTCTGCAGCGTGGTAAACCCACCAACGAGTGTCCTAGATATGATACTAAACAATCTGATGGTGAGGTTCCTGTAATGCTTTGGGGAATGCAGAGTACCCCTTCATTGCCATCGCTCCCAGGCCCACTCTAGTCCGGAGAGGTAGCACCTGATAGGTTCCTATCTATGGGTCAAATAGAACTGAACTGTGTACTCAATTGCTTGAAATAAAAAATTTTTGACATATAAACTGCGTACTTATGCTAAACTGAATTATTCGAAATAGAACTGTGTTTGTGTGCTAAACTGAATTGCTTGAAATAAAACTATCTTTGACATTGAAACTGAACTTAAACTAAATTTAATTGCTTGAAATAGAACTGTTTTGACATTTAACTGTGTATAAACAAAAACCTTACTTTTACCAAAGTAAATTGTTTGAATTAGATCTGCTTGACTAAATTGAATAGCTTGAAATAGAAATGTTTTTGACAATTTAAATGTGTTCTTATACTAAACTCAATTGTTTGAAATAGAACTTTTTATTTGTATAAAAATGGATTTGGCATTAAATAACCTACAAAGGTTGATATGCCATAAACCCATACAAACAAACAAACAAACAAACAGATTTCCATAGTAAAAAGAAAAAGCGTTAATTTTTGTAAAAAAAAAAATGCTGGAGAAGCTGTAATTTTTTAATATGTATTTTTACATCTGTTGACCAATCAGCGTTCTCCCATAAGTTTTAAAATTTCGAGATACTTTGCAGACAACAATATTTTAATTGCGACGAAGAATTTGAAGAATCAAAACCCAAAATGATTTAAGAAATTTTTTCCCGCCAAGAAAATTCATTTTTAACCAATCAGAATCATAGACAAATAAATTTTTTCTTATCTAATTTCGAGCCGACTTCAATTGTTATAAATAAGCGAAAAAAATAAATATTTCTTCAGAAGATATGGATCAATTCCATATCTACTCCCCTTTCAGTTTATTTGCTTTGAGTGAAAATCTACTATTATTTCCTTTTAAGAATGCATTGAATTGTTAGAAATAGGACTGTTTGATCATTATGTGTATCTATAAAATGTGTTCACGAATCATGTATTCAATATATATGTAAAAACAAGATTTGGCATTAAATAACAAACAATAGTTGATATGCCATAAAACCAAACCAGACCAAACAAGGTCTATTACGCACACAAAATTTATCAACTCAGACTTTCCCCACACAAACTACTGGATCGAACTTTCTCTTTTTTTATAACATAAATATTGGCAAATATTTAGCTTCCGACTAACATTATCTCTTCTTACGAGAAAAATCTTTGGAATTTTTGTTCTTCGACCAACTTTTCACTCAATTTAAAGAAATAAGATTTGTTGATTTGTAGATGGAAGTTTTATTCAGTTCTTTTCACACTTGTCCGCCACACACACACACACACACACACACACACACACACACACACACACACACACACATCTATCTCTGTATCTATCTATCTATCTATCTATCTAAAGGATATCATGATAGAAAGTAAATCGTCTAACCAACTTCAAATCCTGAACTCTTGAAGCAGAAAAGCTCAATCTGGTGAGGAATGTTCTTCGCCAGTCTATTCCTGTCCAAGACACGCCAATTGACCAAACCAAGTTACGGTAACCCTGAGTAAGGGACATAATGAAATATGAACGTTGGGAAGAGGTCACAAGGAGTCGAGGACAGGTAAGTATGAAGGGATCTATACTTGTACAATACAACGTTTCGCTAAAAATAGCTGATCAAAAAAGTATCGAGATAATCCTCGTCTAGTCATTGTCCCTTTATTACTTTTCAGGTTTGTGTGTTTGATATGCAAACAAGGACGTTCTGTTAAAAGTGCTTCTTCATTTACTAAGTAAATAATGCACATGGCTAAGTCTAGATTACACCATATAAAAACTTGGAAAATGTAATAAAATGGACTTTTGGGAACTTGGGATATTTTGCGTCTATTTTCTGACAAATAATATAATTAATCAAGCAAAATGGTTATCGTTGAGGGAAATGGAACCGGTGACCCGAGTTCAAATCTTGGACGAGGCTGTTTACGTTTCACTTCGCACTAATACTTTTAGGAAAGGAATGAATCCATTGTTTCTACCCGCCAGCTATGGGAAAATAGAGCAGGCAAGGTTCTTTTGACTTGGTTTGGCAACCAGAATAGGAGAAGGAAAACTGAATTCAAATCAGTTTTACTCAGTTCAAAAATTGATCTCGAATAACATCCAACAATTGGGAGAGGTGTTGGATTAATGCATACATGGTCCGGCGATTTTTTTTCGTCTCTTATAAAAGTGCTGGACTTGCCGCCTCGAAGTAAGCGAATTCGAACTCCATTCGTGTTATTACTTTTTCTTTCTAACTAATAGCTTCGAGAAAGATGGGAACATCTTCATCTTTCCAGCTTTGGTTAAGTAGCACCACTGCTGTTCTTCTACCAGGTTGAATTTGACATGAAATAACCCGCAAAGGTTAATATATCATTAAACAAAAAAACAAAACAAAAAACAACTTAACGAAGGTAAACTAATGAATTCTACTAGTAACTTACTAAGATTTTTGCATAGATGTGGCATAAGGCCATATGTATGGGGCACACACTGAGACTTGAGCTCACTCGTGTAGGTTTGCTTGTCTAGCTTGTTAACCATTGCACCACCAGAGGTGTCCTACTACTTTCACATGTAATCGACTTTTCGTCGATGATGTGCAGCACATCAAAATAAGAACACTTTATTCCTTATATCTTCTCTTATAAAAAGAAAGAAAGACGAAAGAGAGTGTGAAGGCTGGAAGGGGAATTGTTTATTTTTGTTCCTTTGCTTTCAATCTATTGCTTGAACGACGTTCAGTAACGCCTTCTTTCATCTGGATGTTCTGTTTTAATCAATTCCTGTCTTTGTCACCATGAGATTCCCCCCCCCTCCACAAATTAAACCATTCATAAAATATATTTTTACGGCTTTTCCCTTAAGTGCCGCTATTGTAGCGATTCCAAGTTTTACATATTTAGCTTGATAGTCATCTTAATTTTGGTGATGATCCTGTTGGGACATTTGTCCATCCTCACGAATATAAAATGTAATTTAGATACTTAGCCGAAAGCAAAAGCGTACATCATATATATATATATATATATATATATATATATATATATATACGTGGGTCATCCGAAAAGTTCACACGTTGACCAAGTTTCTTTCATGAAAGAAGACTAAATGAGGTTTATTTGGAACGTCACCAAAGGCTTGGAAAATAGTTTGAATGAAATGTAAATTAGGGGACTAATCGAAACCATACAAATTACAGCATTGTTCAGATTAGCTAAAATATTTAGAAGAATTCTGGAGGACTGACGGGATTTGCTGTCACTCAAACCCCAGACTCGCAAGGTTTTGAATATTTGAGGTTTTCTTCTCCTACACTGGTTGCTCGGCCTAGGCCAAAGAACCCAGTTATCCTTCTTTTAACTCATTGCTTATTGAGAAAAGACGGATTCTTATCTTTCCCAAGGGCACTGGTACGAAGTGAAATTTAAAACAGTCTCGTTCAGGATTTGTACGCGGCTCGTAAACTCCATTTCCTGGGACGATAACCGTTACGCTAGATGCCTCCAACAATACATCTACATAGATATAGAAATAGATATATGTTGAGTGGTACAGAAATAAAAACCACATATTGTAACTAATGGTGGCAATATGAGGTTTTGATTTTTGAGATAAACTGCCAATATAATCCGTATCTCATATATATATATATATATATATATATATATATATATATACGGCACATCAGCGAATTTTGTTGTTTTTTACACAAAGATTCACAGTAAGTAAGGTCAAATAGGCCAACAGTCAGCAAAGCGTTACGATGCTTTGGCAATTAGATGAAATAAATGATTAGAAGGAAAAACTGAAGGGTGAGCAATAATTGAAGATGGCAATACCAATGATAGAAGGGGAGTGACACAGGCGTTTAAGAGGAGTGCATGGCATTACGGTTATCGTTGTATGAAACGGAATTAGCAAACCGAGTTCAAATCCTGGATGAGCGTGTTTAAGTTAATGCTCTGACAAAGTTAATGAATACATCTGTTCTCTCCCCTCCATTTATGGGGAAGTAGGAGGGCAGACTGTTTTCTTTAGCTTTAGTTAAGCAACCAGTATACAGGAAAGAAAATTCTGAATTTCATGCTGCAGTGCTTCGTTTATAAAGTGACTTTGTGTAACGTCTATCTCGAAGCGAAAGGATTGGCCTATTACATTGTTTAGACTGGGTTCTTTAGCTTCGATAAGGCAACCAATCTGGGAGAAAACACTTTATTCAAACTAAGTGTACTCTACTTAATATTGATCTTGTGTATCTTGCTTGTAGCGAAAGGATTGAGCTATTACATAGTTGAGACTGGGTTGTATTTGTATTAACCCCATATTTCCCCAGCCATAAGTTAAATAGTATAACCAACAAAGGTTGATGAACCATTAAACAAAGCAACCAAACGTTATCCTATATAACCCATTTCTGGGGAAATAAAGGGTTTATACTTAACCCTAAAGTATTAGTCTGAAAATGTACGCAATAGCGCAAATGGAGTTCGAACTCGCTTACTAAGATGTCGCAGTCCTGTACGTTAACCACTTCACCACGGAGACACCTTCGAAATTTGATGCAGGTAATTTGGACGCAGTTATATGGTCACTAGTATTTCTATCCAGTCCTAATAATTTATAAAAAAAATTAAATAGTTTCAAATATCTTTGTCGTAATAACAATTATTTGTTTGCACAGAGTTATATGGTATTAAGTATTCCTATCTAATGCAAATAGTTTACATACAGTTATATGATTTCAAGTACTCCAATTTGCAACTATTAATTTTCAAGCAGCTCTGTTTGACCTATGACTGGCAGCCAAACAAGTTTGTATTAACCCAGATCCCTTGTCACGAGCAGAATGTGACAAAAAGTCAGTTTTTAAGCAGAGTACAGCTGGTTAGAATTCAGAGTTTTCCTTCTCCTAGATGGGTTGCCTTACCAAGGCTAAAGAACCCAGTCTGCTCTACTATTTACCCATAGTTAGAGTGAGAAAATATGGATTCCTGTTTTTCCCAAAGGCATTCGCAAAAAAGTAAAACGCAAACAACTTCGTGTAGGATTTGAACATGAGTTGCCGATTTCAATTCTTAAGATGATAATCGTTACACTCAACAAGTCTCCATGACAACAGGTACTTTCGCTTTGGATCAGAATAAGTGAAGGAGTAACTTCACTATCCTCATAGCTCCAGGACTGGAGTCTCAGAGTCAGTTGTCAGTTAATCTCATATACATGACACCCTTTATTTATTTTTTGAGGTGGGAATGGCGTTTTATTGAATGCCGGAATTTGATTCATTTCTAAATGTTTAATTATAACCATAACTATTTATATTTCCAACATTCTATTACAATCATTTATTGATCCTACTTTTTAAGTTGAAAATAATCATTTGTTTGCACAGTTATATGATATCAGGTGTTCCTATCAAATATAAATAATTTATACACAATTACTGGTGTTATGCTGGCAAAAGAAAGACACGGGGAACACAAAAAGGCAGATAGAAAAACATATATATTCAAGTAACAGAAACAAGATACAAGTGAACTGGATTAGATAGTAGTTAGTTAATAGGAAGCTGAGAGTTCAGTCGGGTAGCGACTATTGTCCACTGTGCTAGTGGTGTCTCACGTGATTGTGTCGCGTGGGTCTGGATCGACTCTGGTGAACTCCTGTCAACGCTCGGTTGACGTGTATTTATGGAGGAGGGTGAGTCCATTATGTAGGGAGTACAGTAAATATATGTAATACTGGAGCTTTGGGGAACGCAGAGTACCCCTTCATTGGCATCACTCCCAGATGCACTCTGACCCATAGTGGTAGCGCCTGATAGGGTCCTATGTATGACTTAAATAAAACGGTTTGACATTTAAACTGAGGGTAAACAAATGACTTATCCAAAATTGAATTGTTAGAAATAGAACTGTTGGTTCATTGAACTAAGTGTAAACAAATTACTGATGTTTAGTTGAATTGTTACTGATACATAACAATACTTGAAACTGTTTAACAGTTGTGCAAAGGAATGAGTAATGCTGAACAGAATAATTAGTGTTAAATAGCAATACTTGTTACCACCTCACTGTGTGCAAAAAATGAGCTCAGGCTCGTTTAAAAATCTCATCATTAAAATGTGTTTACAAATAATATATGTCTAATATATATGTATCAACAGGATTTGGCATTAAATAACCTACAACGGTTGATATGCCATGAAATCAAACCAAATAATTATAATAGTAACTATTCCTCCTAAATAATAATCAATTGCTTGCACATGGTTATATGGTTTCAACTATTCTAATACGATATTTATCAAAGAGTGACCCTTGCAGGGACTATCTCTCTGAGTTAGAGTCGACCTGGGAGTAATAATAATGAAAGAGTACTTCACACTCCCTAAGATGACGGAAGTGGAGCCTCATTACAGGATGCAATTTAATGTCAAACCCAAGATGTCTTTTTTGTTAGAGAGGTCTTACTCCTCTGTAGAGGATACAGCCCTATCGACAGGGTTATTTCCATATCTTCTAGCTTAATAATGAAAAAGAAGTGAAGCAGGTATTTTCATCATAATCTCCTACCTTTCCAACACACTTAATTCGCTGATGAATAAGATTCTCAGCAAATGTCGAATCAAAAGGCACTTCTAAGACCAAATGTGCATCTTGAACATTGTGACAGACGAATTGCCTTTTGAAACGGTAGGTTTGGACAAAAAATTGTTCACGACTGTTTTCCCTATTTTGAATTTCACACTCATTTCCTTCATACAAAAAAAGATAGAGACCAGCAGGCAAACAGACAAACAGACGGATAGAGAGTAGACAAGAAAAGAAAAATCATGTGTATCTATGAGTCTATTCAGGGTATGCTGAATACATATGGGTGTATCTTGAAAGAGACGTTTGACGTTTGCTTGATATTTCTTTGCCCGGTGACAACTTCCGGACGGTTGCAAATGTGTGAAGCATCTGCCAGAATTCGCCAAATATCCTTGTCGGACAATCCCAGTATGCCGCTCCATGTGGCATGTCCCACGCCCAAATCTCTGCACCTTCTTAGGGGAAACGTCCGTGGTGACAAAAGCCAGAAACTCGATCCTTGCTTTTGTAAACGTTATATTATCAAAGTGCCAACTATTTTTCTGTTGTTGTTAAGAGAGGAAGAGCAAATGACGTCATATTCGGTTGCATATTAAAAAAGATAAAAAATAAAACAAGATCTTAACATTAATTTTTGGAGTTATTTGTATTTTGAACTTAAAAGATTTGAGATGAAGTTTGAAACATAACTAGATGAAAACCTACCCTACAAACAAGATTTTAAAATAGTTATCCAAGATTGTCTAAGTAAAGAGTTTAGTCAAAATAGATCATACAGATTCGAAAGGTTAATGTTCGCATTCTTTTGGTGGTCATTGCCCGTATTACAAATTTAAACATGTTATTTGAACTATAGCTCTAATATTTCTACTTTAAATAACCCGTAAAAGTTTGATATGCCGTTAAAAATCCAAATAAAACCAAAGCAAACTAAAGCTGATAAACATTCGTATATAATTATTACTATAAGCACCGCTAAATGCAAATAATTTGCACGTAGTTTCAAGTATTCCAATCAAATGATAATGATTTTCGAACTGACCTATTTGGTCGATCAATGTGACCCTATCAGATAGTTCAACTCTGGTTCAGAGTGGTCCTAAGAGTAATGGCAACGAAGGAGTGACTTTACTCTGTAGAACTTCAAAACTGGAGCCTAAGCACCGGATTCAGTTTAGTGACATACCCAGGACACCCTTTTTTGGTGTGGGGTCTTGCACTTTCTTCAGGGAATATAGTTAACTTATTTAAAGCCCCACTAACCGAGTCAAGAAAAGAGGTCATAACTTTGGTTTCTCGCCCAGAAATTTTCAGCTCTATGTTTATTTTCTTTCTTTAAAAGATAAAGACTGATTGTCGGTGACCTGACAGATACTATACTTATAGTGTATCTCGGACCCTTCATTAAGTAAAATAAAAAAAAACGTTTTTAGAATTCTTAAAAACTGATGTGAGGACACAGGATGTAACCCTGAAGACCTGCCGGAGGCGATGAATGATAGGGAGAAATGGCGAGAGAGGGTCAAGGATATCCGCGCTGGCGTCGCGACATGATGATGATGATAATAAACCCCTGAGTAAGCACAAAACATTTATTGGCTCCAATTCAAGTTTTTCTTGTGTTATGTGATGACAAACAGAAAAAGACACTTAATGGCTTTCGTGTCGTAAGTTTGACAGCAACAGTCGGTTTTGTTTTTAGTTTCCTTTATTTAATAGCAGATTAACCTTTGTGGATTATTTAATGCCAAAGTCTTCCTTTTAGAAGAACAGTAGTGGTACGATATAACCCATAATTTGGAAGAATAAGAGATTAGTACATTTTCCAAGAGTATTAGAACGAAAGTGAATGTAATAGAGCGATTTTACTTCGAATGCGCTTAATATGAAGTCGCAGTTTAACACTTTAGCCATTATGCCACGGTGATGCACTGTACAGTCTTTTTTTTTTTTTTCGTACCAGGAGGTTGAAAAAAGAACTCTTAGATTTGTCAGTGAAACCTGAATTAAAACTATCAGTCGGAGGGCCTTAGAATATACTATCTGTATCTCTGGACAAATGATTAATATTAAATAGAATTATTAGTGTAAGATAGTAATACTTGAAACAATTTTACTGTATGGCAGCTCGTGATTATTATTAAACCGAACAATCAGAGTTACACAGAAATACTTGAAACGATTTAAATGTGAGCGAAAATTGAATAATTGGTATTACATAAGAATTTAACTATGTGCAAATAAAATTATTAGTGTTTGCAATACTTGAAACTATTTCACTGTGTACAAACAAATTAATAATATTACTTGAGTGAAATTAATATTATTAGAGTGAAATAACAATTCATTAAACCCTTTATCTTTGTGCAAATAAAACTAGTAACTCTACATTGCAATACTTTAAACCATTCAACTGTGTGCAAACAATTGATTCATATTAAACAGAATAATTATATTTACATTGCAAACCCATTTGGAATCCTGGGTATGACATTAAACTGCATTTGATGGTCTTTGGGTTTGGGGAATAATAACTTCTTCATTACCATTACTCTCAGGTTCACACTCTGACCCAAAATGTTAGAATCTGTTTGGGTCTTATTTATAAGTCAAATAGAACAGTTCAATCTTTTATAAAGGATTATTACCATTAGTTATTTGAAAACATACAACTGTGAAAGTTGTTCGCATTAGACAGGAATATTTGATAGATAGAACTGAAACCATTTAACTTTGTGCAAACGAATAAGTTCTGTAAACTTGTTAAAAATTAATTCACCCATGAACTATCCGCTTACAAATTATATACATGTATTTTTATTTATTTTTTATCATAAAACGTGTGAGAAAATGTGCAATACCCTGTCCTCATCAGCCACCAACTAGAGATAATGCCACAGTTTCGATGGCTAAGGTGGTACTGCTTACGAATATATATATATATATATATATATATATATATATATATATATATATATATATATATATAAACTTAATAGCGCGACTGGAATACGAACTCGTCAACATCGAAGCAGCAATCCAGCATTTTATCATTACGCCACTGGTTAAATGGTTATACGTATATGATTTGAAAGTTTGTACGTAATTTTATTGTCAAATGACTCAAAGGTTAATTTGTTTGCACACAATTATGCATTGCTCTTGTTTGCACACAAATAAACTGTTTCAAGTATTACTATCAAACAATAATAATTCTATTTAATATTAATCGATTATTTGCACTCAGTTAAGTGGCTCCAAGTATTGCCAATCAACACTAAATCTATTCAACTCTATTCATTCATTTGCTCAGTCAAATGGTTCCAAGTATTGCTATGAAATACCAATAATTAAATTTTATTGGCCAAATGAGTAAAGTGTTCGCCAATGGTCCGGGAAACCGGGGTTCAATCCCAGGTCGAGTCATACCAAAGACTCAAAAAATGGTAATTGATGTTTCCCTACTTAGCACTCAGCGTTATAAGGTGAGGATCAAGGGTAAAGTGAAGCAATCCTAGGAATGGAATAGCGCCCTCCCCTGTAGTAGCTAAAGAAAAGGGAGCCATCGTGTTACCCTCGACTAAAGTCGCCAACTTTACTTACAAACCATTGATTTTAACACACTTAAATGGCTTCAAGTTTTGCAAACAGTTAAATGGTTTCAAGTATTGTTATGTAACACTAACAATTCAATTTAACATCAGTCGTTTGCACACAGTTAAATGGGTTAACAGTTATGTTTGATTCTTAGATGGCACCTTAATCGGTATTACCACTCTGGGTTGAAGTGGACCTGGGAGTAATAGCAATAAAGGGGTACTCCATAGTCTCGAAAGCTCCAGGACAGTAGCCTCACCATCAGATACATTTTAATATCGTATATAGGACACTCGGTGGAAGATTTCACTCTCCTACAGAGATGCAGTCAGTGTATTCTACAGCCCCAATCGACTGGGCAGTTAGACTGAAAGACCATTGCTAATGAGTTCGATTCTCTCCAGGAACCCATGCTTCTAGCCTTGTGCCAACCTGAGCTATGCCTAGTGAAAGACTATTGTAAAAAAAACCCTGAGGTGATACCAATAAGTGAACAAAATTTCAGGCCTCTTTTTCATAGTCCCATGTACTAACTTAGAGCCATACTTGCTCTGTACATAACGCCTTAAGTCGTAGAACATGTCAGGAGCAAATCTTAAGTGGACGAAGGTTGAATGTCTGGTCAAAATAGTTTTTTTAATTTTTAATTTTTTTAAGAGTTATTTCTCGCCGTGAAAAGACTATACGTGACGAGGCCAACAAGGACCAATATTGTTTATAACCTCGTTAAACCATTGGCCAACAACCACTCCATTAATTCAGTTATTTGCATTATTATGTCTTTCAAGCCCAAGAGGCTTACAATGGCTTTAATAACTTTTTCTCCTTCTCCTCCTTTTCCCTGACACTTATTCTACACTAGTTCTATTCAGGCTCGAGGGCCAACAAGATACTGATTAATAAAGAACAGGAGAAATCTTTCGGTAAATATTTAGTAGGATTGTTGAAAATTCACAGCAAGAGGGTTTAGATCAAACAGTCGAGTGCCCATATTGAAATTGGGACACGAGAACCTGAGTTATTGAAAACAAAATATATTACACTTCTCAGAGAAGTGTGCTTCTAACGTTGCAATTTCCATTACATTTGAACTGGATCACGTCCTCTGTGAGCCAAAGACACTTTATTGGCGCTATTGTCTATGGTACGTAAAAAAGAAGTACAGGTTCAGTCCTCTTTCTTTTCCAACTAAGAATAACTAACAATCATGGTTTTAAGATACAAAACCTTAAAAATAACCGTTGCCTTTTTTCTCGACGAAAAAGACACTGAGAGGTAAGACGTAATCTCCCCCTCCAAAAAATAGTCTAATCCGGGTATGACATTAAACTGCATCTGATGATAGGACTTCAGTGCTGGAGCTCAGGAGAGTGTGGAGTAGCCCTTTATTTCCATCACACTATTCTGATTTGGAGTGGTAGTACCTGTTAGGGTCGCATCTATGGGTCAAATAGATCTGTATAAGAATGATTCAAATTCGATAGAATCGTGAGCAAAAAAGGCTTTGAGAAACAACACATGAAAGAAATATAAATATGGACGTAATTCCCTAACTTCAAGACATCAAAGAACCCAACTATTAAGATCAATACCGTAATCGAGGGCGAGGGTGCATGGAAGGGCGGTATTCCTTTTCCTGGATTGCTCTACTTACCCTTGATCAGTTCCTTATAATCCTGAGTGTAAAGCATGGAAACATCAAGTATTATTTTTTGGGTCTTTGGTATGATATATATATTGTTGGTAAAAATATCGAAAAACGCTGAACGAATAGATATAAATTAAACCAGATTTAAATTCTTTGCAGTTTCGTTTTGAATTTCCTTAAAAAAGAGAAAATTTTCCTAAATTCGCTATTTTTATCTTGTACATCTAAATAAAATGCCTTCCAAACCTTCTACATAACGCTATCTCTGAATATATCATCAGCATCATCATCATCATCAAGGCGTGCTGACAACACGTATTCTCTTGACTCTTTCTCGTCATCCGTCTCTATTGGTTATCGGTGTTGATAAGTCCTCTAGACGGCTTCCAATGTCCGCACAAAGCTGATGAATGTAATTGTTTGCTGGTTAGCTAGCAAGTGCATTTGTAGTAGGCCATAGGAGGAAGCTGCTGATGAGTTCGTCCTTATATCACCAGCTGACCCAAGGATGTCTTAGTTTGTAAGATTGGAGGTAAGTACACCTGCTGTTTTGTGGGCTGTTGCTTCCGAGATGTGTTCAAAACAACACAAAACATCGTTGTGTGGTTACCATCGAGGTTTCTCTACGGGCGCTTTGTTAAAGTCCAAGTGGTGCAACTATACAATAGTAATACGGCTACACCAAGGAAGAATTGCCGTATTATTTCATCAGGGATGTCTGGTTTCCATATGGTTGTTAACCTTGTCAATAGCAGTCCAATCTTTGCCAAAGTGTATGTTAATATCACGCTATATATATGTGTGTGTGTGTGTGTGTGTGTGTTTCCTATCTCCTGACATAGAATGTCTCTAAATTCCTATTTGACCATACTTTTCGGTGCAATTTTTCTTTTGTGCAAACTTGTACTTAGCAGTTTATGTCTTTTGGCGTGACAGCAAACGATTCTCTCTTTACGATATACTTACAATCCCTTTTAAGATTGTTATTTTGGGTTTTAGCCTACTGAACCAATTGTTGCACAAGCAACTCGACACATGATTGGCCGATAGCGTGAAGCGCAGACACACGAAGACCTGAGCTTCTAAACTGCATTCTTGAATGTATTGAAACATTATTTACGGAATCCATCCCATAAAACAAAGAAAAACTAGCTCCACACCCGAAGTACATTAGCTAGATTTGCAACTGCATTCAGTGCAAAACCAACTCAATTGCTATATTGGGACGAGTGTCATTGATTTACAAACAAAGGAAAATATGTCAGAACAATAGAGGATGGCCTCCACTGACGTCTTCTTGATGAGAAGCCATGATGAAGACGGTTTTCTTTTTTTCTCTCAGTGGGTGTGAGAATTCCTTGACCCCTGTAACAGGATCTGGGGCTGCACATATCGGTTCAAAACATTTTTAGTTTAGTTCCTATAGCATCCCACATGAAGCTAAAAATAAAAGGTAAAAGTTTAATTAGCGGTCAGTCTTGTACTCAAAAACCCGGCTAATCACTGTGGATACGAATAATAATGTGGAAATTTTAAAGGTTGATTACATAAAGAATAATGGATTACAAACTTGTTGATAAAACTGATGGAATCCAACTAATACTAAATATGTGTTATGTGGACAGTAATACGATACATTGTTATTGTTATTTTATTGTCTCAGTAATGTTTTCTTTTAACGTTCGCTAACCATCACTTTGTTATGATTATTATTATTACTCTTTGCGAGTTTTTCACATCATTATTATCTGATGGTCTTTCACTGGAGTCCAAGAGACAGCAAGTCTCCTCAAGTCTCTTGGTCTCTTCTAAGTATTCTGGTCGATCTCAATAATGCTATAGTTTGGGTGGTTTCGGCTCTTCCACCGATTTTTAACTCTTCCAGCTCCCTTATAAAGCCCTTGGGGTCGTTCCAAGAGCACCGATTACAATTGGTACCACCGTCACCCATGACTTTTTTAGCTGTTCCACAGCTTTTTAGTATTTATTATTATTATCATTATTATTTTACTCCTTGAATGTTTTTAATACACGTTCTAACTGGTTGTCTTTCACTGGAGTCTGAGTGTCCGCGAGTCTTTTCATGGGTCTAGAACTCTTCAAATAATTCAAGGTGATTTTTAACAGTGTTTTTTCCAGCTTCTTTGGAGGACTTTTCAAAAGGCACAATCTTCAATTGGTTTCACCACCATCTTCATATTTCACATTTTTTAGCTCTCAGTCAAGATCAAAGTATTTGTTAATCTTTTTGCTTCCTTTCATTTTCACCCAGAGGTCTACTGGAACAGCAAAATTCACTCGACGGCAAATTCTTTCCTTTTGGTTTATCCAAAATAAGTCGGGTCTTCTGGCCGGAATTAGGTGATACGTTTTTTTCAAAGTCCCAAAGAATATTATGAGTCTCATTTTCTAACATAGATTCTGGTTTGTACATATACTCTTTGTCAGTATGGACAAACTTTAGTCTCTTGTGCAATTCCCAGATGATCACCATCTCCTCCAATCAGTGGTACCCAATATTGTATTACTTTTGTGGCTGTTTGCTGCATTCGTTTATCATGTGATTAATTGTTTCATCTCTATCACCACAAGGAACTTGCTATTTTGCGAATCATCAATTTTTACTTTGAAATAATTGGTTCTTATGATATCATTTTGTGCTACTATTAATAAAGAATCATTTTCTATCCAGGTTTTTCCTTCGTAGTCAGGTTCAAGGCATCTCATGTGCAATCTTTCATTTTTAAATCTTTTGTGTGGAAGGCCGAGTGCTACAACAACTGAAACCATAAAAGACGAAGAAGCTACTCTAAGAAATAGTTTTTAAAAAGATATTTTAAACAATAATTATTTAAGACAAACATAGTCACGATAGTTTAGTAGGGAAACACTTGAAAATTACTGTTAAGTCTTTCAAGAGGACATGACGTTCCGCTGTTAGTCAGGATAGCAAAAAAAAAAAAGAAAATAGTTTCTCGAGAAGTTATATTCCGGGTATTCGTTAGAAGAGTCTTACTGCTCTGCAGAGATGCAGTCGGCGTATTTTACAGCCCAATCCAATAGGTATACCATTTATAATTCGTACAATAAATTTAAATTACAGGATGTTTATGTAAAAGAAAAAGTCCCGGGAGATAATCAGTATCCGAAAAACAATTGGAGCGCAGTTGAGCTAGTTACCTATGCAGCCTACGAACATCCACGCGGAGAACGGATCAGAAATGATAATTTCCTCAACAGACTATTTTTAATGTTGTGTGGAAACGGTTGAAAATGATAACCATCCTACCGGCTTGGGCTGTAGAAAACGCCTACTGCATCTCTGCAGTGGAGTAAGCCCCACCGCATCCTATGAGGTCACCTATTCACCCAGGTAGGTGATCCGTAATACTTTAGGACGGGATCCTGGCAGCTGTGTAGTCCTCGACCCCACAAACAAAGTTGTCAACTGACTTGCATT
>OY757920.1:34736251-34786251 GCA_963585895.1 Sepioteuthis lessoniana
AGTTAATTAATTATTATAGAAAAATAACAAATTGAAAATTCGTTTTTTCCTTTCTTTATTCTTTGTTTCTTCCTTCACTCTTTTTCATTTTCCATCGTTGACTGACAAATTTGTACGCAGACGTCATAGTCGTTCTTTTGTTTTAAAACTTTTTTCATATTTTAGTCTAAATCTAATTTTAAAGTTAATTCATTCGAGCTATTCTAAATGGCGAAATCCAGGGAAAGGAGTAGCGCCCTTCCCTACGCCTTGGTGTAGTAGCTATCGAAAAGGAGCCTTCGGGTCACCCTCGACTATGGTCGCCAACTTTACTTACTTATTCTAAATTTAACATTTGGTTTCAATTTATCAAATATTCTCTTTAATAAAGATCCAAATTCTCTTGGGTTGTTGGTTTCTCTCTTTCATCATCATCATCATCATCAAGGCATGCTACAGCACAAATTCCCTATCGTCCATCGCTACCGGCAGGTCCTCCAACCACAGCGTCCGCACAGGGCTGATGAATATAGGTTTTTGCTGGTTGGCCAATACCCGTGTGTCCATGTGTTGGAGTCTATAAGAGAACGTCATTTGCGGGTTATGTCCTTTCTTCTATAGCAGTACTCAGCATGTCTTATTCACCTGTATAGTTTGTGTGGTGGGAGGTAAGTGGCCGTACACCTGCGTTTTTGTAGGGTGTTGCTTTCAGGATTTATCCAAATCACGCAGCATCCTTACGTAGATCCCACGTCGCTTTTTTTCCGGGTGTTTTGTTAAAGTCCTGGTGGTGCAACTATACGATAGTTCTGACACGGTGAAACCTTGGAAGAATTGCCGAATTATTTCATCAGAGATATCAGATTTTTATATGATCGTTAACATTGTCTATGGCATGTTTTACCTGAGTGCAAGTTGGTATCTGGCTATATATATATTTCTTGTCTGCTGATATAGAATGTCTAAAATAACATATATGAGCAGACATTTCGGTGTATTTATTTAAAGATAAGTATCGAGTTTTTCGTTCCATCACAAGCTGAATGTCTTTCAATCGAATCTGAGTCCATTATACGGCAAGTTCTTGCATTTTTTTTTTTTAATTATCACTCGGTCTGGTTTTCTTTCCGGGATTAGATATCATTTAATTGCTTGCAAACAAATGATTATTAATAGATAGAAATAGTTGATAGAAACCATATTGTTGTGTATAACTTATTTGTATTTGATAGGAATACTTGATAATATCCAACTGAGTGGAAAATATTTCTATTAAGAATAGTTACTTCAATCTTGAAGTTTAATAATGTTGGTTGGTTGGTTGGTTGATTAGGTTTTATGACATATCAACCTTTGTAGGTTAATTAACGCCAAATCAATTTTCATGAAAATGGTAATTTCTATTTCAAAAAATTCAGTTTAGCATTCGTAAAAAGTTTAATTGTCAAAAATATTTCTATTTCAAGCTATTCTGTTTATTCAAACCGTTCTAATTCAGCTAAGTATAAGTACATATTTTGCTTACACATAGTTAGATGTCAAAACAGTTCTATATTAAACAATTCAGTTTAGGGTAAAATAATCCAGTTTCGCATAAGCACGCAGTTTAAATGTAAGTACGGTTTAATTGTCAAAAACATCTCTATTTCAAGCTATTCAGTTTAGTTAAGCAATTCAGTTGAATATAAGTACGCCGTTAGTTCTATTTAACCCATAGATAGGGCCCTATCAGGTGCTATCACGCTGGACCAGAGTGGACGTGGGAGCAATGACAATGAAGGGGTGCTCAGCATTCCCCAAAGTCCCAGCATCACTGGAACCTCACTTGAAATCACATAACTGTGTATAAATAAATGACTATTCTTAAATAGAAATAATGAATTAAAATCATGTATACTCGTGTATAAATCATTAATATTAGATCGGAATACTTGAAACGATTCAACAGTGAAAAATTATTTTTATTAGATAAGATACTTCATAAAAGTGTGCCAAGGATTATAGACAAATAAAAAAAATGCAAAGGAAAAAGCGCAAACTAACATAAAAAATACAGTTATGATTACAATTAGTCATTTACAAATGAATAAAGTTTCAACGTTAAATAACCCATAAGGAGTTGATATGTCACAAAACAAATGAACAAAACCATCTCAAATAATATCAGATTGTAGATTAAGATCGTTTTATGTTTGCGTTGGAATTCAGGATGAGATTTTAAAAAACATTTATTTGTAGAATAGACATAAAAAAAATTCATTTATTTGCAGAATTTGTCGAGACAATCTGGGAGACCGTCTTCTACTCCCAACAACGCACATGACTATAGCTGGTATTTCATAGCGGGTCACCCGGGAAATTTTCGGTATTCTCATTTATTTGCCGCACACATTCAAGCCGACCTCGATGCATTTGGTGCAACGGAGGGTGTCGTCTAAGGGACAAATCCTTATTCTCTGGGATTCGGTTAATTATTGGATTTCGTTGTCCTGAAAAAAAAATTGGGAGATTCAAGCTTGTTCTTTTTTCTTTTTTTTTTGCTTTTTGCTTTTTTATGTTGTGTTAAGATAATTTTTTCTTGTTTAACCCTAACTAACTGCACTCCTAAAAAAAAAAGTCTTATTATCTTTTTTTATTACATTCGTACGCTTATAAAATGCAGGATTACCTATGTCATTAGACGCTGAATATTTTTTCAGATTTTATTTAAATAATCATTTTATGCGAAATCAAAAAGAGGCTGTTCATCCACCACTGCAATAAAACGGAGCAGGTCAAGGAAGGAGAATCAGCTGAAAAATGAGTTCTAAGATATTTAAAAATGAAATTACCTCCAAACTATTCATTTACAAGTCATATATGTACATCCACAGATAACTGTGTGCAAACTAAGGATTGATAGTAAACAGAATTATTGATGTTAAATAGAAATACTTGTTACCATTTAAACGAGTACAAAAGATATTGAGCCCGAGCTCATTTAGAAATATTATATTCAAAATGTATTAACAAATCATATATTTGATATATATGTATTGAGGATTTGGCATTAAATAGGCTACAATGGTCGATATGCCATTAAATCCAGCCAACCAACCATCAATAGCAGATATGATGTCATCATATGAACTTTTCAGCCAATGAATTTTCAGCCTATTCTAATAATTCTGTTATGGCATAGATGGGGTGGGGGCAAGGTTTCGGGAAATGTGGATGGAATTGAGCTAGTTTTTGTACCATTCATTTGTACTAGAGAGAATTCTCGGAATAAATATGATTTCGTCTCACACCCTGTCTTGGAGCAGGAAGGGATAAATTTATATCACTTTTTCTTTTATTTTTATCAGTTCATGGATAATCGATAAAATTATACAATATTTTGCCCAGTTTGTAAGATATTTGTAAACATTTGGGTTTTGTTAGCATTGTACCTTTAAGAAGAGAAGATGAAGGACAAGTTTAAAATTGAGACAATGATTAGAATATTCGGACTATTGACTGCATCTTTATTGTTATTATCACAACGCTTCGGCCGATATGTCTTCAGGTGTTTCATGTCGAACTCAAGACTTCACGTAGAACGCCTTATCTACGCCTTATCCGCTTGTTTGGAATGTGCTCCTGGGTGGAATCATCTGGAGATTATGAGTTCAATCCCAACAATAGATAAGAATAACAAGGAATATTTACTATAAGTTAGCACTTGTATCCGGTCATAGTTATCAGAATTGGAACAGTCTGCTCCTGTGGTTAAAAAAAAAGGGGTTCAGTTCGAGGTTCGGTGTGGACTCTTGAGTTCGTCATGAAACACCTGAAAAAAGCCGAAGGACATATCGACCGAAACGTTGTGAGTATAACAATAAAGATACAGTCAATAGTCCGAATATTCTTAGTAATAACAATTATCAAGGATCATCTCTGAAATTTAGACAAACAGTGATTAAAAGTTATTTCTCTTAGGTGATTTCTGTTTTTCTTTCACTGCCCAATCCAACCGCATCTACTCAGTTGCACTTTCTTGCACATAGTCAGTTTTATGAGGCTTCTCATCTGTGCATACTCGGCAGGGCAAAAATGGCTCTGGTCCTTGCAACTATTGCCACACCGAGATTCAATCGAGTTCGTACTAGAAAAAAGTATTTTCATCTCTTTCTATAACATACATTGAAATTACTCCCAGGTTCCCTCTAATCTGGAGTGATTGTACCTGCTAGGCCCCCATCTATTGTTAAAATAAATTTACATAAAAATTATTCGTATTCGGCCGGACCAAGTGCAAAAAAATAATTTTTAAGAAACAACTATGCAAAAAAATGTAAATATGAATGTACAATGAATGTGATTCTGAACAATTAGGCGTAAACTACCCCATGACGGATTGACATTTAAAATCAATCAATCAACCTATTCAAATGTATCCACTCAGTTGTAATACTTGTTATACTTTCGGCTGTTGATGGTTGCTATGATATCAACGGTCGAAAGTAAACGAGTTTTTAAATCACAAACTACACTAAAAATGAAGATGAACGAACGTCCAATATCATCATCATCATCATGTCGTGCCGCCAGCACGGATATCCCTTACCCTTTCTCGCCACTTCTCCCTATCATTCATCGCCACCGGCAGGTCTTCAGGGTTACATCCTGTGTCCTCACATAGCTGCTGTATGTAAGTTCGGGCTGCTCGTCCTGCTTTTGCTTGGCCATATGTGGGGGTCCATAGGAGTACATCACTTACGAGCTCGTCCCTGCTTCTCCAGCAGTGTCCTGCGTGTCTGGTTCGTCTAACTTGTATAGTTTTCGTGATGGGAGGCAAGTGGTCGTATAGTTGGTGTCTCGTGGGGTGTTGTCGCCAGGACTTGTTCAATATTGCTCTCAACATTCTTGTGTAGTTGCCGTCAAGTTTCTTCTCCAGTCATTTAGTTAGCGTCCATGTAGTGCATCCATATAGCAGTATCGATACAACTGCTGCCTGGAAGAAACTGCGTTTCATTTTATCGGTCAGGTCTGATTTCCATATGATCGAGAGCCTATCAATAGCCGTCCATGCTTTCGTCAGTCGTGTGTCGATGTCGTTTTCGGTTGATGAGACGCTACTTCCTAGGTAGGTGAATTTGTCCACCAGCCTCAGAGAGGCTCCGTCTAGTGTGGTAATGTTGCCCGTTTGGTTGTAACACATATATTCAGTTTTGTGTGCATTGACATGGAGGCCAATGCCTGCTGCGGCTCGTTCCAAACTATGCAGTAGTGTCTCTGTTTGATTAGGCGTATTCGCCAGTAACGCCAAGTCATCAGCGTAGTCGGCGTCTGTGATTGTTTTTGCGGGGTACCTTTTGCTTCTTTTCTTAGTCAGCTCGAAGCCATTTTCTCTGATTTTGTCGATCGAAGTTCTAAGCACATAGTCTAGACAGATGATAAAGAGGTATGGGGCTAGCATGTCTCTTTGTAGTACTCCTGCAACAATGTCGAAGTATTCTGTGTCTCCATCTGGTGAACGTACTTTCACTTTTGTGTTTCTGTAGAGAATCATTATTGCTGCTACAGTTTCTTTTGGTAGGCCGTATGCTAGTAGGATTTGTTCCATTTTCCCTCTGTGGATGGAATCGAAGGCCTTGGTAAAGTTGACAAATAATAATGTCGCCTGAAGGTTTTTTGCCCGAACGCCTTCAAGGATTCTACGGATGGTCAATATATGTGAGGTTGTGGATCTATTTCTCCGGAAGCCATTTTGGTTTTTCCTAAGGATGTTGTCAATTTTGGGTTCTATGCGGTTTCGTAGTAGAGCATTGTAGATTTTGGCTGCTATGGATGTAAGCGTTATCCCTCGGTAGTTCTTGGCTAATCCGAGGTCGCCCTTTTTAGGGAAAGGAAGGATGCATCCCTTCATTCATCTTTCTCTTTGCTTTTAGTTGATCTGGCGTATATATATATATATATATATATATATATATATATATATATTTCTTTTAAATACCCTGTCCGGTGGCAGGAGTGGCAGAACCGCCTTGGGCTACCGAAACTGCGTTATCACCCTGGTCGGCGGCTGATGAGGGCAGGGTATCGCACGTGCTTTCACACGTTGTATGATGAAAATACATGAAGAGTTTCCAAGTGAAAGCCCGAAAATAGCCTTGATCCCCCTGATTATCGTTACAAGCATCAAGCTATTCCGACTTCTTACTTTGGAACAATAGGGGAGTTTCTGCTGCAGGGTTAGAATCCCCGAGACTAAGCTGATATATAGTTTTCAGCGCTCTGACAAAAACCAAAGACAGAGTTGATTGATTAATTTATTGACTGATTGCTTTTAAGGGCATTTTAACTTGTCTGAAGTTATTTTATGCCTTGACGATGGAGAATTGCTTACGTTTATTCTTGCATTTTTTCATACTATTATATATCAGGTATTCTTATTTAATACCAATAATTTACACGCAAATAATTTGCGAACAGGTACTAACGCTCAAGTCAGAGTGGACCTGGGAGTAATGGTAATGGAGTGGTACTTCACACTCCTCGAACCCCGCCATCAAAGACAGTTTAGTGCCATACCATCTTTTTAGGTGGACATGGAATTGAGTCAGTTTTTTCTAAGCATCACCGACAGAGTAATGAACACATCTGAGAAACAAACTGATACTACACTTTAATTCCATCCCGAAGGTCAGATAAAGAAAGTCGGCTTCCTCCGTTCTTTCTGGTGGTCAGTCTTTTGCCCTTAAAATCACAGCTCGCATCAAGGACATTTATTATTGAATATAAGGAGGATCGAAATAAAATTAGATGTACTTGGGTTGTATATAAGAACAAGACATTGAATGATGGAAAATTCTGTAATCTCAACCTTAGGCATTTATATTTCACTGGTAGTTTTCTATCAAAAGGTTCCTGTTTCGTTTTTTTTTTCTTTTTCCTAAGGTTTTTTTATACGCAGGCAAAATAATTTCCTTTTTAGCCCTGGGCGTTTGGAGACTTAATTCGTTGAACGTCTCAGCTAAGATAAAAACAAAGAAAAAGAAATGAAAAGATAAACAAACAAATAAATAAATAAATAAATAAAATACTACGAGATTGTTTCGACCGACAAAGAATATTCGCGACTCGCCATACAAGACAGGATATAAACATTCTTTTCGATCGTGAAAATTTAAATTGGAACCATGTTGGCTCATTCTTTATATATATATATATATATATATATATAGTGTTATGAGGTCTTTATATAATAAGACAATGTTCTGCGTGGGAGAGAAGACTTTACGTTAAGAAACGAAGCGTTCTCTTTTTCTCACTATTTGTTGTGCATATACATGTGAGTATACGTCCTACTGTCGTATAAGGATTAGTAAACTAATCTCTTAGACTTATCCTGTAGTGAGTTCGATCCTCACTGGGTGCATATTTACCAAACCCTTCTGCTACGGGTAAAATGTGATAGAAGCAGGGTAAAGCTTGTTTGAACTCAGTCTATAAATTGTGGTCACTCTGTGGGAATCGAAATCATTATTTTAGTAATTGTCAGTGATATTAGTTTTCGAAAATCGATTCCACAAGTCGTTATTATATTTTCTCAGCATACGTTAGTAAGCTACAAGGACCCAGTATATATTTACTTAATTACTTCCTCACAAGCAAGATTCGATGCGAGACTAATTTTGGGGGAGAATCCCGTTGGTGTAGTGGCCAACGTGCTCAACGTTGGCATTGTAGTAAGCAGGTTCAAACTCATATGGCATAGTACGTTCACTTTCAGACTAAAGCTTTTTGGAAAGGTATGAATAATGGCTTTGGATTTAAATAACCAACGAAGGTTTATATGCTATTAAACAAAGAAACCAAACCAAACCAAACCAAGCTCAATTTTCATGCTGGTTTGATTTAAGAGTTTTCCTTCTCCTAGATTGGCTGACTAACCCTGGCTAAAGAACCGTCTACTCGAAAATTTACATATAACTTGGCAGTTTTAGCATGAAAAGAAAAGCAGATAGCATCGCTCTACTATTTTAGTGTACCTGGGAGTAAACTGATAGATTCATGCCTTTCTCATGGGCATTAGTACAAAATGAAACGCAAACAACATCGGTCAGGATTTGAAATTGGAGCGCCGATTCCATTTTCTATGGTGATAACCATTATTGGAGTTTTATGAAGGAAAGAGTCACTCATTCGTTGCCATTACAACTATATTGACTCTGATCGGCAAAATCCATTAGATAAAATTCTTTTCTTGTAAATTCTTATTAAGTCTGGCATTCTAGTCCGAATTAGACGATTCATTTGTATAGAAAATACTAGAGAATTTTACCTCAAACAGATTCTGTTTGTGCATATATCATTTCTTGTGACTTCTCTGGTATTTCTTTTGTGCCAATTTGCTTATATAATTAACATTTTTATCTCTGTCTAAACATAATCTACACTTGCTATTCTTTCCACTTTATTATGTTTAAAAAGTTGGCTCCATAGTCGAGTGAGACCCGAAGGTTCCCTTTTCAATCGCTACTACACCAAGATGTAGGACAGGGCGCTACTCCTTTACCTGGATTGCTCTATTTTACCCTTGATCCGTACCTTATATTGCTGAGCGTTAAGCAAGGAGGTATCAAGTACCATGTTTTGAGTCTTTGGTATGACTCGACCTGGGATTGAACCCTGGTCTTCCGCAGTGATTAAAAGAGATTCAGTTTTTCACTTGAGGTTTTCCTTACTAAGCCATGTCTATGTCTTCTCATGTGCAATCTACACAGTTTGTCGTTTGAAGCATTCATATAGTTGTTTTTCTTCCCATTTTCGTTTTCCATATTTTGTTGTTTTACTGTGTGTTTATGTGTTACAATTGCAATTATCGGCTGCTGTTATTAGTATGTATTTCTTGAATCCTTGAAATGATGCATCTACATAATCTCCAATGCTGGCGAGTCCTCTTCTAGCTTCTTTTCTTACCATATATAGTCTGACCATGAATGATCCTGAATCTCTTACAAGGTTAGTTCTGTTCCTTTCGTTGTTTCTCTTTTCCCACTTTTCATTATCAGGATGGCACATTTTTTTTTATTTCGAATTTCATTTCTATATCCTGGCAGAATATTCTTATTTCAAAGTGTCTTGTTAATTAACATTTTTGGTTAATATTTTGATATTATATCACTCCTTCCGAATTTTTCACGCCAGCGTTAGTCTGAGTGACTGTAAGTCTCATCAAGTCTCCAGGACTCTACTCAGTATTTATTATTATTTTTATTATTTTTGATATTTTACACCTTGAAGATTATTCACAACAGTGTTAACCGGTCGTTTTTCACTGGAATCTGAGTCACAGCAAATCTCAAGAGCTCTTATTATAATTATAATTATTATTGTTGTTATTATTATTATTATTCCTTGAGAGTTTTTCACATCAGCGTTCGCTGATGGTCTTTCAGTGGAGTTTGAGTGACAGCAAGTCTCCTCAAGATTCCAGGACTCTTCTCAGTATTCTTGCCGTTCTCAATAATGCTGTAATTTGGACAGTCTCCATCAGTCCTGTTATTTCCAAGTCTTCCAGTCCTTGTACCAATCCTTTGGTGACGGTACCAAGAGCACCAATTACAATTGGTATAACCATCACTTTCATGTTCTACAGCAAGGTCGAGGTACTTATCCCTCTTTTTGCTTTCTTTCAATTTTACTCGTTGATCCGCTGGGTCAGCAAAGTCTACAATTCTGCAAGTTCTCTCTTTTTTGTTGATTATTATAAGGTCTGGCCGTCTGGCCGAGATTAGGTGATCCGTTTGTGTTGTGCATATACCATTTGTTAGTATGGTCAAACTTGAATTTCTTGCACTATTATTATTATTATTGTTATTATTTAATTTTCAGCTTTTGTAGTGATTATATGTATTCAATGTATTTGTTTTTGGCTATCTCTTTCGAGTGATATTTTTCAGTCGTATTGATAGTACTCTCCTAAGAAGATAAACAGTTCTGCAAAGTGCATGTTTTGTATTCTTTAAAGGCTGTAACTGCCAGCTATATTGTTAATGTATTTATCTGTTCCTTTCTTGATCTTACCCTCGGTTTCCCCAATTACTGTCATGGTGAGAGTTTTAAGGTGCTACATTTTTTTATTTTCTTTTTCCAGGCCTTTGTATTTACTTATATTCATTGACTAATTTGTTATTATCTATTGGCACTGAAATATCAATTAGAAGGCATTTTCTTTCTTTTATAGTGATTAACCTCTATATCTGGTCTATTGCTCTTTATTTTTCTATGAGTTTGGATAACAAAGTCTCTGAGAATTGCAGTTTCTTTTGTTTCTGTAATTAGTTTTGGTTAACTTTTATACAATTTTTCATTACCTTATATTCAATAGTATATACATATTTCCCAATAAATACAATGTGTAATCTTATAAAGCTTTTTTATTTATTATATTAGTGTTAGGATTGGGCAATTGGGCTCTAAGTGTTCAATGTTTTATTATGATCATTATTATTATAATTATTATCATTAGTTTCTTGAAACCATATAACAGCTTGCAAATTACAAGTATTAGAAAGGAATGCTTTAAACCAAATAACTGTGTGCAAACAGATTATTATCATTATTATTATTATTATTGCGAGTTTTCCATACCACCACTTGTTCATTCACTAGAGTGTGAGTAACAGCAAGTCTCCTTAGATCTCTAGGACTTTTCTCAGTATTCTGACCGATTTCAACAACGCTGCTGTTTAGATGTTTCGATTCGTCCCCCAATTTCCAACTCATCCTGTTCCTTTTTTTAAGCCTTTGCGGACCGTTCCAAGTGCGCCAGGTACAATTAGTATCACCGTCACCCACATGTTCTTCTGTTTTCTTAGTTCTCTGCCAAAGTCTTGTCTCTCTTTTCGTTTTCTTTGATTTTCACTCTGTCATCCACCAGGACGGCAAAGTTCACATTACGACAGGTTCTCTTTTTTTTAAAATTATCACCTGGTCTTCTGGCTGGGATTAAATGGTCTGTTTCATTGTCACCAGTGTTGGCAAACATAGACATGGAATACTTCTAAGAAATGGCATTAGGATCTACATCACTAAAGCCATCCATGTGGCTTAGATACGTAGTTGACACATTCATTCTCTGGCCTCATTAGGAAGATGTTCAGATATTACTTGATCACGTGAACTCAATCCGACCATCTATACAGTTCACTATGGAGAAAGAGAAAGACAACAAATTACCCTTCCTTGATGTATTAGTAACACGCACTAAAAGTAAGGCTAGAAGAACATCGAGGGGAGATTGAAAAGTCGGGTATGGCGGACCATATATGGAAGGAAAAAGGAAATCATCTGCCCTTATGGGATAAAGTTGAAATAATTGATAGGGCTGAACATTGGAGGATTTGACGCCTTAACGAATCAGCCCATATGTTGGGCTACAATGACCTGCTGAGTAGACCAAGTATAGAGTTGCATACAATATGGGAACCGATAATTAAGAAGGCTAGATGAGAAAAAAAATCTGAATATGAGCACAGGTAAAAAATCATACATAATAGTAGTAATTCATTTTCTATGTGATTAATCATTTCGTTGATGTCACTTGCCCAGTTGGCTGGGGCTGTAGAATACACCGACTGTTTTTCAGCAGAGGCGTGAGACCCCCCGCCTTAACGAGTGTCCTGGATATGACACTAAACAATCTGATGGTAAGGTTCCAGTAATTCTGGAGCTTTGGGGAATGCGGAGTACCCCTTCAATGCCATCGCTCCAAAGTCCATTCTGGCCAGAAATGACAGCAACTGATATGGGTCAAACAAAATTAAACTGCGCACTTATGCGAAACTAAACTGCTTGAAATACAACTCTTTCGACAAGTAAACTGCGTACTTATGGTAAACTGAATTCTTTGAAATGGAACTGTTTTTTTATGCTAAACTGAATTATTTGAAATGGAACCGTTTTGACATTTAACGGTGTGTAAACAAAATCTATACTTATTCAAAACAGAATTGGTTGAATTAGAACTGTTTGAATAAACTGAATAGCTTGCAATAGAAATGTTAGAACTGATTATTTGTATAAAAATGGATTTGGCATTAAATAACCTACAAAGGTTGATATGTCATAAAACCAACCAATGTTTGTCACCATATAATCTATACTTGTTATTCTGTTATGCATTATAGATTTTTGCCTGAATTATATTGGGTCCTTATGGCGATTATTTTGTAATGTTGTAAAAAGAAATTCTTTTTCTCCCTTTTGTAGCCATGTCTACGTCTATTCGTGTGAGATTGTGCCACTTTGTCACTTGAAATACACATGCAGTTGTTGTTTTTTTCTTATTTTTGTTTCCTAGCTATTGTTGTGCAATTTGTTCTTATGCTGTCAGTGTTGTTACTGACCGCCATAATTAGTCGTTCTTCTCTCTTTTTTTATGTCATCCTCGAGTCCTCGTATTGATGCATCTATGCTATCTGCAATCCTGGCGAATCCCATTCTCACTTTTGTCTTGATATGCATAGTCTGTCCATATCAACGCCCTTATGCAAGGCTATGGGCATCATCATCATCATCATCATCATCATCATCAACTTTCTTGTCCTCTAATCAATTTGTCTGAGTTCTTCCCTTGCTCATTTTAACAATGGTCCCAAGTATCTTATAAAGGAGAGATTGCCCAGGTGTTAATTCCTTTGATGAGATTTCTGCTGCAGAGCTTTCTTATTCCTCTAAGATACACTTTTCTTACTCTTCCTTTCATATCGGCTTGTTTGATGGTGTCTACTTCCAATATTTCCAAGTACTTGTAATTTTCCTTTTCTTCAATTGCTCTGATTCTTTCTTGACTTTGCAATTCTATTTCTTTCGTTATTTTCCCACCTTTCATTATGAACATGGCACATTTACCTTTAATAAATTCCATTTTTATATCCTGGTTGTATATTCATATCAGAGTCTACAGTTCTTTTTCATTTTTTGCAAATAGGTTGATGTCGTCTATGTATCAAAGGTGGTTATTCTTTTCTTGCGATTTTGTAAATTTATTGCTGTAAGTGCACTTCCTATATATGTATTGAAGTTGCTTCATTGCTATTACAAGTAGTAATGACGACAGCGCATCTTTCTTTCATCTCAGATAAAATTTTTCCTCCATCGGTCAATTCGACTTTTCACTTTTTCATGGCTTTCGTGATGAATTATTATTATTGTTGTTGTTGTTCATTGGGACATGACAATATATTATTCTCAACAAATTATTTGCATTGAGACTAGTTATTTGAATTCTAACAATTTGTCATCTATTATAGGAATAGTAACTTGACACTATATAATTGCTTTCAAATTCAGATGGGTTAAAGAAATCTGTTTGAGGTATTGTTACAAATGATATTAAACTGCATTGGCTCTTAGAACATTGATTCGGCAATAAGACAAGCATAATGTTGAATTGTTTGGGGGAGGGTCATAGTGGGTACAAACCGTCGAAAAATTAGTAGCAAGTATTTATGGACTTATTCGTCAGTAGCAGCAGGAGATAGGCCAATCAGCGATGACTAGAGCATATATGGGGAGGGATAAGTTATCCTTATTATAAACGTATTGCAGTCTTGTACTGAGAAGACTTACCTTTTGTATTTAGAATCCCTCAACTGGATGACAAGATGGCTACCCGAATTACAACAGATAACTGAAATCATGAAATTGTATGCAGATTGTTCGTATTAAGAATAGTTACTTGAAGTTTTAATTGTTTACTACTACAACTAATAATAATAACTATTATTATTTACTTAAAAAGGCTATAATTTTTGCCGATTATTATCACTACCAAATCTATGCACCCTCCGCCTGGCGCAAGTATTTACATTTTAACGTAAAAAATATCGAATTAAAAAGACAAACGAAACTCAATAAGAATGTATATAAAAGCATTACACTAATTCATATTCTACTTTAATCGATTTCTATATAAACTATTAATCATTACGTGAAACTTATCTTAAACAGTAGCAGTACAATCAAGTAAAACAGCTGAGACGCTATCTCTTCCGATCACTCCCGGTTTTCATCGCCAATTTTCCTAATTTAACCACTGAACTAAGTTAGTAAAAAAAAAACTTAAATTAAGTTATTTCTTATTTATTAATGGATTCCTTATCAAATTTATCAGCGGGAATTTCCAAACTAAAACCAGACAATTAAAAATCAATAAAACCAAATAAATATTTATAAAAATCAAAATCTTTAGATCAGTTGGCAGATAAGCGTTCCTTTTCAAACTATAAACCGCTATTTGGTTAGATATATGAAGTAAAAATACATATCATTAATATATAATTTATGCCAACAGTCTTAATGATATAAAATATTGTTCTTACTCATTGAGATTTAAAGGAAAATAAAATCATGGGGACGGTGACGTGAAAACATAACGGAATTGTAACATCGGTAATTTCGTAGTCTTGGTTACAGACTGATAGACACATAATCCCCATTATAACAAGAGATTAGATAGGAATGGTTACTTGAAATCAAGACATTTAGAGATAGTAGGGACTCACGCGTAATCGTCTGTTAGTCTAGCTCGCTAACAATTCTACTCAGCGAGACGCACCCTGTGAACCTGCTTGTTTGGATACTTGTCACTGATGCCTGTGACAGGTTTTTGGGGGTGGGTAGACTCCCCACATTTTTTTTGTGAGTTGCAGGGGTGCGGAATCTGCAGCGTTAAGGCCACATGCGACCTTCTAAGCAATCAAATGCCGTTTTCCATGGCCTTGTCGAAATACCATTGAAAATTGTGCACCTCTCCTTTAGAACTTGATATCTCTCTAATTTTTCGTAAAAAACAACACACACACACACACACACACACACACACACACACACACACACACACACACATATATATATATATATATGTACACACATCTGTGTGTGTGTATATATATATATATATAATCATTAAAAGGTCAACAACGTTTTTCTTTCTTTTTTTTTCCAAATATTATACGACGTGTGGCTTAAATATAGGGAGATCTAATTTTTACATTTTTAAAATCAAAATTTATATTAAATGTAATATAACTGCAGCCTTCCCATCCCCGGTGAACTAGTGATGGTCACCTGACTGACCAGCAAAGCTCAATCACGATAACTCTCGTTGTAAGTGCGAAAAAAGTTACACGAGAGATGGGAATTTTTAAGATTCAGCCAGTCAGTTAAGTTTAGTTTGGCTTCTTTTTTTAATGGCATATCAATCTTCGTAGGTTATTTAATGCCAAAGCCATCGTTGCAGAAGTACAGTAGTGATATTATTTAACCGATTGCTGAGGCTCAGAATTTTTCTTAGGGTATTAGTCTGAAAGTGAACGTAATAGCGAGGGAGTGTCCTCGTGGTGTAAAACGATGGACTGAGGAATCGTAGTAAGTGAGTTCGAACTCCAGTCACGCTATTACGTTCACTTTCAGGCAATACCCTGGGGAAAGGTATGAACCCCCTTATCCCCCCAACAATGGGTTAAATAGTATCACAAGAGTTCTTGAAGGATGGCTTTGGCATTAAATAACCTTGAAAGGTTGATATGCCATTGCACAAAAGAAACCAAACCAAACGTAATAGTGAGACAGGAATTCGAATTCGCTTATTTCGAGGCTGCAGTCCATCACTTTAGCCATTATGCCAAGATAATGACTGGAGCAGCTTAAATTTAGAAGATATCATCGCCATGAAGAGGAGGGGGCAACGATTTGAAGAATAATAGGATATTTCCTTCATCAACTCAAAAAATACCAAAATACATGCTAATTTAAGAACATTCTGTTTCTTTGTTTTTAATGGCATATCAACATTCGTGAGTTATTTAAAGCCAAAGCCATCTTTACAGAATAACAGCAAGAATACTATTCAACCAAAAGCTGAAGGGACAATAACGCAAATGAAATTCCAACTCACTCCGCGTCCGTCGTCCAGTACTGGAGCCCTTACGCTACGGAGACTTCCCAGTTTGAGAATGGTCAAGGGAGAGGCTGAAACACACAAATAAAGTGAGTGGTATTTTTTCTTGGACCATGTGTCTGACTTTATCATTTTCTGAGAACTTCTCTTTTTATCCCGTCTGTTTCCAGCAACTTGCATCGAGACACAGAAATTCGTGTGCACTGCTGAGACTTTATCAAACAAAGTAATGATATCCTGACGTTTAGACCAGTGAATTTTAACTGATATTTTTTGAACAGATTTTTTTTTGTGTGTGAAAGTACAGCTGCCTCTTAACTCACCATACATGGCTTCGTGTAGTCTATTTTTGTTTCCTAAACTGAAAATTAATTCCCAGGCTGAGATTTAAGGACGTTGAGAGCTGTAAAAGAAATACGAAAACACAGACTAATGAATGGAAAACTGTTTAAATAAGCGTGTAAATGAAAATTAACATTTCATTCTTTTCTCATTGCAGTCTTCGTAAATACAGCTTTAAACTCGGTACTTTTTGAACATTGTGTAAATTAATTGTATCCAGACTGGGTAATGAGTTAAAGAGGTGAAGTTTAGATGTTCTTATAAACATATTAAAATTTTTTGAATCAGGCCATATTAAAAGACAAATAAATTTCTTGGTCACTGGTCCCATCTATTGAAAGTGACATCAATAGCGAAAGGTATGGACTGCTATCTATAGGCTATCGATTATATAAGAGTCTGATCAATCCGATCAAATAAAACGGATTTTTTTCAGGTAGTGGTTGTGTTAATACTACTGTACGGATGTATCACATGGACGCTGACTAAGTGTAAAAAAGCTTGACGGTAACTGCACAGAAGTGTTACGAACTATATGGAACAAATTCTGGCAACAATACCACACGAAACAATTGCTGAACGGTCATTTACATCTCATCTCTAAAATTATCCAGTAAGACAAACAAGACATGCAGAACATTGTTGAAGCAAAGACGAACTTATTAGTGACGTTCTTCCGCGGACCCCTTCACATGGATGTGTCAGTATTGGCCAATCACTAAGAACTTACCTACAACAACTCTGTGCAGACGCAGGATATTATCTAACAACCTGTCAGGAGTGATGGATGATAAAGACAGATAGAGAGATAGGGTCAGAGAAATTTAGTGCTACTTGATGATGGTAATAATGAAATTTCATGGTGGCTTTTAAACATCAAAGCGTTCCCCTAAATCTGGTTGCGGAGTTGGATGGGGTTGTGAGAGTTAGTAATATCAAGAGATCATGTCCTTCTGATCGAATATGATAAGCTTTTTTAATGTTCAGATTTATGTTTTTGTGCCAGACTAGTTCAAGCTTTGTAAATATCAAGTTTGTGATAGACTATGATCTTTCTTATTTATTCAAATGAAAAGTTGTATGCCGTTATGAAATTTATAAAATAATGACATCTTGGTTTTGATTAATTGTCATGACATTTTTGGTTAAACACAGGATGGCACAAGTTCAGATTGCCTAATCGGCCGGGGCTGTAAAATACACCAACCGCGTCTCTGCTGAGGAGTAAGACACCCACCAGCGAGTGTCCTGATATAACACTAAACAATCTGATGGTGAGGCTCCAGTAATATTGGAGCTTATGGGAATGCGAAGTACCCCTTTATTGCCAACGTTCCCAGGTCCACTCAGGCCCGGAGTGGTAGGACCTGGTAGGGTCCTATCTAGGAGTCAAGCAGAACTAAATTATGTACTTATGCTAAACCGATTTGCTTGAAATAGAACTGTTTTGGCATTTGGACCGAATTGTTTGAAATGGAACTTTTTTGTATGCTAAACTGAATTGTTTGGAATAGAACTGTTTTTGACATTAAAACTGTATTTATGCTAAACTGAATTGCTTGAAATAGAACTGTTTTGGAATTTGGACTGAATTGTTTGAAATGGAACTGTTTTTGTATGCTAAACTGAATTGTTTGGAATAGAACTGTTTTTGACATTAAATCTGTACTTATGCTAAACTGAATTGCTTGAAATAGAACTGTTTTAACATTTGGACTGCGTACTTGTACTTGACTGAATTGTTTGAAATGGAACTATTTTTTTATGCTGAAACTGTGTACTTATGCTAAACCGAATTCTTTGAAATAGAACTGTTTTGATATTCAACTGAGAAAATAAAAACTATACTTATACCAAACTATACTTTTTATATGTATAAAAAAGGATTTGGTATTAAATAACCAACAATGGTTGATATGCCATCAAACCAAACCAAAATCTGAAGAAAAATTTTAGGTTTGAGCAGAAATTCAAAGCAGCTTCTTAAAACTTTTTACTAAAGAAAACCCAACGGACCCTCCTCTATTAAAAATAAATAAATAAATAAATAAAAAACATTAAAACTTTTATACGTACCTAATGCAATCTTTTTATCTCCTCATTCTACTTTACTTTCATTAGGCCCTACGCTGACTTTGGTAACAAAGCGTGACCGAAGAAAGCCATAACTGAAGAAATGAAAGGACATATTTCACATAATCGATAATAACACTTGATTAAACAAAGATAATACACGCCACGGAATCACGTGGTTTAGCCAACGGTGTCAGGTGCTGCTGTGGATTCGTCCGGAAACGAAAAGTACTCAGAAAATAGTACCATCAATCTATTTCTGCTGAAACTTAACACATACATTTAAGACAGTGACGTTCTTGGATAAAGCAAGTTTTCAGCTACATATCACCACCACTGGCTATGCATTTTCGCCAGCTATGGACAAATGTTTGCTGATTGCGCTCGGAGAAAGTACCCTCCAAAATTAATGCCTTCAGTTTATTTCCAATAAAACTACAACAGACAAAGGAACATGATAACGCTTATCAATAGAGCAAGCTAACAGCACCATTTTCTCCGCCTTTCTCGTGAATATTTTAATTCGGTGCTTTTTAGGGATTTACGCTATTGTTTAAAGCTAATTATAATTACATCTATAGATTTATAGAGATATTTTCTAAGCTTAATACCACAATTCAAAATACCAGATTGGGACAAAGAAAGAAGATTATACTATACTAATCTACCAAGATTATCTAAGGAGGTGCGCTTATCATTAATGGTTAACATCGTAGGAAATGGAATCAACAACCCAAGTTCAAATCTTGGACGTGCTTGTCTGCGTTTCCCTTCGCGCTAATGCCCTTGAGAAAGGCATGAACCCACCTGTTTACCAGCCCCTCAGCTATGGTTTAGTAGCGGGACTGATTTGCTAAGACAACCAGTCTAGGAGAAGGAAAACTCTGAATTCAAACCAGTTGTACTCTGTTTAAAGATTGACATTGTGCTGCATTCAACCCCTAGCGGAAAGGTTAAGTAAATACATATACTAATCTACCATTTAAAGAGGGTCTGCTGTCCTTGAAGATCAGGGTTTGATATGCTGTTTTGTTCCTCCTTTGAACACTTCATCATACTCACATGGACGTAACTACTGAACAACACTGTCAGAGATTTAGATTAATTTACACCCCTACCCATACACACACAAAAAAAATTAAAAACGAATCCAATATCGCAACCGCCAATTTCACGATTTCTCAATCATCAGGCGATAGAAGGGTCACGACGTGAATATTTGTGTTTTAAAAATTTCGTTTTCAGATTAATTCGTTCGTGAGTTTGTTTTTAAAGTCATTTGGCCATAAGATCTGCTCTTGTGTAGATATTGAGTACTCATCATCATCATCATGTCGTGCCGGTAGCACGGATATCCCTGACCCTCTCTCGCCACTTTTCCCTATCGTTCATCGCCTCAGGTAGGACTTCTGGACAACATCCTGTATCCTCACATAGTTGCTGAATGTATGTTCGTGCTGGTCGTCCTGCTTTTGTACGGCCATGTGTGGGGGTCCATAAGAGTACATCACTTATGAGTTCGTCCCTGCTTCTCCAGCAGTGTCCTGCATGTTTGGTTCGTCTAACTTGAATACTTTTCGTGATAGGAGGCAGGTGGCCGTACAGTTGGTGTCTTGTGGGGTGCTGCCGCCAGGACTTGTTCGAGATTGCTCGCCGCATACTTGTGTAATTGCCGTCTATTTTCTTCTCCAGCTGTTTTTTAGAGTCCATGTAGTGCATCCATATAGCAGTATCGATGCGACCGCTGCCTGGAAGAAACTGCGTTTCATTTTATCGGTTAGGTCTGATTTCCATATAATCGATAGCCTATTGATAGCTGTCCATGCTTTCGTTAACCTCGTGTCGATGTCCTTTTCTGTTGATGCGACGCTGCTTCCTAGGTAAGTGAATTTGTCTACTAGTTTAAGAGGGGTTCCGTCTAGAGTGGAGATGTTCCCCCTTTGATTATAGAACATATATTCCGTTTTGTGTGCATTGACATAGAGGCCTATACCTACGGCTGCTCGTTCCAAACTATGCAGTAGTGTGTCGGCTTGGTTGGGTGTATTTGCCAGTTTCGCTATGTCATCGGCGTAGTCGGCGTCGGTAATTGTTTTTGCGGGGTACCTTCTGCTTCTTTTCTTTGTCATCTCGAAGCCGTTCTCTCTGATTTTTTCAATCGATGTCCTAAGTACGTAGTCTAGACAAATGATAAAGAGGTATGGAGCTAGCGTGTCCCCTTGTAGTACTCCTGCTACAATGTCGAAGTATTCTGTGTCTCCATCTGGTGATCGTACTTTTACTTTGGTGTTTCTTTAGAGAACCGTTATTGCTGCTACGGTTTCTTTAGGTATGTCGTATGCTAGTAGGATTTGTTCCATCTTTCCTTTGTGAATGGAATCGAAGACCTTGGTAAAGTCGACAAATATTAATGTCGCTTGCAGGTTTTTTGCCCGTACACCTTCAAGGATTCTACGGATGGTTAATATTTGTGAGGTCGTGGATCTATTTCTTCGGAAGCCATTTTGGTTTTTCCTAAGTTTGTTGTCGATTTTGGGTTCTATGCGGTTTCGTAGTAGGGCATTGTAGATTTTGATATTGAGTACTATCACACAAAAATGTTTGTGTGCCAATAAATGAAATCCTGCTTATCAAAAATTGTACCTATTAAATATTCAAAGAAATCTTAGGTTGAACGTATCTACATATAAACAAAATTTGGCGTTAAATAACCCACAAAGGTTGATATGCCATAAAAACCCAACCAACCAACAACCAAACAACATATCACTAAAAAAAAAACTAAAACTGCTGAACAACCATGAGAAGTCGATTTTGCACACACACACACAAACGCACACACACACACACACACATATATATATATAAATGGTAAGTGAAAAGTAACTCCCTATTTTAAAATTCATGTAATTTATTTCTTAACTACAATATTTACAATTTTTAGTATTTTAGAATAGAGAGTTATTTTTCAATCCCAATGCACACACACACACACACGCACGCTCGTGCACACGCACACACACACATATATATATATATATAAAGATAAATAGAGAGAGAGAGAGAGAGAGAACCTAAGTGGGAGAGGGAGAAAAAGAAAGGGACTGAGAGAAAGCGATAGATAGATATAGTTTTATCTTTTAATAATCATCATCATTATGTCATGCCTCTAGTACGGATTTCCCTGACTCTCCTTCGACACACGTCTCTATCATCCATCGCTTTCGGCAGGTCTTCTTGAAAACATCCTGCGTCCGCAGAGAACTGCTGTAGATAGGTTTTAGCTGGTCGTCCAACACTTGTTCGTCCGTGTGAGGGGTTGCAGAAGAGAACGTCGCTAATGAGTTAGTCCTTACTTCCCCAGCAGTATCCAGTATGTCTTGTTCATCGGACTTGGATGGTTATAGAGATGGAAGGGAGGTGGCCGTATAGCTGCTTCTTTGTAGGATGTTGCTTCAAGGATTTGTTCAATACAGCTTCCATCATTCTGGTGCAATTTTTTTTTTCTCAATACGCTCCGTCAGAGTTCGTGTGTTCATCCATATATTAGTATGGACACGACTGCTGCCTGAAAAATATGCATTTTTCAATAATTTCACTTTAACGCTATGAAGCGTTGTGGAAATCATTCTTGATACGTTTTAAAGCTGCTGCAGGAATTAATAAACACCCAAGATACGGACAAGCCCAATTAAAATTTCATATATATACATATATATAATCATCCACAGGCTGTGTCCTTGTATCCCGACTCTTCAGCTTGGCTTTATATATATATATATAGCCATTGGCCTAATGAGTAGAGCGTTCGCCAATGGTTCAATCCCAGGTCGAGTCATACCAAAGACTCAACAAATGTTACTTGATGCCACTTTGCTTAACACTCAGCATTATAAGGTAGGGGTCAAGGGTAAAGTGGAGCAATCAAGGAAACGGAGTAGCGCCCTCCCCTAGACCTCGGTGTAGTAGCTATTGAAAAGAGAGCCATCGGGTCACCCTCGGCTAAGGTCGCCAACTATACTTATATATATATATATATCGGAAGAGAGAGAGAGTGTGTGTGTGTGATACAGAAAGAGAGATAGAGATAGAGAGGGATGAATAACGAGATAGATAGATAGATAGATAGATAGATAGATATTAAATTCACATCTAGTGTCCACATAACCCAGAGATTTCACTTTTTCACTTCATAGTGACAAACAAATACACACACGAACTCAGACCACATTATAAAGACAGTAAACCCATAAGAAAATTACTTTGATCAACAAACACTCAGTCTGTGCGTTCGTGGGCGGTAGAGGGCGCTAGATTTTTTTTTTATCAAAACAAAGGGTGCTTTACGAAGGCACTTAAGAGGGAAAATAAACTCTAGAGTCAAGTGCAGTAAGTTATGGCCCATAAGATCGCTTAAGAGTCAATCTTGGCGCCCTGACTTCTTAGCGTTGCAGACCCACAGAAAAACCCACAACGTCATACACGCAAGTAGAAAGGAGGTATGAAAAAAAAAAAAAAAGAAATGAGTTTTCATAAGTATTATAGTAGTGTCGAACTGACGGTAAGAGGAAGTAAAAGAATAAGACTTTTTTATGTAATGTATTTTTATGTAATGATATTTTATAAGGCATATCACAGACTGGCCATATCGAATTGCATTTTAACATAACATATGTGTCTGCGTTCCGCTTTCTTACTTGGAGTCTTTTTTTTTTTTTTTTTTTTAACTCAGAATAATGTTTATTGAGATTATAAGGGGACTCTCTTCACTTCATCTATCAGATTAATTTCATTAATGATCTAGTAGTTTATCGCGAGTGGGGTCCTTCATATATTTCGAGGGTTTAAATGATCTAAATAGCCATAAGAAGCTATTTTTAGACCATAGGGCCTTTTCGATATCTAAGAAGAATTCTACTGGTGAGAGCCCGAATCACAAAGCGAAGGTTAGAAAGGAGTTCATTCTCTGTTGGTGCTCGAGGAACAATGCCACGCCCAATCGGCGAAGATTGCCTTCTCTGCAGAGGTGTAGGACTCCTAAAAAAAGGAGTGTTCTGGTTGACACTAAACTTCATATGATAGTGAGACTCCAATTCTGGAAATATAGGGATAGTGAAATACTCCATCATTGTCATTACTCTCAGGTCAACTTTACCGGAGTAGTAGGACCATTCAGGGTCCCATCTGTGGGTCAAATATTTTTTTAAATTATTCTTCTTCAATAGAAATACAAGAAGTCTCAAAAAAGATGCAACCCATTAATATGATAATAATTTATTACTGAGACAAGTATAATGGCAGTCATTTGGAACATATCCTGTAAAAAATGCATCCTTTCAAGTAGACGTCAAATCAATGTTTTTTTTAATTGTTATTATATCTGCTTCCAAGACACCCAATCTTTTTTTGAGTTTCTTGTCTCAGTAATAAATCATTATCATATTAATGGGTTACATCTATTTTGAGATAGTTTTTAATGATTTTATCTACAAATTATTTAAATCTGTCTCAAAATAGCGACACAAAATATTTTTTCCTCCCCTGTCCAGGGAACGAGGATTAATTGTTATTACAGTATACCGTTTTTAAATCTAAAACAAAAAGGAATACAACATTATTACTAGTAAAGTTAGTAACAGTCACATAGCTCCCATGTATATTGAGACACCCTAATATTAATAGCTGAAATAAAATTTTGAAAATTATTTGTATCAAGAATAATTACTTGAAGCAATCATTATAAAACATTGGCACAAAAAATGTTCATTTAAGAACCTCTACAGTAAATACATAAATATTCAATTTAGTTTCTTTCCTAAAAATGATATTAGAAATCCAAACATATATAAATTTTTACGAATGATAATTTGTATATATAATAAACAAAGTAAATCGCGTATATAAGTTATAATTGATTACTAACTATTATTATTAATACTTGCTGCTTGAAAACACATAACTGTGTGCAAACAAATGATTACTATTTGGTTGAATTTGTTACTTGAAACTATATAATTGTCATAAATCATTAGTGTGCAATTGGAATACTTGAAATCCTACAATTGGGAGCAGATTGATTGTATTCGATTGGAATATTGGATATCATATATCTATAAATTATTTGTATTAAGAATATTTACAAGATTAATTGCGAACGAAGGAATTTTATAAAGAGTCATTTGAAACCATAGAACTGCGTATAAATTACGATTAGATACGAATACATAACATATAAAGTAAGTAAAATTGGCGACCGTTGTCGAGGGTGACCTGAAAGCGACCCGAAGGCTCCCTTTTCATTAGCTACTACGTCAAAGTGTAGGGAAAGGCAGTATTCCTTTCCCTGGATTGTTCCATTTTACCCTTGATACGTGCCTTATAATGCTGAGTGTTATGTAAGAAAGTATCAAGTACCATTTTTTGAGTCTTTCGTATGACTCAACCTGGGATTAAACCCAAGTCTCCCTGGCCATTGTCAAACACTCAACCTACTAGACTAATGAGCCGGTACAGGGCATGTCGCAATGTGCTAATTATTTGTATTAAGAATAGTTACTTGAAGTTATAATTGTTTACTAAGGATTATTATAAGTTACTTGAAAACATTTAACTGTCTGCAAATAAATGACTATTATCAAATAGAAATAATTACTAGGAAACTATATAATTATTAGTAACAGAAATACTTGAAACTTTACGACTGTGTGCAAATTATTAATATTTGATTGGAATACCTGAATCCATACAACTGCATAAAATCTTTTGTATTAGATAAGGATACTTGATATCATATAACTGTGCGCAAAAAAACCTCCCAACTCTTAAAAAACAACTATAGAATAAATGTATATATAAATGTACAATGAATGATATTCCTTAACCTTTAGGTGTAACATAATCCAGGTCGGTTTGACATGACGTTAAAATCAATGAAACTATCAAATAATCACCGAATAATGACCTTAGGATGATCTTGGTTGTTGTTTACTACAGTCGATGACTTTAATAAAATTTATCAGAGAGACGCTTCGCGATTAAATCCTCCTTATTTCCACGGAAACTATAATAAATACGGGAAGCGCATTAACACAGTTAAATAAAGCAAGTTTTCTGCAAAAAAAAAAAGACAACGTTTATCCATTGGCCTTTTTCCATAAAATGCAATGGAGTAGTTTAACATGTTACGATAACAGTATCACTGAATTTTGTCTATTTGGAAGTCCAGAAGTCATGAAGCAATAGACTTATCAATCTCTCTCAGGACCAGACAGAGGAGCATGTTTAGATTTGGGACCTCACAACTTCGTTTGAATAATTCCAGAAATTGCCAGAATTTTCCTTTCTTGACCTCTCAGACATCAGGGATTGACTCTTTTTTGTGCAATGGGTAACTGCAACCTGATTGCAACGAACCACAGGAAATTGATGTGGAGTTTAACGCATTTGCCGTTGAATGATGCCTGGCAAGTTAGACTTGTGAGCGCTTTCTTGTGTGTGATGCTCATAGGGTGCCTTGCTGTTATGTACTGGCGCAAGAATAAGGTAAATATATTGTTCAGAGCTTTTTTCAATCATTAAAAAAAGAAATACGAGAAAAAAAATGAAAGAAATATAATTCTATAGATATACTATTATGACTTTATTTTGCACCGAGTGTTCATTGAACGATTCAAAAAAAAAAAAAAAAAAAAAAAGACTGAAACTTCATTTTTTTCAAATTTAGAAATTCAAGTGAAGACGTGCACTGACGAACAACTTATATGATAGAAGGATGATGTCTATACGTTTAGGATGATGTCTAGTCATCTAGAATGATGTAACCAAAAATTGGCAACCGTTGTCGAGGGCTCTCAGAAGGATCCCTTTTCAATAGCTACAGCATCGAGGTGTAGGGGAGAGCGCTACTCCTTTCCCTGGATTGCTTCACTTTACCCTTGATACATACCTTATGTTGCTGAGTGTTAAGCAAGGAGGTATCAAGTACCATTTTTAAAGTCTTTGGTATGCGATTGAACCCAGGTCTCCCGGACCATTGGCGAATGCTCTACCCACAAGGCCAATGAGCCAGTAATTGCATAAATATAGATAAGTGGTGCACATTTTTTGATTGCAACATTTTCATATTTTTGGTTTTATTGGTCGTAAATAATACCTAATCATACCCGTTTCGATTGTATAATGTTGCTCTAGAAATACTAAAATCCAGGTATCTTTGTTTTTTAAGAAAATAAATTTTCTATTAAAAAAAATCTAGGGGTCTACTTATTCATGGGCGATAATGTAAGCGGAGTTAATTACTGTTTTTAATTTACAAAGAATTCGTAAGGATTTTTATCAATTTCATAAGTTCAACGATTATATAACAATTTGAATATCCTTCTTTTATTCACGTTACTGCTTTAATTCCTTATATATTTCTTCGGTATGTTGTATCTTAAATGACCTCATATCTAATATCATTTACAGAAGGCCACAGTTATCTTAATTTTTCAGATAAGATAGTGGACGGCTTCTAATATCTACTGAATTTACGCTGATATCTGATTTATTTTATGTTAAACGAAATTGTTGATAAACTAATTTGGAGAATAGTTTTCCGAACTTTATCTATTCATAGAAGTGAATTTGAGATCTATTTTTAGATAGGAAGTTCTTCCTGATTCTGACAAAGTTTATTAAATAACCTATTTTCTTTTTCTTTTTTTATTAGAGCTTTTTTAACATAAAATAAGTGACATTTAGAGCTCCCTTTATCTAAATACTGGAAACAGGAAGACGCTGAGAAAAATACCGAACTTCTCATTAAAATCTTAAGTGTGTGCATTTATAAAGATTATTCTGATGCTTTGAATATCATTTTATGCCATGTTTAGTGATTCTTCCAAGCTGTAGCTGTGTCGGTACTATTATATGGATGCACTTACTGAATTCAAACGAAAAGCATGCCGATAAAACTGGATGGGAACTACCCAAGAATGCTCTGAGCTATTTTAAAGAAATCTCTGCTGCAGTACCCTAAACAAAAGAGCAGCTGTTCGGCTACTTATCATCCTTCGCACAAACCATTTATGTAAGACGACTAAGACATGCTGGTCTCTGCTGGGGAAGTAAGGATGAACCCCTCAATGACCTTCCCTTATGGATACCAACACATAGACGTACCATAGTTGGTCGACCAGCAATGACTTAGATATATAAGCTCTGTGCGGACAGTGGGTGCAAATTTAGTCGACCTGCCAGGAGCGATGGACGATAGAGACGGATGTTGAGAGAAAGAGTCAAGGAACACAATGCCACTCGATTATAATGGTGATGGTGATGATGATGATAACTGATGCATTATCAAAAATCTCATTTCAAGAGTATCCTAGCAACAAAAAAAAAACAGCACATCATATCGTGATTTTTATTAGGGCAATATACGGAACATGTGTCAACTAATGAAAAGAAATTTCCAAATCAATCTGCCACTGATTGGTAACATCGCGCCGTCAGGGATTACGCAGAAAACCATTTGGAATCTCTCTCTCTCTCTCTCTATATATATATATGTGTGTGTGTGTGTGTGAGAGAGAGAGAGAGAGAGAGAGAGAGAGAGAAAATTTTTACTGAAAGATTGATATCACCATTGTCATCATCATCATCAATTCGTGCTGACAGTACAGATTCTTTCTCTCCTCTCTCTCTCTATCTCTCTCATGAGCTAATCCCTCCATCAGCCATCTTTCTTGTCAGGTCCTAAAGAATACATCCAGTGTCGGTACAGAGCTGATGTTTTTAAGTTTTTGCTACTCGACCAAAATTGGGGAGTATCAGAGAGAGCAGAATTTCAAATTATCAATAACCAGTCAATAGCAATTCATGCCTTTCTCATGCGTATGCTGACATCGCTTTCAGTTGATGAGATATTACTACCGAGGTATATGAACTGGTCTATTAATTACAGAGGCTTGCAATTTAATCCAACGATGTCTCGTTGTTTAAAACATATGAATTCTGTTTTATCCGCGTTCAAGTAGAGACCAATATTTTTTGCTGCCTTCCTCAGGCTGTATAGCAGGGATTCGGCTTTCGAAGGTGTATTTGCAAGTAGCGCCACAGATATTCATTTGTTTCTTGCCATCTCTCGCGAAGATTCTCATCGTATTTGTAGTAATTGTAAGCCAGAAGAACGACTATCAGAAGAATCAGTGGAAAAAAAAAAAGAAAAAAAAAAAAGAAGAGATTATGAAGTTTGTCTCGATACATTTAATCGGCATTTTTTTTGGTGGGGGATCAAAAACAGGCTTGTGCAAGGATAACAATTATATACTTACTTAACTTTAAGAAATGTTCTTGTGTCCCGAAACTGAAAATTAATCTCAACAATAAGGCCACTCTGTTGCTGCGACTTTGAGTACGTTTACTGTATACCCAATATAAAAGGTGTCTTGCCTATGACGCTGAATTGCATCTGCTCGTAAGGTTCCAGTTCTGGAGATCTAGGTTGCGCAGGGTATCTCTTCATTGCCACTACCCCTAGGTCCACTCGTACCCGGAGTTCTTGTATCTATTATGGTCCTACCTATGGGTCAAAGAGATCTGTTTAAAAATTATCCGTATTCGATAATACTTGATTCCATATAACTGCGCAAATATTAAGGATTGTTACTTTAAGCTATAACTGATAACTAACGATTTTTATAAGCTGTTACATAAAACCATATAACTTTGAGCAAACTATTTGCATTAGATGGTAATACTTGATATAACATAAATGTGTACAAAAAGAGAAAAAAAACTCCTATGAAACAAGTAAAGAAAAAAATGAAATATGAACGTGCAACGAACACGATTCTCTAGCCACTATGCATTAAATAACCCTAAACGGATTAGCATGCCGTTAAAACCAATCATTTAATCAATAAGCAGTTAGAGAATTTAGGACAAAGAAGGTATTAAAAGAAATATGATAGCACAGATTTACAGTTTATCAAAAGAGGAATTTCAAAGGTGCTTTGATCAAACGAAAAATTCGCTGGAATGAATATGTTAAACGGCATAGTGACAATTTTGAGTGAAAATTAAAGTTTCACTCATTTTTCACTTTTGTCTTGGTATATACAGCTTCAGTTTCTATGCTTTATGAACTAACCTTGTAGGCACCCCACCCCATCAATCCTCATATGAGATTTAAACCAGGCAATAAACAATCTCCAGTCAACTATTTTAGCTGATGAGCTGCAAGAAACGACATTCTGATGTGTTTTGAAAAGCAAATATAATGAACTTGGGAAGGACACTTACAAAAAAGATGAATTGGTCTGAGTGACAAAGAATTTTATCTTTGACAGTTAATGTAAGTAAAATGACTGGCAAAGATTGGCTAGAGTTTTTGAACAAACAAACAAACAAACAAACAAACAAACCACGGAACAGAGATTAAAAAAAAGAGTTATTTACAAATTGTTTGCAAACGTGACAAATCATAAGATGAAATGGTAGAATTCCTGAAAAAGCAAAAGATAGGATTTCTAACTGATTCTGAATTAATGTTTGAAAAAACAAACAAGTAACTAACAAAAACAAACAAAACAAAAATAAAATAAAAACAAAAACATAAAAAACACAGCAGAAGACAACAAACAACAACCAGCAAACAAACAGACAAAAACAAACAAACAAAAAACAAACAAACAAACAAAAAACAAACAAACAAACAAAAAACAAACAAAGAAACAAAGCATAACAAAAAAAAAGGTAAAAAGCAAAATACTTTTGTAGTGATGAATATCATCAACAAAAGTAAAAAAAAATGTGAATTAATCAAAAACGTAAATGATGTTTTTTTCCCCAGAATCTTTTTTACATTTAAACTCTTTAGCTGAGTGGGTAAGCACTATGAAACGGAAACCTATTCATAGAGAGGTAGACAGTCAGATTCAAATAAGTGAGAGACAATCTGATTCGGATCTCCTTGTAGGGTTTTAAATCTTTCCGAGCATGACCCGAACGATTTCAGAAAGTTTGATTGAAATTGGGTTAAAAATGGCAGATCTTTAGCGTTAAAGTAGGACGGACGGACAAACATTTCGTGTGATTATCATGGAGTTATTCAATGTTATTGGATTAGTGTCATTGTTTTGGTTGTAAGAGTCAGTGTTTCAGCTGTTTTACTCCCCAGCCATTTTCAGGTGTCTCTCTTTGACGGTAATCAGAGAATTTTGAAATAAATTCTTTTTTTCAATTTACAGACCATTTAAAATCTTACACTGTTTATGCTATCGAATAACTTACATCAAGTTAATTCGTACAAGTGTTTGTAAGACCATTTTTACGGTATTACGCGAACAAAAATCTCGCTTCAATGTGACGTTTTTATTGTGTTACGGTCAAACATACATAAAAACTAGATCATAGTAAAGGTTTTGTTTCTTTGTTTAATATCAACCTTCCTAGGTTATTTAATATCAACCTTCCATTCTTGTAAAAGAATAGCACTGACACTATTTAACCCATACCTGGGCGAATAAAGGAGTTCATACTTTTCCCAAGGGTATTAGTTCGAAAGTGAACGTGATAGTGCGATTGGAGTTCGAACTCGCTTACTTCAAGGCCACAATCCCTCAGTTTACCACTTACGTTTGGTTTGGTTGTGTTTCATGGCGTAACAATCCTTATGGGTTATTTAATGCTAAATCCTATTTGTAGGAAACATTATCTTGAAACGAGCCAGAACTCATTTCTGTGCACATTTTTAAATCCTATTAAGTATTGCTAACACAAATATTTCTGTTTGATATTAATCAATATTTTGCATACTGTTAAATGGTTTCAAGTATTGATATCTCAGCGCAATTGACCCTCAGCCACTGCCTTCTTGCATATTCAAGATAAAATAGCGTTAGGTACTTATTTGCTACGAGAGCCATTTGAAGAATACGGTCTAGACAATCATTTAGGTTTTAGTACTAGACATGACTAGCCGATCAATCGGATCGGTCCTCTCCGACCGACCGTCTAGTCTAGTAAGGGTAAAAGTAGAGTCTCGTGACCACATCATTTGCCAGGTCACGAACTGCTTAACCACTAGGATCCCGTCCTGAAGCATTATGGGTCCATATTTACCAACCCCTCCGCTCGGGCAGGATATGACACAAGGTCAATTTTTAAGCGGAGTTTAACAGGTTTGAAATCAGAGTTTTCCTTCTCCTAGACTATTTGCCTCACCAAGGCTGAAGAACCTAGTCTGCCCTACTATTTACGCATAGCTGGAGGGAGAATAATTGGATTCATACCTTTCCCAAGGGTATTAGTGCTATATGAAATGCAACCAGTCAAGTCCAGGATTTGAACTCGTGTCGCCGTGTTCATTTCCTACGACGATAACCATTACACCACGGGCACCTGAAGCATTATAGGTCAGCAACCACAGCGAACAAGTGGCCACATAAGAGGGGGGTCTTGCTCCTATGCACTGGTGCTATCAGCCCTAGTGAACAGAGCGCCATTGTAGAACAGGTTAATTTATATATATTTATATATATATATATATATGTGTGTGTAAACATAGACACATGCACAGACATATAGAAAATCATATTGGGGTAGAAGCAATATATTTTATTTACTTCCAAATTACTTACTACACACACACACACATATATATATAACATGTGGATATCTAAACAATAATATGGCCATCATAACTTTATTATATATTCCTCTGTTATTCAAACATCTTCAGTTACATTTAAAATTTTCAAAGGTGTTAACTTCAGTTACGATTAATTTTTCAAATCAAGTTTCAAAAAATATGTATGTATATAGGACACACACACACACACACACACACACACACACACACACACACACACACACACACATATATATATATATATATATATATATATATATATATATATATATTTGTGTTTGTGTGTGTGTGTGTCCTAATTGGGACAGAAGGAATAGAATATTATTAACTTCCATGTGACTTTTAACCCACCCTCTGTATCTTTCCTTCTTTCTTTCTCTCTCTGTCTCTCTCTCTCTCTATATATATATATATATATATATATGCAACAAAAATCTCACTTCGATCTATCACTCTTATTGTGTTACGGCCACATACATATAAAAAATCAAATACTTATTATATAGATAATCTTTTTTCTTGACAATTTTGATTTGTCTCCAGTTTGAAACAGCCCAGACGGCTGGAGCAGTAGAATAAACCGACTCCATCTCTGCAGAGGTGTAAGACTCCCCGCCCCTTCAACGAGTGTCCAGGATTTGACACTAAACAATCTGATGGTGAGGCTCCAGTAATGCTGGAGCTTTGGTGATTGCGGAGTATCTCTTCACTGCCATTACTCTCTGGTCCACTCTGATCCGGAGAGATAGCACCTGAAAGGGTCAAATAGAACTGTTTGATATTTAAACTGTGAGCCAACAAATGACTAGAGCTAAACATTTTGATCATTTAACTGTTTAATTTAACTGTGTATAAACAAACGACTGATGTTTAATAGAATTCTTAGTGATACATAGCAATACTGGAGCCAACTAACTTAGTTGACTCATGCTAAAGTGAATTGTTAGAAATTAGAACTGTTTGTTTATTTGATTGTGTGTAAACAAACGTCTGACGTTAAATAGAATTCTTTGTGATACATAGCAATATTTGAAACCATTCAACTTTGTGGACTTATCTTTACATATTATATATATCTAATATATATGTATAAACCGGATTTGGCATTAAATAACCTATAATGGTTGATGCGCCATAAAACCCGACCTACCATCCCTCCAGCTTAAAAACATCATCAAAAAATTGAATAAAAACCGGGTTTTTATTTGCTCTTAAGGTCGCATTAAAGATTTGTTTAAAACTTTTTAGGTTTTGTCAATGAGAAATGACAGTAACTCAACTAGTCGGTGTAAAATTAGAATACTTTGCTCCCTTTTCTCTCTCTTATACGTGAAGAGAGAGAGAGAGAGAGAGAGAGAGAGAGAGAGAGATGGAATTATCACAACTCTTTAGATATAAAATATGTTCTTGTGTGTGAGACTGTGAACTCACGTTTATATATTTAAGCGATGGTGAGTCTATTATCTATCTCGTTAGATATACAAGATTTATCACAGACGTATTGTTGACACATTATTTAAAGTGTCCGGGTCTGGTGTTTTAGAATAGATTCATTAATTTTCGAAACAGTAGTCTGTAGAGCGAAGAAAATCAGGAAAATAGCGAATAAATCAAGAAAAAAGAATTGGAAAAGAAAAAGGTCTCATTCGTCATTCTTTATCTCTGCAAAAATTCAGAAAATGTTTGGTAAAATGCAATAGAATAAAGGTTCGTCATTTTGTCTGAGAAGGAAATACTCGGATGTAAATTCAGATTTGTTAACATTTGTTTATTTCTATTGAACAAAATCTGACTTGGTTTGTTCAAATTCAACCAAGGAAACATTTGTCTCCGCTTGAACTAACCGGGCAGCCATCGTTCATTTCGTTTCAGGCAACAATCAAAGGTAACATGAACTGATATTAGAAAAGATAAAGATCACTAAAGTTAAAGTATAAGTTAATAGTATTTAAAGTTTTTTAAAGAACGATTTTTTTCTAAATTAACCATGACTGATTTTCAACGTTGATAACAGATGATAATAAAAAGACAATTTTCTTCACAATTCCATCTATCTATCTATCTATCTATCTTACAGTCCAATTATATGTATCCCTTCCCTTATCTATCTATCTATCTATCTATTTGCCTTAAATTTTGTCAAAATCTTTTTTTTTCTTTCTTTCTTTCTTTCTTTCTTTCTTTCTTTCTTTCTTTCTTTCTCAGCTTGCTTCTATCTATCTATCTATGTGACTATCCATATCTTGGTATTTATTAACCGATCCTTTAACTATAGACCTTGTGTAGTGTAATGGTAAGCCAGCTACGCTAACAAACCATTGAAAATTAGTTCGATTCCTTCTCTTTCCTTGTTCGTCCGTCCTGCAAATTTCAGCTAAAAAATATCATATCTTTCTATTTCTCTCTATTCCTCTCAATCTCTCTCTCTCTCTCTCTCTCTCTCCATATATATAACGGTTCATATCATTAACTAAACATTTGGGACCATCATACGTGAGATCGACACGAGACACTCCATTATATATATATATATATATATACATAAATAGTTCAAGTGTATGTGTGTGAGTGCATATTTAGACATCAGCTTTTCTTGAAGGCATATTTTAAGATTGGTTTCTCGAAGGTTTTTTTGTTCTACTGAGGTACTCCTTTTTTTCTCTTTCATCTCTATGTGTTTCTTATATCCCTGGGTACTTGTAATTTTCCTATTCTCCAAGTGTTCGCATTCTTCTCTGATTTAGTAGTTCTATTTCTTCAGCTGTTTCGTTTTGGGTTTTTTTTTCATTAGAAAAATTATAGCACGTAATAGATTAGTAAAATATTTCTATCGCGTGTCTGTAATAATAATAATAATAATAATAATAATAACATCACACATGACAAAACCTGGACCTGGCTAAGAAAAGGAAACTTTATGAGGGAAACAGAATCTCTACTAATTGCAGCACAAAACAGCGCTATAAGAACCAATCATGTCAAGGCAAGGACAGATAAGACGCAACAAAATAGCAAATGTAGACTATGCGGTCACAGAGATGAAACCATCAATCACATAATAAACGAATGCCGCAAATTGGAACAGAAGGAGTACAAGGTTAGACACGACTGGGTGTGCTAGGTAATCCACTGGGAAATGTGCCAGAAATTTAAATTTGACCATGCCAACAAATGGTATATGCACAACCCAGCACCTGTCCTAGAAAATGACACACACAAACTCCTATGGGACTTTGACATATAAACGGATCACCTAATCTTGGCCAGAAGACCAGACCTTATAATAATCAATAAAAAAAAAAAGAAAACCTGCAAAATTGTCGACTTTGCTGTCCCGGTTGACCACAGAATAAAACTGAAAGAATGTGAAAAGTGAGATAAGTACCTCGATCTTGCTAGAGAATGGAAAAAACTATGGAACATGAAGGTGACAATTATACAAATTGTGATTGATGCTTTTGGCACGGTAACTAAAGGATTATTAAAGGGCCTGGAGGATTTGGAAGTTGGCGGCCGAGTGGAGGCCATCCAAACAACAGCATTATTGAGAACGGCCAGAATACTGAGAAGAGTCCTGGAGACTTGAGGAGACTTGCTCTCACTCAAACTCCAGTGAAAGACCATCAGCTTACGCTGATGTGAAAAACTCTAATGAGTAAATAATAATAATGAAAATAAAAATAAAAATAATATGTCGCAGCGGACTACGGAGTGAAATTGAAAGGATGTGAAAAGAGGGACAACTACCTGGACCTTGCTAGGGAACTGAAAAAGCTGTGGAACATGAAAGTGACGATTATACCAATTATAATTGGTGCTCTTGGTACAATCACCAAAAGATTGGTACAAGGACTGGAGGACTTGAAAATAACAGGATGAGTGGAGACTGTCCAGACAACAGAATTGTTGAGATCGGCCAGAATACTGAGAAGAGTCCTGGAGACTTGAGGAAACTTGCTGTCACTCAAATTCCAGTGAGAAAGCATCAGCTAACGCTGATGTGAAAAAGGAATTGATATTAATAATAATGAATATATATATATATATATATATATATATACTTAAAATAAATGACAATATATAAAGATTAATACATTTTCTTAGTCCTAGTAATCTTTTGATGACTGGATTTTTTACCTCGGCCATAGATGCCACCCTTACAGATGGATAACAGTAGTTTCCTAACTGAACTATTTTATTCTGGCCGTTAACACGTGTGGTTCTTCCATTCAGCATCAGGTGAAGCGTGGCGTTGACCCATGGTTGGGTTCATCCGCCTTACTTCACATCCACAATGCTACTTCCCGTGGCTTCTGAAGACATACTGGAAGCGATGGATGATAGAGACGAATGGCAAATCAACCTTCGTGGGTTATTTAGTGCATGCCAAAACCATCCTTGTAGAAGAACAGTATTTTACCCATTTTGGAGGGGGCGTTTAAAATTTAATATTGTGACTAGAGTTTGAACTCACTTATTACGATGTCGCAGTCCAGCTCGTTTGCTACTACACCACGGACACTCGGCAAGGTTAATGCATAAAAATAAGGGGTCTATCAACAGTATGCACATGCCGTATCCAGCTGAAAATTGCCACCAATGTTGCAATTAATATATATATATATATATATATATAAGTAGAGTTGGCGATCTTAGTCGAGGGTGACCAGAGGGCTCCCTTTTCAATAGCTACTACACCGAGGTGTAGGGGAGGGCGCAACTCCTTTCCCTGGATTGCTCCACTTTACCCTTGATACGTACCTTATATTGCTGAGTGTTAAGCAAGGAGGTATCAAGTACCATTTTAAAAGTCTTGGATATGACGCGACCTGGGATTGAACCGAGGTCTTCCAGACCATTGGCGAACACTCTAACCACTAGACCAATGCGCATCCACGCACTTATCTGAAGCTGTCACTATATGTGTATGTGTATGAGTTCGCGTATATGAGTGTATCTCTATGTGTCGTAATGATTGAATGGCCGCAATTCTAATTACTCTAATTAATTAACTCTCTTTAAGTAAATGTCAGTAAATTTATGAATTAATATTTATAATCACTGACGAGTCGAGTTAATTATTAGGAGGTATAATTAATGATTGTGACATAAGTACCCTACCGCAGTGAAATGCTAAGCAAATTTTTCTTGCAAAGGCTTGAGTTTGAGCCACACTGTTTTTTTTTGTTTTTTTTTTTTTGTTTTTTCGAGTATCTTTAATAAGTCTAACCTGAGATTACAAAATAATAATTTTAACAGCGTATTCGTAGTCTTGCGTAGTTATTTATCGTTAAAGCTTAAAATCAAAGATTCCTACTGCTTAAGTAAACGCCTCATCAATAAGGCTAGCCTTTTCAAATTTAATATCTACCTACTTTCAATTTTCGTTATGATTTATGACGTGCTAACATAATAAATATCAATGAATTACTTAGAAATTTTTCTGATTTAGTTATTTAGAATTTTCATTTTTACACAATGGATCATTTGACAACTGCATAAGCTTTTGTGGAATTAATATAATCAGATAGTTATTACGAAATTGTGGGTGCATTTTACACACTGGCTATATCTCTGCTTTAATGTTGTGCTTTAAGGTTATTAAAAGATAAAAATATATGCACAAAGTATGATATATATATATTGTCATCCATAGACAGACTGTTTCGTTGTATCACAACTCATCAGTGTGGCTAGACACGCAGGACGCTTCAAACTGGGATTGAAACCAGCCCAGACTTAGTATCATACCGATCAGCTATAAATATTGATATAATGAGTAAACACACAGGCACATACTCACACACATATATATGAAGAAAGGTAAAAACCTATCTCTTCTCCCTCCAGCTATATGTAAGAAGTAGGGTAGACTGGGTTCTTTAGCCTTGGTATTGCAACCAGTCTAGGAGAAGGATAACTCTGAAATCAAACAAGCTGAACGCCGCTTAAAAACTGACCTTATTTTGCACCCTGCTCGTGGAGGTGGGTTTGGCTAAACGCACACACATACACATTCACGTACGCATACACTCATATACGTATATATTTGATAGGAATATATATACATATATATATATATATATGAAGAAAAATGTTGCCTGAACAACGATGGATGTTTTAAAACATCTATCGTAATTTAAGCAAAATTGTTCTCCATTATAAAATCCTGATGAAAGTTTAAAAAACCCGAAACGTTTCAACGTTGACTTTATCACCAGAAATAAATTTATCACATTTGGAATATTTTGTTTTTTTTTTATTTTCTTCATACTGTGGTATCTATTTCCTTAATTTACTTCCAACCGACTATTAACAGATTTATCTTCGAAACTAGTGATATGGTAAAATGTTTAAAACAGATAGAACAATCCATATTACAAAAGATCGAACAAATTTTATTCTACTTCACGTAATAGAAATATTTTAAAATAAACTCTCACTACCGCTTAGCATCACTTTGGAGATGTAGACAAGCTTCACTTCAGTGATAAAAATAAAAATGAGAAAATAATTTAATTTAAATACTAAACAAGATTAATTTTAAAAAATAGCATATAAATTACCTTGATAATGGTTCTGATGAGAACCGAAAGTACTCAGTATAACAAAAAACTCCTTTGGAGAAATTATCAACAAATTTCAAGATTGTAACATCAAAAAGAACATAAGGACTCTTGAAAGAAAAAAGGAAAAAACTCCAAAGCAACAAGGATTCGATTTTATTTAATCAAACCTGTTTATATATATATATATATATGTGTGTGTGTGTGTGTGTGTGTGTGTGTGTGTGTGTGTGTGTGTGTGGTTGGGCAGAAGTCTTTCATTTAACCATGTTTGATTAAATAATAAAGACACATTTTGTCTATATAATTTTAAGTTTCCTCATTAGTGTCTTGGTTTCAGGTTGGAATTCATTAGCATCCCACTTTTATCCAACTCTGCATTTACGTAATTTTGTAATATTATAAAAAACCTACAAAAAACTCTTCCAAAAACACTTTAAAAACACTCTTTATACAAGCACAGGCCCTGATGGTGGCCTATGAAAGGTCCGAAGGCGCTCCGGACAATTTTGGTAAATTTATCTACCAATTGCAATCTGAAACCCAAACAGTTTTCAGGAAACTTGAAAGGATCTTAATAAAATTATATAGATAAAATGTATGTTTATTATTCAATATTTTATATATATATATATATATATATATATATATATATATATATATATATTGGATTAAGCTTATCTAAAACTTCTTCTTTGTAGTGTGTCTTGCCCAGCAGCCTGGTGCTGTAGAATACGCAGGACCACCAAAACAGAGAGGTAACGAGTTTCCTGGGTATGACACCAAACTGCATATCATAGTGAGACTCCAGTCTTAGAGTTTGAAGGAATGTGGAGTCGGTCTTCATTTATATTAGACGCAGATCCATTCTGACCCGGACTGATAGTATCTGTTATGGTTCCATCAATAGGTCAAGTCGAACTGTTTGATCATTTACTAGGTATTATTATTAGCTATTTGAAACCATACATATGCTTGTATTAGATAGATATTCTTGGTAAAAAAATTACTAGTGTTAAATAGCAATATCAGATATCCTTTAAATGTGTTTCAAGCAAGTGATTAATTTTAAAAAGACTTATTGGTGTTTGATAGAAATACTTGAAACCGTAAATAGATAAAAATATTTGCAGTTGCGTCCAAACAAATGAGCTCTAACAACTCGTTTAAAAATAAGGTGACCTACTAATTATTCACTAATATATATATATATATATATATATATATATATATATATATGTATATATAACTATTTGAGATTAGATAATTAAAAGATATGATATTCAATTTAACATAACGAACCAAACACCTAACCAGCGAACGGACTAACCAGTCAGTTCTTGCTTGAAGCATTGCACAAATTATTTTATTTTATAGAATTTGATTAATTTAGAGGGCTATTGCAATGTGAAATGATTATTATTTTGCATTGCAACAGCCCTCTAAATTAATTCAATACAAATATATATATATATATATATATATATATATATATATATATATATATATATATATATATATATATATATATATGTACGAGGTGCATACGATAAGTTTCCAGACTTTTTTCGTATAGTCATCTTTATTGATAGTACACACATGAAACTCTAGTCCCCTTCGAAGTAATCTCCCCCGGCTGCAATACACTTGTTGTACCGTTACAACAACTTCTGGAAGACCCCAAGCAGTCTGAAGCATTTCATACGTTTCTAGGGTATTTTTTCCAAGTTCAAAACACAATTTTATTGCATATCGTTCTTCTAAAGTGTCAGATTGCATTTCATCAGCTGTGACAATCAGGCTTTAGTAGGTTGTATTCCAATTCCTACTTTAGCTGATCATTTGAACCTGAAATCATAAAAATTGGTCAGACATCTCATAAGATGTATAGCAATAACATAGTGAATGTTCAAGAGTCTACGACAATTTTAAATGCTCATACGAAAAAATCTGGAAACTTATCGTATGCACCTCGTATATATATATATATATATATATATATATATATATATATATATATATATATATATATATTTATATATATATATATATATATATATATATATATGATCTGTTTCGATTCTTTTTAGTCATACATCGTAAATTGCAGCAACAATAACGTTTATTTAATAAAATTCTACATGAATTCAAACGAAGTTATATTCAATATCAATGAAATGATAAGCCCAGTCTATTCTGAGAGCAACAAAAAATGTGTGTGTGTGTGTGTGTGTGTGTAAGTAAGCGATGGTATGTCAACTATCTTGTTAGATATGCAAGACTTATTATACACGTATCGTTAACAGATTATTTAAGTATATATATATATATATATATCGATCGATCGATAGATAGAGAGAGGAGGTGGAGTAGTCAATATCTATAACAATATTTGTATTTTTGCCTGTCCTGTCTGCTTATATATATTTTCTCTCCTCCCCACCCACACATATATACATGCAGTTTTACTCTACACACAAACACGCAAGCCCACGTACATTATATATATATATATATATATATATATATATATATATATATAGAGAGAGAGAGAGAGAGAGAGATGGAGAGTGAGAGGGGGGATTTTGGCATTCAATATCTATGTAAACTTTTGTCAATGCTTTTGTCAATTGACATACATACACACACGTCCACACACACACACATATATATACACACACACACTCTGTCGCTCACACTACACACTCATATTCACACACACACACACACACACACACACACACACACACACACACACACACACACACACACACAAACATGTAGAGAGAAAGAGGAGAGAAAAAAGAATATAAAGAAAGAGAATTTCACCAAGTCTGATAAATATAATTTGATGTATTTGTATGTCTGTACGCGCACGTGTCTGTCTGTGCGTCGGTCAGTCTGCGCGTATGCTGGGGAAAGTGTAAGATAAACAAATCTAATGCGGCCCTCCCATTCTAAGCAGCATCGCTTTAGGATAATGATGGTTACCTCTTCCCCATTCTTAACCATTCACAACGACAATGAAAAACAATCCCCTTGTTTCTCGATGTATACGACGGCTGAGGAATGGGATTGAAAAAAAGGAAGAACAAACAAGAAATACGAGAAGACTCAGCGTCCGTGCTTGGAAGCTCGTTACTTAAATGCGATTTGTGTTTTTCATGTGCTTCACCTGCGTCTTGGAAAAGTCGGGGAGAACTCCGTCGGCTTCCCACACACGTGGATCGGAAGAAAGCTGATTAAAAAAAAGACAGACACACAAACCGACCCAAGAGAGCACCCCAAGTTACTTGACTTAATCGATAGATGAATTAGATCAAGCGCTCTTATCTCACAAACTACCTGTTGTTGCTCGTTGATAATCTATCTATCTATCTATCTATCTATCTATCTATCTATTCTCTTGTCTACTATCTACTTCAGATTTATTTTAAATTTTGTTTGTTTGTTTGTTTGTTTGTTTCTTTCTTTCTTCGTTGGTTCCTATCATTCTATCGATCTAGTAAGCTAGTTAGCTAGCGAGCTTGCTAAATTCCTGTCCCAATATCTGAATCAATTCCCTTAGCTATCCAAATACTAGGGTCAGTCAAAGGTTTGGCAGTATTTTGATACATACTAGTTTATGGTGCATATATCATGTGACCGAAATAGTTCAAGACATGGAAGATACGCATAGTGCTTTGTAGTATCGTGGTAGTTGGTGCGCTGGCCTTTTTTTTTTTTGGCTAATATTTATTAAAATAAAATCAATTTTTTTTAAATGAATAATAGCAAACACAAAAAAGTCCATAAATCCGAAAGGAAATCTATTAACAAAATTATAAAAAAAAAATTAAAAAAACTGTAATTCCATTCTTTACCGTCTAATTTAGGATAATAGTTAAATTAGCAAAATGTAGCAATGAAAGCCGGGAGTTATGTAACACTCCGGTTCTCAAAAAGCTTTTGTAATACTACATTACTAAATGGACGCTTGAATCACCACGGTTCTCGCTAGAACCTTGTAGTACTACGGCACTTAGACATTTGTACCACCACGGTTCTAACGGGTCTATGAGTATAGCACTACGCCTTAAGCGTCAATCAGACCCCCGTTGTAATCCTGCCGTGAAAAAAAGTGGCGAACTCACCAAACACCGTCTTGGTTCGTTATACAAAAGTTTATTCGCTACTACACCTCTTAGTTGTCGTACAGAAGAGAGAAACAGTATTTGAAAAATAAGTTCACCGCTTTAACTAGACAGAGAGAAATAAGAGCGTCGTTAGAAGAGAGAGAGAGAGAGAGAGAGAGAGAGAGAGAGAGAGAGAGAGAGAGAGAGATTAATATTATCTTTCTCATTTTCTGATGTTGTTTTCACACGCGTTTGCTCGCAGGTTCCGTTTTCTCAGCTTGCTTGTCGATGGGTGTGGGAGCCCATCACGGAGATCACCCGAAAACAGGTGCCATCATTTTCTTTACATCTCCGTGTTTCGTCCCCAACAATCACAGCCAGCGCCCGATTTGCTACCGATACATTTCTGTTTTAACTTAGGGGAGTCTGCTGCTATCTAGACCCAGACTTGGGGGATCTGTAAGTCTGGCTAGGAAAAAACTTATTTCCGTAATAATCACCCAGCGCCCCTCCCTAATTATATAACAATGATAGGATGTGCAAGACTCAAAGCTGTTCAAGTCTTTTATGATACTCCCTCTGTTTCAAGTAAGTTTAACATAAATTATTTCAAATAATAATAATTATTGTTTTATTCTCAAACGTATTAAAACCAATCCTATGTATCATTTTTTAAAAATCAATTAAAATAGATAAATAAGTATAAAAATTTCATATACGTTATTATTTAATTTCGTTTATCTTTCTAATTTAATATAATATTTTATTACGTTAAAACTTAAATATTTACGCATATTTTTTCTAGTATATATAATTAATGCAACGGTTATTGTGTTTGAAATGAAATCGGCGATCTGACTTCAAATACTGGACGAGGCTGTTTGCGTTTCACTTCGAGCTAACGCCCTTGTGAAAAACATGAATCCATCTCTTCACCTGACATTGGCAAATAGTAGGACAGACTAGGTTCTTCAGCCTTGGTTAAACAACCAGTCACATAGTGAGACACACTGCATTGAAACCAACTTTACTCTCCTTAAAATTGGTCTTGTGTCACATTTTTCACTAGACTGAGAGGTTGGCTAAATGCATACTCCTCAGTAGTAACTGATTTGTAAGACTACCTCACCAACTAATTACGTCACGACGCCAAGGTGCTCTCATTTGACAGGTCAGTTTTTATTGAACCCAATATCAGTTTTCACCACTGACTGTTTAAAGCAGATCCTCAGCTGTAATGACAGAAATATTCCAGAAAAAAGGAAGAACACATGTCTGATAAAGAATATCGACGTAATTTAAAATAATTATTGAAACGAGTAGCACAGTTTAGCCTTTGGAAATGGAAGAGAATTGTATGACAAAAACAAGACTCAGCAAGGCAATTCCAATTTGACACGTGGTAAATTAAACAGATGTCTTAATGTGTCATTGTTTGGATTCAAATCATATTTGACACAAGTTAAGAAGAAAAAAATCAGCTATCATTCCCTGGTTTAAAGCATGGACTGTTATTGACAGGTTAACAACCATATGGAAATATAATCTCTTTGATAAAATAAAATGCAAATTTTTTCAAGCTGCAACCGTGTCAGTACTACTGTACGATTGCACCACTAAGACTTCAGCGAAACATTTTGAGAAAAAGCTAGATGATAACTACATAAGAATACTCTGAACCGTATTGGTATTACCTATTAGGGTCCCATCTCAGGGCCAAATAGAACTGTCGAAAAATTATTTGTATTTGATAGGGAATCCTTTATATGAATAATTTGTTTTCGATTGAAATACTTTATAACTATCGAAAACCATATAACTATTTACAAAAATGATCAAATAGAAGTAATTATTTGAAACCATATAATTATTAGTATTAGATAGGAATACTTGAAATCATACCGCTGTGTGCAAATCGGATTGGAATACTTGATATCATACGACTGACTACAAAAGAAAAAGCTCAACAAATAGACAAAAACTGTAAATATGAACGTAGAATGTATGCAGTTCTCTCACTTCTAGATATGAAATAACCTTTGACGGATTGGCGTGCCGTTAAAATCACCCAATCAATTAAACAATCACAAAGGTAGACGAAATATCAAACTCCGATCTCTGTTCTAAGTGCAATATTGGAGGTAGAGAAACCTTCCAATTACTATCATAACTGAGATGATTGGACATGTCATCCGAATAAGATAAGAGAGAATTTCAAAGATCCTCATTTATTGCCAGCTTCATAACTAAAAAAGAAATGTTGGAAGACCATATTTCAAGAAGGATTTACGTGTTAACACTTGCTACACAAAATGTCGACTATTAGAAATAATTAGTAAAAAATAGATATAAAGAAAAGTGTGATTAGGTTGTGCTTTATGGCATATCAACCATTGCCATATCCTATTTGCATACACACTGACATATGCGCATGCGCGCGCACACACACACACGTGCGCGTGCGCACACACACACACTCTCTCTCACACACACACACACACACACACACACACACATATATATATATATATATGGTTTGTAAGCGAATAGTTTGTTGTTAACATTATTTTTAAACGAGCTAGAGTTCATTTATTTGTACAGTTAAATAGTTTCAAGAATTGCTTACACTAATTGTTCTATTTGATATTGATTATTCCTATTAAAAGATTGAACAGTTGTATCTGAACAGCGTGGATCTGAGAGTAATGGTAATGAAGGAGCACTCTTCATTCCCGAAACTCCAAGAGTAAATTTCCCGGCCGGCTGGGGCTGTAGAATACACCGACTGCTTCTCTGCAGAACGATCTGACCCCCACCTCCAACGTGTGTCCTGATATGACTCTAAACAATCGGATAATGAGGCGTCAGTCATGTTGGAGCTTTGAGGAAGGTGGAGTACTCCTTTATTGCCATCACTTTCACGTCCCCTCAGTAACGGAGTGGCATTACCTGATAGAGTCCAATCTATGGGTCAAATAGAACTAAACTGTGTTCTTGTGCTAAATTGAATTGTTTGAGATGGGGCTGTTTTGACATTTGCGTACTCATGCTAAATTGAAATAAAACTGTTTTTACATTTAACTCTGTATTTCCCAGTCGGCTGGAGCTGTGGAATACACCGACTGCTTCCCTGCAGAGGCGTAAGACCTCCCCACAAGTGTCCTGTATATGACACTAAACAATCTGATGGTGAAATTCCTGTAATGCTGGAACTTTGGGGAGTGTGGAGTACCCCTTCATTGCAATCGCTCCTTGGTCCACTCTGGCTCAGAATGGTAGCACCTAATAGGGTCTTATCTGTGGGTCAAATAGAACTAAATTGTGTACTTATGCTAAACTGAATTGCCCTAAGTAGGACTGCTTTGATATTAAAACTGCATACTTATGCTAAACTGAATTGTTTGAAATAGAACTGTTTTGACTTTAAACTAGTGTACTTATGCTAAACTGAATTGTTTGAAAGAGAACTATTTATATGTATAAAAATGGATTAGGCATTAATAACCTACAATGGTTGATGTGCCATAAAACCAAACCTAGCCAAACCTTTCAAAATAAAATGTGTCAACAAATCATATATATTTTATACATATGTATTGATAGGAATCAGCATTTAATAATCTGCAGTGGTTGATATGCCTTAAAACTTAAACCAAACAAAAGCCAAAAGTAAAGCTTCATTATGAAATAGTTTAAGGTCATATATAGGACACTCGTTAAGGGGTGGGTAGTACCGCACTGCAAAGATGCAGTCGACGTATTCTACAGCCCCAACCAACTGGGCTCTAAATCTAAAAGAAAAGTACTTTGTAAATTTTATGATTTAAAGAAGAGATACTGAAAGAAGTTGTCATTAACTAAGTTAATTTTTATTGATATAACATAACCATATCGTGTTCAAGATTAATGATACGAATCTAAGGTGGTACCTTGCTAGTTGTTTCTACTTCATTGCTTTCTATTACTCTCCCAGCACACACAACTGGAAAATGAACAACAAATGACTGTGTCAAGGATAATGACCAAGTGTTTTCTGTCAAGCAAAGTCATTTATATATCTTTATCTTGCCAAGCTGGGGGTGTTGTCTGATAGAAGAGGGATCTAAATAGGATGAAGGGAGCGAGTATTTTAGCTCGACTGGTGCTCGATGCCGTGTAGCTTTTAGGGCAGAGGCGAAAAGCTTGAAATAAAATAGAATTAAAATACAATAATGATAAAAAAAATCTGGTGTTTCAAACACGATTCTGTAAGGAAATTGATAGGTGTCAACCTGCGCATAAACGAAAAATTCGTTTTAAAAACGAACTTTGCTCGGTCAAGGAAGATTTATTGCTGACATTCTTCAAGCAATATAAACGAAATGTTTTTAATGTTTATGGCTTAATTAAAGTTTTAGAAACACAAGGAGAAGGGTGTGTCCCACAAATACGGGAAAACGAACACTTCGTAATTTTTTAAAAGCCAAAATACGTATTTATTTCACCAAAAGTGTCGAGAATTATATATATATATATATATATATATATATATATATATATATATATAACAAGCTATTCAGTGGATTAGTTTATTGATAGTTGAATAATCTGCCGAGTTAAACACTTTGGTTTTTATATCGAACCATAATAAGTGTAATATTATTATCAAATGGTATCTCTTCTGAATTATATTCAATTTTAAAAGGAAAAAGGAAGAAAAAGTCTTAGCATTCTTTTACCGTTTGTAGCTTTATTTAAATCAACTCCATACAAATACATTGGTGATTTAGAGCATAAGGTCCAAAAATATTAAGAGTGAAGGGGAGCGGTCATCATTGACTGTGCTGTTCTAAGGGATCCTAGCAAGCCACAATCGCTGACCCATTCATGCAATACAATTGTTCACCTATATTTATCTGACCCGCCGGATTCACCAAAATACCGCACCCTCTCTGTAAAGACCAACTTAAAACTCTGAGGCGAGATAATTTGCTATTTTTATACCATGAATATGAATTAAAAAGAGAGGATGGGAGACCCCCCCCAAAAAAAATCAATGATAAAATTCCGTTTGGTTACCCACCATTCCCCCCATTTGAAGATGGAAAGCCGACCATTTACCAGTATTCAAAAACCGGAAACAAGCCAGGTGATCGCTACTAACGCGGCCAAAAATACTGCTGAGGGCACGGATTGGAATAGATGATATGGATTTGCGAAATGAAAGCCCAAGATCCCCAGAGAGGGACTAGGATAAAAAAAACAATAGGGATTGGGGATATCTTGGATATTAAAGACAAGATGGTGGGTCCAATGACACATCACATACTGCTAAATAGGGAAAAAAGTGAAGCAAAATAGACTGACCGAGGGTAGGGCTCCCAGAGACCCAGACCATCACTGCCATGTGCAGGAAAAGGAAGCTGGCTTCATACACCCACATTTTGTCGACTGTTATGCAATCCAAGCTTTTTCTATCGCATGTGTTTTGACTTTAAGCGGATGTCTAAAGAAAAGGATTAGATCACAATTACAAAAAATTGAAGCTCATGAAATCCCTTCTTTCGCATCGTTCAAATCACCATTCTGGTTAGGATCACAAGAAATACCCTACATTTCGCACCTTTCCACAGAGCAGCACTGTGTCGGGTCAATGCAACCCATCCACTGCTCGACATGACTCCAAAATGAACAAACCCGCTCGCAGTGGTAAAAAGCGAGCCCAACCGTTTCTTCCACGCCACTGCCGCAGTGGGTGCAATCAGGCAAGTCTGCCAAGCCCGCCTTGAAAGCCCAGTCGGAAAAGGGCAAAGCATTCTCAACGAGCCGCTCGGTGAGCGAAAATTCAGAGTTGTTCAAGAAACCCGAAGCTTGGATTCAATTCTATTGGATATGAATCTCTTCCTGTGACAAACGGAGCCGCTCCTCAAGTGGATCCGAAGTAGAGCCCATCACTAACTCCCGATACTGTTCCTTTCGAGACTGAGAAAGATCACCTAACCCAGGAAGCCTGTGAAGGGTCTTAAAGCACTCAGTGAGATACAATGTTTTATCCCTTGGCCTAAGACGAGCTTCAGCCTTACGTTCTCATATAGCATCACCCGTCAAGGATCAACCCAGGAAAGCCAGTCTTTTCGCGGGGCAATGGCTCTCCAAATCGGGAATTCCTAGGCCTCCATTGCGGGGACGTTGACAGCAGATCTGTCTGCGGATCATCGGTCTTCGGCCTCCTTAGTAGCGCGGAGAGGCATCGCTGCAGTGCTAACCGAGGACCACCAGACAACTGGTTAAGAACTAGGGGAAGATGTACACTGCCTTACCCGCTACAGGACAACTGCTTTTGAAGCAGCGTACCCACCTGTTCACCTTCCTTTGCCTGTGTTGTATAATAGAAGAGATAGGTGACAACAACACTTGTGTATTAAGAATATAAACATTTTTTTATTAGAAACAAAGTAATGACTGTGTATACACACACACACTTACACACACACACACACTTATGCACACACACACACATATATATATTGATAGAAAAAAAAATATATACACACGTGGGTGATTCGTCGGGTAATGGAGGCGTTCGTGACGCTTATCGTTGTTGGAAATAATCACCTCAATCCGAGTTGAAATCCTGGACGATGCTGTTTACATTTCTCATATCACTAATACCATTGGGAAAGGTATGAATCCAACTATTCTCCTTACAGCTATGGGTAAATAGTAAGGAAGACTTCGCTCTTTAACTCTGGTATGCCAAAAGGGACTTTATTGAAGAAATTGATCTTGTGTTGCATCCTCTTCTTGCGAAGGTATTGGGTATATATATTTATATATAAAGTGAGAAGAGGGAATGATATAGGAATAGACTTTGTTATCGATTGATACAAGGTGTGTTCAGAAAGCATCAAGAACATTTGTCTATTGAGATGGGGGGGGGAGAACAGGGCGTGTAGACAGCAATCTGGACGTCTCGACATCATAATTTCATTATACACATTTCTTTATACACACATACTTTCTTTTATTTATTCTTGTTTTACTTTTTCAGCAAATCACATTTTCTCATGATAGAAAATATTGAACGATGTGTCTTCATTAATTTTTGCTAAAAAATAGCTCTAAAATCTTTTGAAAAGATAAAAGAATCTGATGGACATGATGCAATGGGATATGTCAAGGTCTTTGACTAGCATTGCCTTCTCTAATAAGAAAGATCAGATGAAAATATTGAGCATCCAGGGAGGCCTTCCAGGCACAGAAACCTACAGTTCAGGAGGAGTTCAATCTGGTGAACGCTGATAGAAGAACGACTATCAATGACCTTTTCTGTTGGGTTATTTCAAACCGTTCTCATTATAATTAGTTGCGTATAA
>OY757920.1:34788751-34791251 GCA_963585895.1 Sepioteuthis lessoniana
ACGTGATCACGTGATGATCTTTGATTAAAAACAGAATGAATGAGTGCTTTGCGTACATGTTCAATCCCCTGCCCGAAAAAATAACTTTCTAAATATATAAATAGCTGTAAAAAAAACATCAACAATAAAGATAAAGACAGAAACTAAAATAAAAAAAAATACTGCATTCACATCGACATAGATATTAGGTTAGAATGGTGAGTTATCTGACATTTTAAGTGTGTTTGATAGTTATTAAAAAAAAAACGCTTAAAGATACAAACAACTAAGACATGGCCCTTTGTTTAACCAAGTTCTTCGCATACTGACAACATTTGTGACTTGATTAAACACGTCCTTTTTTCTTTTTTTCTTTTTTCGTGACAAGTGAAATTAAGTAAAAAAATAAAATTGTTAGTTTTTGGTCTTTTTCTCTCTATTTTGAGGAAATACGAAGCTAAATTAGCAAAATAGAAAGATCATTATAAAAAGGTTAAAGAAGAAAACATGAAAAAACAATAACATGTACCTCAAGACAATTGCATTTAAGTGAAGTCAACGTAGTGCGGTGCCTGACGTGCTGGACTTTAACATCGTAATAAGCCCTGTTGCTTTCACTTTCGAAATAATACCATTAAGAAAAGTATGAATCCCCTTATCCCTTCAGCTATGGGTTAAATAGTGCCACTACTGTTCTTCTCCAAGGATAAATTTGGCTTTAAATAACACACCAAGGTTAATATGCCATTAAACAAAGAAACCAAATAAAACTATTCTTACTTGTTTTGGTTTAGTTTCGGTTTCTTTTTTAATGGCATGTCAACTTTCGTGGGTTTTTTAATGCCAAAGCCATTCTTGTTGAAGAACAGTAGTGGTACTATTTAACTCATAGGTAGTGGGAATACGAAGTTTTATACCTTTCCCAGGGGTATTAGTCCAAAAATGAACGTATTGGTGCGACGTGAGTCCAAACTCGCTTTCTAAGGTGTTACACAACAGTGCGTTTTGTTGCATATCGGGATAAACAGACAATAACTCTTATGTTTAAAAACATAACATGCTTCTTTTCTTGTTTTTCTTTATAACGAAATGTACGAAAGTTATCTTCATAGAGAAAGATACAGAATCTCCAGTGAACCGCTTCTTCTTCGTTCTGCTTTCACGAGGCTGGTACAAGGCCAACTCAAAACATTTATCATCTCAGGTTCTACATGTTTTTCAACTTCAGGACCTTCACAAAGCACCCACCTTCTTTCTTTCGGGATCATACCCGCTTCCGACATTAGCGAGTCTGATACAGTTCAAACCTTTCTCTACCTCTCAGCCCTATGTTGTCTGGCACAAGGTCGACACCCAGAACAGCGTGACCGCAAGTCACTCTACTGCTGGCTCCTTCTTTCTTCACCAGGACGAAAATCTTTAGTTGTTTTATGATTTTCCAGACGCACACGTAATCTTCGAGGTCACAGTTTCTTCCGGCATTCCATCCATGCAATTCGCGTAGCATTTCAGCCGTGTTTTGTTTACCTAAAGATACAGCTGCACATCCTGTTTTGATACCCACGCTACTTACGCAGCCAGTCAAAATGAAATAGTTAACATTTAACCACTACGCCACTCGGACCCCACCTCTATATTTGAATTCAAATAAAATTTTACACCAAAAAACGTTTATTTACTGCATCTTCAGTCCCTGGTTTTCATAAAAGAGCGCTGGAGGCTTTTGCACACACATAACAGGTGTACATGTTTAACAGGATGTTGAAAAATCTGTTAAAAAAGGAAACGCCGAGAAGTCATTAAATTACGACTGGACAACAAAGAGAGGAATAAACTGAATAATAATTGACGAGGGAGTATAAGTATCTTTTTAAAAATTCGGTTAATCTATAAATGTTACTTGTTAAAACATCACCAACATGCCAAGAGAAACTACTATACCATGCAGAAAATCTTCAACCACTTTAAACTATCATAAATTTCAAATAATTATCAGCTTTTAAGTAGATGTCTTGTCGCGCATTTTCTGTAGATGAAACATTAATCCAACTGAAGTCATTTTCATTACTAATCATCATGTTTTATAGCAGGGGTTCTAAATGAGAGGGAAAGCTATAAGATAACCTCCTCACTCCTAATATGGTAGCGATGTGAAACATCCACTTTAGAAGTTGGCAACTTACTATAGTTGAAAATTGCTAAAGACTTTTATATGGTTCTTTAACTTAGTCATGCTAGCAAAAAGAGAATGTCAGAAAATCCTTATTTTTGTTCTGGTAAGTTACCATTGGTATTAGTTATACGACATCTTAACTCTTGTAGGGTTATTTAATACCGAAGATACTCTTTCTTTTTATAAGCAAGCAATTATATGGTTTTAAGGAACAAGACTAAGCATGATTGGGTGGGAAAGGTGATCCAATGGGAATTGTGCAAGAAACTAAAATTTTACCATACTAACAAATGACAGATGCACAAAGCACAACCAGTCCGATAGAATAAGATGCATAAGATTCTCTTG